>JBAMBD010000052.1:0-490000 GCA_037043625.1 Drosophila melanocephala
TAAATGCAGTCTAAAAACTTAAAGAAATTAAAATGTATGAAATATATCAAAAATAAAATTAAATAAATTAAAAATAGTTGCACGAAAATTAATAGACTTAATTAATTGTTAAGTAAAATAAAATGTAAAAAATATCTTATATATTTTTGATTAAAATTAAAAAGGCCCAACATATATTTCACAGAGAAAAAAATCAATCAAATCAAAAAATGTGAATGATTGGAGAATCGTAATATACAGAAAATATAATTTTAAGAAGAGAGGGATAGAGAGACTGAAAGGCAGGAGAAAAGAGAGAGAGAGCGACAAAAGGTAAGAAAATATCTGAGCCTGTGGATTAGACTAGTTTACCACAGATTACGATGAAGAGGAAATCAATTTGAGTCTTGGATCCTTTTATATTCATTGCATTAAGTTGTGTGCAGTGTAGAGCTGTCGAAGAGCGATCCGCAACCAATTTCAGAAATGAGTTAAAAAGTTAATTGCCGGCGGACAGGTAATTTCTGGCACACTTCAAATGCAAACGCCATTAAGTAATATGCAAACAAGGGATGGCTGCCACCACGCCAGGGGAGCCGAGACATGCTCGAGTCAATCAAGGACCTGACAGCTCTAAAGCACCAGTTTTGCCTACCACATCCACTTCCCCCTTTGGCCGACACAACCGCGACACGTCAGCCATAAAGTCACGAAACACTTCGTCCTTGGCCATTGCGTGCAACCTGCGGTTAGTTGCAAAGTTAGTTTCTTTGCCAGCTGGCATGAAAGAAGGGCTAGAGAGGAGTGGGGGAGCGGGGAGGGAGAGGGGTGAACAGCAGATTAGGGACGCGTGCTCACGTTTAGGCGTAACAAATTACCTTTAAACTGCCCCAGGTGGAAGGTCGGCGGGTTGCTTTGCCCACTGATTATTATTTAATGATGAGCCCGGGCAGATTGTCCTGATCAGTGAAATAATTACATATATACAACGCATACATGCCATTCACTCATAACATTAGTGGCAAGTGTTCTGCACAATGCCAACAAAGTTCGGTTTGTTCTGGTTCATTCACCCACTTTGTTTGATGTAATGGATAAAGTTTAAATTGAGCTGAAGTTTATAATATTTTTTAGTTGCTCTTGTCAGCGCGCAAAAATCTTTGAATACCTTAGAATGACTCAAGTTGTTGGGTTTTATTGTTAGTTAAGTGCTCTTAGCCTAAAAAGGGTTTGATTATAGATTAGTTGTACTTGTATGTTAACTGTAGTGATGTATTTGTTTATAACGTTGAATCTTTGTATATTGCTCAAGCACCCCAAAGTATGCTATCATTGACAAGGATCGCTAGCAAACTTTATTTGAAGAGCTATTATTACTGAAAGATTTTGACTGATATATATTCTGCATGCATTCAGATGCTCTGAATCCTATAGGATGTAGTCTGCCCCTTCAAAGCTTATAGCTCTTCCGTCAAGCCCAATTCTTTGACGAATACAAGAATCTTTGCCGTGTTGGGGGGTTGTCTTAGGAGGGTTGCCTCCGGAACTATGTCGTCTCCTAAAGCGACATATTCTGACTATAAATAGCTTGGCTAAATTAATTCTTAGTCTAGAATGTCCTTTCAAGAAACCAATGAGTCGTCTAAGCCAATTCTTCCCCATAACACATATAATCAATTGCACACAGATGAAAACTTTTCAAATGTTACCTGGAAACTTATTTTCCTTTGTTAAAAAAAGTATGCTATGTGTAAAAAGAAAATGTTTTAAGTTAATTAGCTTTTATATCAAAATATACACATCTATTTATTTTGGCACGTACTTTCTCAGTTTTAGTGCACATTTATCTACTTATTGTCCGCAGCTGAAAACTTCTCTCGTCAATGGAATGCAATTATTCAACTGCCTGCCAGCCAATTGTGAAATGCCAAAAACACCCTGTGCATTTTCCGCATCGTCAGCAAATGGCAAAAGCAATTTTTTAATTTCTTAATTTTTGCGAGGTCATGAGAATTAGCCACTTGCTGTCTCTGTCTTTATCTTCTCTCTCTCTCTCTCTCTCTCTTTCTCTGATTCACTTCTCACGTAGCCACATTGGCGCTGTCCACCACCGTCGCCGGTAATATTTCTTTATCTTCAGCTTTAGCTCCCGCTCTAGCTACTCCTGCTCCTGCTCCCAGCTCCCAGCTCCCATCTGCTGCTCCGGCTTCATCAGAGATGCTGACAATGAGATGCGAGGCGACATCGAGATGCGCCCTTTGTTTTCCAGCTGCTGCTGCTGGTAGTGGGCAAAGTTTATTCATTTAGAAAATTTGCTCATTTTCGTTTTGCGGGGCGGATACCAAATTATTGTTGGCTGACTAAGGCTAAGAGAGCTAGCTGCAGCGGGCGAGGTGGCAGGGCAGGACTGGTGTAGAAATGTGGTACGTGTTCGCAGTTTTCATATAAATTGCGGCCAATAACATTTTTCAGTTGGCAAGGCAAGAAAAACGCGCACAAAGCGAAAGCAGAGAACAGAACAGAAAGCAAGAAAAGCAAGAAAAAAAAAAATGGACAAAAGCTGCTGATGATGGCTTCTTCTTTTTCTTCTTCTTCTTCTTCATGTGCTGCTGCTTTGGACGGGGGTCCCGGGCAGAATCTGGCTCATTAAGGCATGGATGAGCGGACGGACAGACTGGTCAGCTTGGGTGTTCGTGTTTGGGCCTGCGGTCGGCTAATCGGGTCGAGGGGAAATCTGGCTGCGACGACACTTTGCCCGAAAATTTTCTTTCCTTGCCTTTTCTTTTTTTTTTTATTTCTGTTGCCCATGCAGCCATTAGCCAAAAACTAGGTGGAGGGAGCAAATGGACAGACGGATGGGACAGACGAGCAAATTATTCCCCAAATACCCCGAGGTAATTATAAATGTCCTTCTAGCTTCAGCCACGTCTTGGGCCCGCGTCGGTTGGACGCTGTGTTTTGTCTATCATAATGAGTGGCAGGCGGACATTTGGACATAATTGTTCAATTATTTTGTTACTTATTGCCAGGGATTGTGCGTAGTTTCTCCACCCGCCACACCCCCATTCACCATCTTAATATGCCGCCGTCGAATGCTGTCTCCTTAATTCCGAATAGCTAACTGAATATTCGCCTGAAAGGCGAAAGCCACAACTAAAAGCCCATAGATCCATAGATATTGACACATATGTATTTTCGTCTATATATATATATACTACAGATATACATATGGGCACCAAAATGCGTTACCCATTTCCTCATTTCGCCCGTTTGCCAGTTTGCCACTTCATGCAACATTCGAATGTCAAATTCAATTACAATGCAGCAGTGGCTGCGCTGCAAAGGGGGCGTTGGGTGGTGAGTGGGTGGTTGCTGCAGGACAGGGCGGCACATGGCCTGGGGCGTCAGGTGTGTTGTGCCATTCAATTATAAATTTTCAATAAAAATTTTCCCACTCGCGTTTGTCGTCTTTTTATTGTTTTTGACATTCGTCCTCGACATGCATGCAAAAAATTAAATAAAAAGGGGACGAAACTAAATAGAATGAAGGCGTGGTCCGCACTCCAGTGTGTTACTGTGTGTGTGTGTGTGTGTGTGTGTTTGTGTGTGAGGTGGGTGTGCTTTCGCAAATCTACATCATTTAGCCGCGGGCGAAATTTGCTGCTGTAAATGACAGAATTGTCTCAGGAAAGTCAATTGAATAACTGCGGGCAACATTCGTGATTAAAGTTAAATGTAGAAATGTAAAAATGTATGTATATATATATCTGCTTGTCAGGCATCACTTTAGTGTTCTCCAGCTGGTAGAGGAACAATGATATAATTTTTTAATTTTAACATGAATTTGAATTACTAATGTGTTTTTATTTTCTATAATATTTCATGTAACTAAAGTCCAAACCATTAATAATTTAATTGTATTAATTATATAAAAAAAAACAAATAATAAAAAAATACCAACAAATTAACCATTATAAAAATGTATTTAATATTATTTAAATAAATACTTCGAATGTATTTACTTAAAAAATATATTTACTCTAGTATATTCAATATTATTCATCTAATTTATAGAAATGCTTGCAGATTTTAAATTACTGGCTTTGATGTAATATTTTTTATTATGAATAATATTTTATGTGCTACTCTTATTTTCTTCAATTAATATTATTTATTTATTTATCCTATCGATAAAAGCTATTTATTTGCGAATATTTAGCTGGGCTATATTCAACAATCACCCATCTTTCTGTCAGTCAGTCCAATTGTCAGTCGGAATCAACATCTTCGCTTTTATAGATAACCATATCCAATTATGGTGATATTCCTAGGAACAAAAATAGTTTTGCCATCTTAAGCGGCTTATGCAAAAAATCATTCAAATTGCTGGGTGCCAATGCCACAATCGAAACACTTTATATAGAATGCAATGCAATCGCAGAACAAAAAATCGGCTGTGTTTGTGTGTTTGTAGTGCATTGCATTGAATCGCTCAATGACATATCTGTAAATCAGTGCGACAGTGCGGCCAGGAACCGCATTCCAGCCAACAGCCAACTGCAAAGCTGCAAAAAGCGCCGAAACAAGCCAAAGTCAACGACGAGCAACGCAAAACAAAACACGGCTTCAAGCCAACTTGACAGATGGACAGAGAGCCACAAAACACAAAAATATCGCAATGATCATAAATATTACTCAGTTTTTGATGTCTTCGGGGCTAGCCGTTCTACAAAAGCAACGTGGCTTGTAAGTGGAAATATGCAAGGCGATCTGGCGGCTTGCCGGACTCTTCATCAATGCCTTGGTGGAGATTGTCGGCTGGAACTGGTCTTAGCGCGTTTCCTAAAAGCGACAAAAATTGCCAAAAATGGATTTCCATTTTTCACACAGATGCATATATATAAATATATATGTATATATGTATATATATATGTATATACATATATGCGCAATGCTCGATCGCAGACTGCGTCTGCGTCTCTCTCCGTCCAGCTCGTCAAGTGACGGCAAAAAGGTGTCAGAAATTGTTCAACAACAAAGCCAACCAAAGGCGCAAAAAGACACAAACGGCTGCATAAATGAAGCGACATCATTCTCGGCCTCCTCCGTCTCAGAGTCTGAGAGTCTCAGAGTATCTCAGCCTCTGGGCTCTGGCACAGACACGCTGTCTGGCAATGCGGCTGGAGTGTCTGTCGCCCAGGCCCAGGCCCGGGCACAGGCCCAGGCACAGGCCCAGGCCCAAAGACAAAAGGTCGTATCGTCTGGGGAGCCCTGTGTGTGGAGCACTACCAGGGGGCCAGTGTCTGGGCCTGGTGCACAGAACTCTCGAAGGCGTCGCATTGTCTTCGCTCGCATTATTAGCTTACGTGTTTGTTAAAACACCAGCAGCAGAATCAGCAGATTTGAATTTCTCTCTGCAGCCGAGTGAAATATTAAAATAGTTCGTTCTTCTAAACCGATACACAGATAGAACGGGAGAGAGAGAGAGAGAGATACAGATAGAGCGAGAGAGAGAGAGATGAGATGCCATCTGAGCTGCTAAGCGTGTTGTGCATTCATTCGTTTCGTGTGCCTACATATGTATGACATTAACACACACTTACACACACACACACACACACACACACACACACACACACACGGTCTAATCGGACCATTCTATGCAAAATATGATAGAAATCTCTGACGGACTGAGAACTGAAAATGGCATTACCATTATCGGTGCCCGTTGCTGCTGCTTATTGGAATTCAGCGTGAAGAATCTCAAATCATATGCAGTTTGTTTGCCTCGCCTTCTGTACGATTTTTGTCTTATTTATAAACATAAATTGTTGAGGCACAGTGGTTTCTGGCTGATTGAAACGCGGAAGAAACCCAAACGATTTTTATCAATGCAACTAAGTTTTTAAGATTTCTTAACCTGGTTTTCCACATCCATAAGCCCAGATTGTGGCTAAAATTCATTTTTCATTTAATAACAAACAAATGAATGAAATATATTTACACTTTAGAAATATCCCACATTATTTTCTTATCATATTCATATCAATCTGAATACACATATTAGCGTAATGTAAGAAGTGTTAATGTATTGTGACATAATTTAATGATATTAAATAAGGAAAATAAGATAAAAATGGTACACTTTTTGGTGGCCTCTTTAAATATATAGAGAAGAAAAAAATCAAAACAAATCTGTTCAAAAGTGAAATTGTAAATGAATTTACTTTGAATGTTGTTTAATATTTCTTTGTCTTAACATGGTGCTATGGTTCGGCTTGGGGATCATAGTGTTTTTAGGGTTTTTCGGTTAACAGAAAAAGCCGTACTTCCAAAATCGAAAAAGTATAGTTCGAAAGGATTGGTTGCAAAACTAAATAGGCAATTCTATTTGGAATAAAGTAAATAATGTTATATTTTAGCCTTTGGGTGCGAAAAGCCCACAACCGGTTTTCAATCATGATTTTAATAATTGGCGGAGGGAGTTCAACATGAATTTAAAAAATGGGGAATCGGGATCAAAATTAAATTTGCAATTATTTCAAAATTAAATATGAAGTTCTATTTGTTAATAAATTGATTAAGCTGACAGTGACTAATAAAAAGAATACTTTAAACTTTTTTTGTCTCACTGTGCCCAACAAATGAATCTAGTGAATAGCCAGAAAATATGATTGTTGTTGCGCTTGGACAGAAGAAGTGGAGGAATCATCTCTTCATTGTTGTTGCAGTTGTTGTTGTTGTTGTTGTGATTGGCTATGGGGGCAAGGAACGGAATGTGGAATGATTTGGTTTCGTCTGGTTAAGCCGCCGCATCTTACGTACCGTATTCGGATGCGGCTTCTGCTGATCTTGTTACCGATCTGGATTTTTGATGCCGATTTTGACTGCTACGCGACGCGTTGACAATTCCCTTGAACTGCTGCTGCTGCTGCTGCTGCTGCTGCTGCTGGACATCGAGACACTGGGACGGAGGCATACATAAATCCCATAAACGCGACAACAACAACAACAACAACAGTAACAGCAACAGCGACGAGAAATACAGAAAAACATGGGGAACAGGAACAGAATGTGTCTTGGAGCTTGGAGCTCGATGTCGAAAGTCTTCGAGCCATTGTCACTGCATGCCACTGAGGCATGATACTTTATTCATTTATTCCAATAATAATAATGCAATGCAAACATTGATTGTCATCGATTGTCAGCATCGGTGGCTGCCTCAACGCGACGGCTGCGCACGCGCAACAAAACTCGACGTGCAACTGGACTGGTCACAAGGCGGGGCAGGGGCAGGGGCAGGGGCAGGGAGGCAGCGGGGCCGACTTATGCCCTTTTAGGGTATTTTTGATAGGTGACAGATTTTGTGCACTCGCACTCGCCGATTTGTGGACACAATTTATGAGTTGTCGCTGCTGAGGTTTCCTGCCAGCGGCGCATTTACATTTCAGTTTTCAGTTTATTATTAATGGCCCAGCAAAACGATGCCCCTTTCAACTGCCCCCCTCTCTCCCCCTCTCTCCCTCTCTCTCTCCGTCTCGTTCTCTCTGTCGAATTGTGACAATTTTTTAATTTATTATATCGGCATCCTTTGACACGACATCATCGAGCGATCCAATAAGCAACGAGTGCAAATTTGAGTACTGGGCCATGTTGGTTTCCCAATCGGAGCTGGCTGTCATGTAATTGCTTTTTGCCAGCATCCAGGCATATTCCGGCCCATTCGGGCCCATTCCCGGCACTGTTCAATTTAAATGAATTCAATATTGCATTTTCACGCTAAAATGCTTCCAAAAACAGATTTTTCATTTACACTTTCTGAATGGTAAAATCCGGATTACGTATCCCACGGGCAAAGCATTGATTCTGCTTTTGCGCAATACATAAAAAGGCAACGTGGAAAATTTTCATCAGTCTCCCCCCGCCCCCGCCCCCTCATCTACATCCCCATCACCTTCCCGCTGTCGCAACGCGTCGGACATTTGGTCAAAGGATTCGCCGCACCGCCCATTTATAGTCAATGGGCTCAGACTACGGGTTTGACTTGAAATACGGCTTCCCTCTCCCTCTCCCACTCCCACTCCCAGCACTCCATCGCCGTCTCTGTCTCTGTTAGCAATACATTTCAGAAAAGGCTCCTCGTAATTTGTATGCCCTTTGTGGGCTAAGGATTTCTTTTGCACTTTTTCATTGCTGCAAAATTAATCAAAATGTGTGTGAAATTTAAGGTGCGCAAATCTGATGCAACTTAGTGCAGCCATGTGTTGCACGCTTTCATATATACATATCATGTATATATATATATATCTTTACAGAATTTGTAATTTAATTTTCTTATTAATTTATTTGAAAATCTGTGGCAAAATATTTGTTTTCTTATATTATAATAAGCACTAAAAGATAATTAGATAATTTCTACTCATTCAATTCTCATAGAATTTGTACTTTTCTCATTATATTTATATCCTATCTGATTGCTTTTAGGGAATTTTTACTTATATAATATGCTTCTTACAATTTTCTTTATAAGAATTTTAAGCCATTTATTTGCATTAAATATGCATTACAAATTTGATTACATAATTAAACCCTGTATTATTTCACATTAAAATACCAGAAGAATCTGAGAACCCCTCCAAAATAGCTTGAGTTTGTTTTGGAGTACTCGTATGTAGATATTTGTTGACAGCAGCGTGTTAAATTTATGTATTGCCATCAAAACGATGGGCTTCGGATACCTTCAGTGACACAGTATGATCTACATTTTGATGTGTTGCTTTTTGTTGTAGTTGGCGTTGTTGTTGGCTCTTTTGTGCCGGGCATTTTGTTGTTTGATACAACTCGGATACGGCATGACTTTTTAATGTACTCGACAGTGTTTTTGATTCGATTTTGTCATTTTAATGTGCATTGAATTTTAATTTTGCCCATAAAAGCCATCAGCCAGCCAGCAACAGCCACGAAATCAAAACACTTTCAAAAATACCCACACACACACACACACACGCACACACACACACGCATACACACATAAATGTACGAGTATTATGGCGCACCAAAATGATTGTCAAAATTTTAAGGCGACTTTGCCTCCGCCAATAAATTTATGCCAATTCTGCCATAAAAAAAATTACTGCCTCACAGCAATTCGAGTTTTTTGTTTTGCTTTGGATTGTGGATTTTGTTTGTTTCTGTTTTCATGCGGAAAAAATGATCTGATTTATATTTGACACAATGGGTTGGCTTGGCTGCGTGTTAAAATAAACATACATTTGTATCTTTCACACACACACACACACACACACACACACAACACTCGTAGGTCTTTTCGTCAGTCACTCGCTCTGATACATAAAACATAAGCCTGCCCAAGGCGGGGATTGACTTGGCAAGACGACGGCGAGGGGGTCGAGGGAGCGGGGGGGGGGGGAGACCTATAGTCGTAAGTCGGGCACAGACATATGGCGGCCATTATAATGCGCAATAATGCGAAATGTGAAAATGTGAAACAAAAACTTTGAGTACGCTTGTAGGTGCCCAATTATATTGGAATGAGTGCTCGTAAAATATGTGGGGTGTTGACAAATTATGGCAACGCCTTTGAGCGGATCACGTCTTGCACATTAATCAGCCAAATACTCAGACTTACACACATATATACATATTTAACTATATATATACCTGCATAAATATATAAGTATTTTAAGTTGCAGGGGAATTGTCTTTATAAGCGAGTATTTAACAACTGATAAGTAAATAGGAAGTGACTCGAACCGAAATGGTTAATGGTGTTATTTGTGATTATGGGCATATAGATATATAGTAATTATGTGCTTGTATATCTAAATATGTAAATGTGTATAAATGATTTTCAATGTATGTATGAAAGTATTCAAGAAGAGGTTTTCATATTCCTAATCGGCTCCTAAAGCCCAAATTTATATAGAAAAATTTAATTTTTAAATTTGGGTCAAGTTATTTATTTGCTTATATTATCCTGAGAATAAGAAAAGCCCAAGGAAAGTTTCCTCTTTTAGTTAATATGATTCTGAGTGAATGCAGAGAAACAGTAACTAATAATATGCTTTAATTACTTAATTAATATAATAATTTGCCATGAAGGAATCTTTACGTAATGTTTTCTAAAATTTAACCAGAACTAATCAACATTGCTTACAACAATTGCTACAAATGTTTAATAATAATATGTGTATCAAAAAAGCAATTGCAATAGTTCTGTGTTGTGTGGAATACGCGTAGAATAATGGGAATGCTTTTTTTAAGTTTAAAAACATCATTACTCTAAGGTTTACAGGTAGAAAACTCCCTTTTTTAGAAGGATACAACCTTCCCTTTTAAATATATACTTTCTTGGCAACAAAAGTAGGGCGATTTGCTACAGCACCATCAAATACCTTTTAATGTGCTGCAGTCTGCTATTCATTCTTTTGCATTTAATTGGACTATTTATTAGCGAAATCATTGAATATTAGTCACCTCAATTCATTAGCCCAGTCGAGCAATGCATTTACATTCATATGTGTCGCTCAATCTCATTCCCGGGCTGCCTTTAATCGTGCCTCAAGTGTGGAATTTCAGACAGACCATCGGACGAAACTTGTCTGCCACATGCAACATGAGGCAATGCGGCGGCGATGCAGATATGAAAATAGTAGCGGAAATAACTCATGCAGATTAGAGCCGTAGAGCCGAGAAGGTGAGATTCCGAGAGTCTGAGAGCAAAGCGACCGACAAATGAATGCCACACAAATTAAGTAGAGAGCAAATATAATTGATAAACACGAGTGAGTTCTAATTCTGGCGCTTTATCACTCCGCGCACTTGCCACATTAATTAGGTGCTTGATTTATGAATGCACTGATTCCGATTAGAGGAAGATCCGCAGCTGGATGCAGCTCGAGTGCCATACATTTTTGCAATTGTCGCCGGGCGTTGGTGGCTCAAGCCGTTGATATTCTCTGGAACTGGCCAAACTTATAGTCAATAATATGAAATTGCAGCCCGTCGAAGCACCTGCCACTAACTGAACTTGCTGCTTGCTGCTAGCCGCAAAGAGCCATAAATCAGTTGGGCTTAAACGGCTTAAATGCCGGTAGCCAGCACCACGTGTTTCTGCCAGCTCAAAACAAGCGCGCGAATTGCAAAATAACAAACAGCAAAAAAACGAAACAAAGCGAAAAAAAACAGTCAACGATAAATATCTATCGAGATCCTTTCCAGCGCCCGCAGCTTCAAGGCGGAAGTTGAAGTTGCAGTTGAGCTGCCAGGACAACAGCGAGGGTCGCTCGAACTGTGTCCGCTGGCACATATTAATTAAGTGCATGTTTGCGCATTTCTCATGCCTGCTTTTCTTCTGCTGACTTGATCCTTTCGTATTAATTGGCTGCCCTGCACAGGACAATGACAACTCGATAAGCACACATCAACGCACATTGCGCGCGTTCCAAGCGATCGCGATCCCTCTCCTCATCATGCACCTGTTCGCCTCCAGTTGTTCCTTGCTCTCCCTCCTGCCTCCCTCCCCCTCTCTCACACTCTCTCTGTCTGTCGTGGGTGATACGTATATCATTTTTAGGGCTATTGCTTGCCTGCTGTTATAGCCATGTTACACACATTCGGACATATCTCATTGTTATGGTGTCAACTGTGTTATCAGAGTTTTTATGGTTTGTTTGTCATTTAACACCTTTTAAGTTGCGCACATTAATTATAAATGCAACGAACCCGCTCGACATTCCCGAGCAGCAAGGAACAAGGAACCCCACCCCCTCCGCTCCCCTCCCTCAAAAAATTCCAGCTGTGCGATGCAGATGGCCCCAATAGGATAATAACTAATGCTAATGTCATTATGCATATATGTGCTTATTGTGTCACTCACCTCCGAAAAATATCGCCCTACATTTCAATAAATCGACCTAGAATGAAAATCACCTTAAAAAATAGAAGGGCTTGCCATAAATCGACAATCCCAAAAATATGACGATCTTTTCTATTGCTTAGAAATACTTCTAGTTTAATTTTTTCATTTTCATTTTTAGGAAGAATACTCAGAACCAAGTAAGGAAATTTACAGGCTCTGCTTTTAAATTAGAGTTTAGCTGAATTACAGATCGATTTAAAATCCCCGTGTAAAATGTTTGTGCATATGTGAAGTCTAAAAACACTATCTTTAATGATTATATAAGTAATAAGAAAGCTAATGTAACACATAGAAAAAACACCTGGGTCATATTTTCTCTCAATTTTAGAAAAATCGATGCAGGAAAGTATGTTGATATACTCAAGAATACAGGCTTGTAAAGTAGTGCTGGTATTATTAAATGTGTTTGACTTTCTTTCTGGTCAAGCGAGCTGCACAAATTCTAATTCGAGTTAATTAACAGAGCAGCTCAAAAGTCAGGGACAATCAGATACAAGACACGAACTGAAAACTTTAAGGAGCAGTTCAGACTGGTTTGTCCTATCGCAACCATCGATTTTGAGTATGTCGAATGTTGTCGTTTCTTATGCTTATTTTGTTTTTTGGTTTTTTGCCCAAAAACCAAAATGAAAGACAAAATCAACTGTCAACGCACGAATAGCATATACTCTTTTCATTAAAGGATCTTCCATAAGCCAATTGACAAAAGTGCTTCCCTTGAAAATTGGCAGCGAAACAAAACGCTTTGAATACCCAGCGGATATTTATTAGCTGAAAACGAAATTTTAATGAACTGCAAAGATTCAATAAAAATAAAATCGATATAAAAAATAAAATGTAAAGAGAAGAAATAAAATAATGAAGAGCACGCAGCTAAAAACAAAATACAAAAAATACAAATAAACCAAATTATCAAAACAAAGTTCGTGCTCAGGTTTCGCATTCCCCGCCTCGGCTCCTGTTGCCCCTGCCAACTGCACACCTCAGTTGCCCTTCGGCTCAGTCCCTTTGGATGTTGCATGCAAATTGTGAATGCAGAGGTGTATCCATGTACATGTGTGTGTGTGTGTGTGCGTGTGTGTGTGTGTGTGTGTACACGCATGCGTTCCCCCTTTGCCAGTCAGTGCAGAAGGATCCCATTGGCGATCGATCCAGTTTCATCGTTGTGGTTGTGGTTGTTGCTGTTGTTTGGCTTGTGATTTTCTTATTTATTGATTTTCAACAATAAATTTCGCATGTTTGCATCCAATTTAAATAAAATTCGACAATTCTAAATCACCTCATTTTGACGTGGGGCTACTGTATCTGTATCTGTTCAATCCTGCTGCTTACCTGTTCCTCGTTCGTCGTTCTTAGTTCTTATTTGGCTTGCGTGCTTTTCTGGCTGGAACTGGAACTGCGTTTTTCTGTTCTCTGTTAGCGGAAATGCAGAACAAGGCCAATGCGGCAGATTTATTGACATCTTCGTTGGCTGTTCTCGTCTTCGGATGCCTGCCACTGGCACTGCCACTGCCACTGCCACTGCTTTGCATATGTGATGCAAAGCAGAACTAAATATATATCCATGAGAACGCATCACCATTTGAGTTATCGAAACGCTTCAGGCCGAAACGACATTTTTGCTAGACGAAGTGACTCACACTCATCTCGCATCTACCTAGAAATTATGAATGCTAAATGAATGAGAAGAAGAAGCAGCAGAAGCAGAAGCAGAAACAGATACAGATACAGATACAGATACAGATTATGTCGTGCGAATTGAACCTGTTGCTTTGTGTTATTTGATGTTGAGTTCAACTCTATTCGTGGGAATTTGTTTATTCAAATCGCTGGCAACATTTGTTATGCATAACTCTTTTTGTTAGCGGCGATTCGCTTTTGTTAGTTTGTTTAATTGAAAGTAGTTATTTATATGTTAACATCAATATGAATTTTTATTGCACAGTTGAATTTTAAGTTGGCTTCTGCTTCTGCAGCGACAACTCTTCCCATGTCATGCTTGAAATATACAATTTATCGATTTTAATTAGCCAAAAGTCACTTGGTCCATATTTATTTGCTAGACGCGCTCTGTGAGAAACTCAAATTGTGAAGTTTCCAAATCGCTGTCAATTTGACAAATCATTTGGCGCTAAATAAATATTTAAATAGTTAATTTATATCTAGTCGAACTTAATATTATATTTATGCTGCATTCAAATTTGATAATAGACGTGAATATCGAATATATACAAAATAAAACATTTATTATAATAGATATGTGTTATATAAATGCATATTATACTAAATGTATGTATTATTTATTATAATAGGTGTATGTATAAATGTGTATATATATATAAATATATATATATATATATATATATATATATGTATATAAAGATATATAAATTATACGCTTTAAGCTTAATGCTTATTAATATGAATCGTATTTAATCGAATTAATTTATTTGATCTGCCCGTGTGTCGTTTCTCTTCCCACTTGGGACAACTTCAGTAATTAAAATTGTTTTTTTATATGCTCGTATTACGGATTATGACATCCCATTGATGCCACTTGCCACTTGCCACTTGCCACTTGCTACATGCCACTGCCATTTCCAGTTCTTGTTTTTATTACAGCATATTATGCGGTTGTCATTTTGTATTAAAATTGTTAATTGGTTTTGTTTTTAATCTGTCAATCAATTAAAAAAACAACGGCGATTTAATTAATTAAATCAACAAAGACCGCAATAATCCAACACCAACAACAATCATCGAATATTTCCACATTCCAGTCCCAGTCCCAGTCCCAATTCCCACTTCCCATTTCCATTGCCATTTGGCTCTTTCCAATCCATCTTCATTCCTTTGGCGAATAATAACAATAATAAATAATTTAATGACGTCAATGGCTCGCACACTCTGCGTATGTGTGTGTGTGTGTGTGTTGTGAGCGAGGGGGCGTGGCCGTGGAATTTAAGTGGCCAGGGCCACTGGCACCTGGGTGCCGACACCACCAACAGCAACACCACCTAACGCAGCACCACCATTGGATAGACAACGCTGGCTGTCAGAGAGGGCTGGTGGGGGGTTGGGTAGAAGGGGGAAGGGGGGCACAACGCCATTTGAAATTCGAAATTCGTATGCAAATTTTCATACATTTATTTTCCACACTTTGGGCAAACAGCGCCGCGAGCTAAAAATGATAAAGCGACTTCAATTTTTTTGTTTTTGTTTCCCATTTCGTGGCTCGTTTCGTGCCTTGCACATTTCCTACCCCACCTTTTTCTCTCCCTCTCTCTCTCGCTCTCTCTCTCTCTCACTCGTACGCCAGCTTTTCTCCTCCCACACACACATACACTCTCAACTTTCTGGCCATGCACCACGGACTCTCAGCCCCCGCAGGCCACCAACAGCAACACCACCGCCTCGTCCCGCCCTCTGCCAACGTAATTATGCAAATTAACTCTTTTCGGGGCCTTTGAACGGGGCTGCTCAGCGGGTCGCCCAATCCCCTCGCCCCGTCCACACCCCCTAACCCGAGCAGCCTGATCGCATTAAAATGGTCTCTCTGTGTGTGTGTGTGTGTGATTTTGTGTGTGTGCCCATTCCGCAGTGTGTAGTATAATTTTCCTTATGTAAGTTGTCAGTTAAGGTTTAGTCCAAGCGTCTCGTGGCCATGCAATTTGTTGTTTAGCCACTAAAAAAATAAAATAAAAATACAAAATAAAATCTTATTTACCGCTCTTTGTTCGTGTGCACTCAATATGACATACTTAGCCCCCCCCCCCCCCCCCCTTCCACTCCCTCCCTTCTCAAACAGCCCCTTCCCTTCTGACCCGACTTGTGATTTGTTTTAAGCTTGGACTCTTCAGCTGCTGAGACTGACAATATTTTTAAATATTTTATTTTATGTAAAATTTTAATTTTAAGTTTTCAATTGTTAAACTTTGTAGTTGTGCATTGATTTTTAATCTATTGTTGCTATTAAAATTGAATATGTTTTGAATCGCCTTAAAATTTGAAAGTAAAATTAAAAAAATATAAGTAAGAATGTGTTAGTCAAAACAGAGAGTTCTACAAGGAGGGACCCTGAACCCAAGTCTTTCTCTAATTTAATTCGTAGTCGTCATAAATATTCACGTCAATGAACTTTAAAATAATGTGTGTGAATGTTTCTGTATGCAAGAAATGCTTGCGAATTCTGTTGTGTAATTTGCTATATATGATAATACGACTTTCTTTCGGGTTTCTCAATCTATGTCCAGGTATATTCATACACAATACAAAATAAATATCTTTAAAATTGTGACTTTTATTGATATCGGAAATAGATTTGTATCGATATGCGCGAAATGGGCGCAGTTGTCAATAGAATGAAAGAAAATTGATCTACTTATGGTAAACGAGAACTTGCATTCCAAATTTGAAGTCACTTTTAGTCTCTGAGATTGGCTGTTCACACAGTCGACTCTGTTGTTAATGCTGATCAAGAATATATATACTTTATGGGGTCGAAGATGTTTTCTTCTGTCTCTTGCATACTTTTGCACAACTTCCCAATACACTTTTTGACAAATTTCAACAGGTTCTGCTTATAAACAGATATCTATTCGCAGCTCGTTGCAGAGCGTCTGCGATTTCAATTTAGACTTGAGTCCAATATTTCCAATACAGATCTTAGACTCTTAATTTCAATTACATAACAGGATCGTCAGTGTGTTGACGATAGATTCAATAGTTGTGCTCCCGTTTGGCATTCGCTGTCATTGGCAGCATCGCTGATTGAATTAAATGCTGAATAAGTCGACTAAAAGGCGCCGACGTCGATGGCGATGGCAATAAGCGAATCGCGACCGTTTTGAGTCTGAAACAAGGCCTAAATAAATTCGTCATTATAAATCATGAGCAGCAACTGTTTAATTAATCACCGCTGGGGCACTGCGACTTTTGCTTTGCTCAACAAAAAACTGAGCAATTGCAACTGCAACGGCAACGGCAACGGCAACGGCAACAGCAACCACTGCAAGTGCCTCAGCTGGAGATTTGCGAAAAAGATGATATTTATGGCAAGTTTGACAGCGGCAACATCAATGTCGAATAGACTCATTGCCAGTGTCCCACAGTCTTGCCTCCGATTGAGTGCCGCACGCGCTCTGACCACCAGCGGCTCAAGTTGCACACAGAAAAACAATTGACTTGCATACCAACTGCGATTTCGATATAATATATATATATATATTTTTTTTTAAATTAATATACAAACCTGATGAATATTTGTACTTAAGTTAAATAAAACAAGCGAACTTATTTCCAAAACAAATCATTTTATTCTGTAAGCAAAATAAGCTTGACATTTTTGGCAATATGAAAATAGCTTTATTTAAAAACATCGGATATTTTCGAACTTGACATTTGAGCAATATATTTTAGTAGCTGTCACGTATATAAATTAAAATTTGAAAAAAATAACTGTAAGATCATTCAATATTTTTGATTTGGCTCACTATCCCCAAGATTTATTATATTCTTTATTTTTCAATTAAAATTTGTAACTCAATTTCATTCTTTTATTTATAAGCTTTATTTATAAAACTTTTTAAACAATGTGGACTGCTTTTACATCAAGTAGATAGAAAAAATGAAAGGCTCTCGTAAAATAAACAATTTTTGTGGATTTTAGGTTTACTAGAGTTACAAAACCATAAGCATAAGTGGTAAAAATACAAAGAGAGTGAAAGGAAAATCAAAGCTTAAATTCCTTAAAATGTACAGCTAAAGTCCAAGTATTTAAAAGACAGATCTGCTGACAAACTGTTTTGAGGAACGGCTTATTATTAACTTTTTTGGGGAAAAGATCTAATACCAAAAATTACGCAAATTGTGTTGATCAATTATTTTTTGTACTGTATGCAAGTTTTTTTTTTTTAAATAATTTAAGAACGCATTTTCTTGCTTATAATTTTTTTTCAGTGCAGCTGCTGCAGCTGGTGAGCTGGTGAGCTGGCGAGCGGACAATGTCGATATCGATGTCGACGCGGGCGACAGTTTTTAATCGTGGCAATAATCATAACTGTGATTTGTATGACTCTGTTCATGTGCTGCTCGCTGCCCGCTGCTCGCTGCCCGCTGCTTGCCGCTCGCTGCTCGCTGTTCATGTGCGGCTTGGCCTCAACAGTGGAGCCGCCGCTTGACCATATTGGCGACCCGAGGTGAATTATTAAAGCGTTTTGCAATTTATGCGACGCTTTTGCGTTCGGCTGCCGTTTGAAGCCGTCATAAGCTATCGATTCCACATTTCCACCGCTCGCCGTGACAAGATCGCGGTTCTCTGGTTGTGTGGTTGTGTGGTTGCGACTGTGACTGTGACTGTGATTTGTGCAGCGCAGCGCTTAATGGTGCGCCTAGTTGGTGGCTTACCAAATGAGGAGGCAGACTGTTTTTGTTGTTCTCTTCTGTTTGGTCTCTTTCAGAATTTGTAATGCACCTGGCCTCACAAGTCGTGGCGCTAGCTCGTCTGCGTCTGCATTTACATGCTCCTATAAATATTTATGAGAGAAAATAGAGAAGAGTTCATTACGAAGAAGTTGACTCCAAGAACAGCAGCGGCAGCATCCGACTCTAGACCCAAGATGATAGCCATCATTTGTGCTTTATGAATGGTCGCATTCGAAGTTGGTCTTTTTTTTATGATAATAAGTAACAAATCTCTGATCAAAGATTTGTTTTTAATATTTTATCTTAATTCTATGCAGCCTCAACAATTATGTAATATTTATTTGTAAAGATATAAAATACTTTGTCTAAGTATTACCATTATTCTTATTTTTAGTTTGTTAGTGTTTTGAATTAATTTCGTTTAGATTCTAAATGTGATCTTTTAAGTATTTATTATTTATATAATTTATTTATTTTATTAATATTCACATTTGAGCTTGATAAAAATAAGTAAAATTTTGTTTTAATTTAATTTTGTGTGGAATTGACAGTTATGCTTGTTTAATGACTTAAATATACCTCTTATTATTACCACTATTATTTTTAAATGTACATATTTACTTTCTATGTTTTATAATGTATTTAAGTTTAATTACTTATATATCTGTATATGATTTCTTAGGTGTAGCCTATAAGTATATTTATTTAAATAAGATTTGTCTGCTTCATCATATTTTTATTTTAAGGACACCAAAAAGTTATT
The DNA here is from genome assembly GCA_037043625.1 of Drosophila melanocephala. NCBI lineage: Eukaryota > Metazoa > Arthropoda > Insecta > Diptera > Drosophilidae > Drosophila > Drosophila melanocephala. Next base: position 19,107 of record JBAMBD010000052.1, read on the forward strand.
TAATTGTATTTTTAAAGATTTAAATATACTTTATATTATTATAATCATAATTATTTCATCTATTAATTTATTTTCTGAGTCTAATAAGCAATTACTTGTATATTTTAAGATGAATCTCAATATTTAAATGTATATAGAGAACTATCTAGAAGAGATAGATAGTTTCATATTTAACTTTAAATATAAATTGAGAAGATATAGTTAGATCTCTATTTACCTTCAAATATTTAAATAAATATACTTATTCCCAGCAAATCACAATTATTCTGTGCTATTTGTTCTGTATGCCATTTGCCTTACTGGGCACAATAACAACAAGAACAACAACAACAAGAACAAGAACAGCTTGAAAAGATACTCAGCCTCAGTATGCAAAACATCCAAGGAGGAGTACAAAACGGTTGGCTGTGGTCTGCTTTGGTTTGCTCTGGTCTGGTCTGGTCTGGTCTGGTCTGGTCTGGCAGCTCTTTGGTTGTGCCTGGCTTTAGTTAGAGCTAAAATACATTTGTTTATGCTAAAGTCGCCCAATTAGTAAGATTGTTATTTCTTGTAAAGCTCACAGATGCTCCATCGCTGATAGCTGCAAGCTGGAAGCTGGAAGCTGGAGAAGCTGGAGAAGCCTGCAGACAGAATTCAATGGACAAGGATTCGGCTCAGTTCGGTTTGGTTTGGTTTGGTTGGCATGCCCATTTGTTTGTATTTATGCATTCGGAACAATATCAATTGTAATGAATTTTGAATATCGTTAAGCGTGAGGGCCTCGCCTCCATACGCGATCCCCTGCGATCCTCCTCCAGTTTGAAAATGTCGCAAAATGGAATGTTCGCTCCATTCTGTAGATGATGAGCGATATGAATATGGTTCCCAGGCTCGGCTGGAACAGTTGTTGTCGTTGTTCCTGTCTTTGCGTCTGATCTTTCAAGAATTCCGTGAGCTTGTACAACTTATAACTAAATAATTATTTGGCCAACCCTTGAGTTGAAATATTTTTTTGTTTTTAGCTTGTCTGCACACAATTCAAACAAATGTTGCACTTCCTTTTGTGGGGGCACACACGCCCAACCTCTGCCCCTTTCCCCCCTCTATCTCACTCTGCCCCCTAGCACATTGTCATGCTCATGTCTTGTCTTCCGCTCTCCTTCTCGCTCGCTCTGTCTGTCCCTCTCATCCATTTCATCCAAATGGCCAATCAACCGACAATCATCCGTTCGCGCTGCCCCGTCGCCAATTTTCCAAGACGATCGTTTTGTGTGTCATCGTTTGATTTGCCATTATCATCATCATCATCATCATCATCTCCATCGCGGTCTGGCGTACATTTCGTGTCAGCTTGCCTCCTCCCCCTCCACTTCCTCCCCACTCCTTTCTCTCAACAGCAACATGAAAATTACAATGGTTCACAGCCCGCGAATATATCGGTAATAACCGACTTGTAAATTTTACAGGGTCGTCGCATTTACTGCAGTTGATGGCTTCTCAGTCGTGGGTTGCCATCAACTTTGCCGCTTGGCAGACCAATTGCATTGTGCAAATTACCAGCGACACGATCCGACTGTACCTGCATGATAATAGTTATAGCACATATATCTAATAAGATGTTGTTAGAGTCTCTTAAATGATGAGCAGCAATTTTAAATATATACGATTTCTCCCCAGGCTCTCAAACCGATTGTAATGGAATAAATACAGAAAAGCAATATTAGATGGTTGCTCATATGGCTGTTGCTTATCGATATTTATCGATATTAGTTAAGCGGGACAGTTCTCGTTTTAATGAAACAAACATGATGATTTTATGGTAAATGGGAGCATATATTTCTAGTTTGACGTCACCAGCTTAGAATAACGGGCAGAAAGATGGACAGATGGACTATGTCGACTCTGTTTGCTCTGATCAGGAATATATGTATCTTTTGAGATCGGAGATGCATCCCTCTTCAAATTACACACTTTTTTGCTCAACTTCATTATACCTGTTGTGTCCATTTTCAACGGATTCAGGACAACCAATTTTAAATAACTTTAAAATCCAGTTTGACCACAACTAATGTATACTTATACAAAATATGTTTAATAACATAATACTCAGCGAGTTAACTATTCGAATAATTTTGAGCATATCATTATGCTGTGAATTGCCATGTTTGAAATGAGGCCAATTTTAATTTCATACCAAACCAGAGAAGAATCTTTGCAGACAGGCCGTGTGACTGGAAAGATAAAGACGAAGGCGAAATATGGCGAGGACCGTGCAACTGCAACAGCAAATAATTTGAATATAGACAAAACTTGACATTTAAATTATGGGAACAAAGAATCGGAATTCAGAGCACGTTGTGATGGGAATTTCAGATTTAGCGAATTTTAGTTTGTTAATCAGAGTATCTTCAACTCTGCTGCGGTTGAACTGTTTTTGAAATCACTTTTACAAATATGTGTGCCTGTTTGTTGTTGGATTTCCAATGCGGCATTTTCTCGATTTGTTCGCGGTCCGTTTATTTTACGGTAGAAAAACAATAAAGTGCTTGGGCACTGCAATAAATATACGCTTCATAATATTTCTAATTGCTTTTCAAATAAACAAGGCAACAGCTTGAACAATAAACAATCGATTGTGGGCGCCATCCGTTTAGCCCATAAATACTTGCCTTATATTTTCAAGGTGCTTGCCCATTTCCGAAAAGCCCATTAAGACGCACCAGAAATAATATTTACAACAATTAGGCGGCCTATCAAAATAATATTAACAAGATTTATAAGCGATGCGCCGCTCGAGTGAATTATGAAATAATCGCCAACGGGAAAGGTGAATTGGAAAGGGGAAACGGGAATGGGATCCGGAATGGGATTCGGAATGGGAATGGGAATGGGAATGGGAATGGGAACATGTGTGGGGCTAAGAGTGAAGCTGGCTGGAAGCGAGTGGACCGCATGTGGTGCAGTGGCAAAACTAAAGGTGTAAAGGTGCCCAGAGGCGCCGACTAGCACCACCGGAATCACTGCTACGACCCAAAGACAGACACATTCTGCTACTGGATCTGGGTCTGTGTGCTGCTGTGGGTATAGACAGGGTTTAAGTGCCCCCTGCTGTGATAATCGCCGGCTTAAAGATGTTTTAATCGGTTATTACATTTGTTAGCTGCAGCAACCTGTGGTGGCAGCCACTCGCTACCGGTTTGACATTTGAAAAGTTAAGTGGCTTTCACATGGCAAGACTCAGATCACAATATTGTGAGGCTATCAATCAGACAACGTTTGTTTTCAATGTTGACGACAGTTGTTTTTAAATTAGGTTTTTTTTATTTACATTTATGGCAAATCAATGTTTTATTGCCTTTCGATAGGTTGATCAAACAATTCACGTATAAACTTTATATCTACACAATCAAATTCAAGTTCTTAGTACTTCTAAGAATGATAACTAGTTAGTCGTATATGAAAATGGTTTGTAATATAGTCTAGGCTCAAATTCTTTATCTATGCTATTAGGTGGATTGAAGAAATAGTTGCTGAAGTCGCTTCCAGTAGTACTTCAAGTGCGTATTTCCTGTTTGTAAGTTAGGCAGAGTTAAATTCAATCTTAATAGGCTGAGGAACAATAGAAACCCATTCAGTGCTTCGTATTAAATTTCGCTGGCAATCCTCGATCATTGGGCGATAAACATGCATAAGCGATGCAAATTTCAACGCACTTACAAATCAAACACACAGTCAACACTCCAAAGAGACGGACAGACAAACAGACAGACAGACAGACCGGCAGACAGACAGACAGACAGGCAGAGAGTTATGTTTGTTTGGTTGCATGTGTATCCGGTTGGCTGGTTGCATCGTTTGCGTGGGCTTGGGGCACGGCTCCGCAGTCTGCAGCTATAGCTTCAGCTTAAAGTTGTGCATTTATTTGTTGCATGAGTTATGAGCATATTCGGGGCGACAAATTCCCGATTTCTGTAGGCTGCAACGGCTAAATGGCCATCAGCCACAAATCGCCAGGGCCGAGTCCTGAGCTGCCATATTTTTATGCCATTTTCGCACATGTTCGTCGCGCATGCAAAAGTGTCGAAATATTTATGTGCCACAGAGAATTAGCAACAACAACAACAACAACAACAACCACAACAACAAAAACTACATCAACGAGTTGTCGTGCAACAAAAATGAAGGAGAGGCTGGGGGCAAGGCGGTGCAACGTGTTTTATTGAATGAAATGGCGAGTCTGGCGTTGATTCATAAATGTGGCCCAGACCCAAACGCGTCTTGCTACAAACAACACAGCCTTATGCAAATCAGAGACCGAATCCTACGCATGGACACATTGAATAAAGCCAAAAGATTTGTTGCCCCGGCATGCCGAGGTGCAAATGATCATCCACAGTCCACATCCCCGTCTGCCTCTCAGTTGCGCCTCGAGTTGAACCTTGAAACTTGGCCCGGCTATCAGATTTCACATGTTAAATTTATGCTGCGCATGAGAATTTGAAATCAATGAGATGCGCATGTTGCTCCTGCATCATAGAAAGATGGCCAACTGCAAAGTGGGCAACAAACATATATGGCTAATTTGAATATTCGCCGGCTGATTTCATTCATTAATGTGCGCCATCCGGTCTGGCCGTAAAGTGGCAGTAGCAACAAGTTCTATATAAAATAAATTGTAGATGTACACTCGTAAAAGTAATTGGCTTTTGACATTCAAATAGTCATCCTTAATATTAGATTTGAAAGTTTTAGTTGTAAATTTCTTAAAAATAGAAAAACAAAATCAAAAATTATTTAATCAAATATTCCATTTACCAATACACTCTTCTTCAGTTAAATATATTTGTAAGATTATTTTCAGTATACGATTTGCAGAATGTTGCTTCTAAATTTAGAATAATACGAAGAGCTCTGTTTTTTACCTTATACCCCACAATTTTGGAATTTAATTTATGTTACCTTTCCAATTAATTCTTATATATATTTTTAATTTCTTTTGTAATTTAATTTACAGAGCTCTATATTTTTTTTGTTATTGCTACAAATGAGTTTTAAAATGAACACCTGCAATTCCGTCTTTTTTGCTGAGTGTATGTAAATCATAATTCGATGCATAATATTCGGTTCTGTGTAACTCATTAATATAAATAGACTCATGCACAAAGATTTGAGAGATCTTCTAATGTGGTTAATGCAGAGACTGCCAAGGAATGTGTTCTGTTTTGTTTTGGACTTGACTCTTCGGTTTCGGCCAGTCAAATTTTGTGGCATATACATATATTTTTATTGATTTTTGTGTGCTCATAATGAGCAGTGTCAAGATGTAGGGGCCTGTTCTAGGGATACGACTGGTGTCTGTTGGTCTGGGCGCGTTCGACTAGCGTTCGTATGGAAAACAAAAGGAAGCCATAAATTAGATCTATGAATCAAAGAGATATCTGATTTCTGGTCGCTGATAAAATATTTATATTCTCATTTCATGCATGGCATAACTCTCGACTCTGTGTTCTTGGCTCTGTCGTAACAGAAAATATCTCTCGTTTTTAATAGGGTCGCATTTTTCTCAATCGTTTCGATCGCTTGGTGTTCTCTGTTCTGTGGCAGACATTTGGTCTCTGGGAAACACACACTCACACACACACACACTCTCTGGACTTGAACGTCGAGTGGCCTTAGATGATATCATGTCATAAATATCTGAGCAGTCTTATTAGTTGGGACTACGTTTACTCCATTGATACATGCTAATAATCATCACATTTTTTTTTTATGAGGACCCGTAGATGTTGAAATAACATGAAATTTTGTTTTTGATCAAGAAGGTTTTCTTTTCTTTTTCTTTGTTTTTTTGATGGAGAACACATTAATTGAATGGAACAAAACAAGTTTATGCGTCTCCGATAAGAAGAGAAGGCATCAGTAAATTAGATATCTATTTATGACGGTCTAGAATGAAATTCAGAAGCTATGGAAAATAAATGTATAATATAAGAAACTATTATGATTTCATTCTTTGTTAGATGGCTGATTAAAGCAAATCTCCAGTGATTTTTGCAAAAAGTGAACTTCAACCCTCAAAGCAGCTTTAGCTGCAATTAAAAGCAGAAAAAAGGCGAACAGCAACTTGGAGAACATAAGCTGTAATCCATTTCTACACATAAATCCAATTAGGATTTGCTCAAATACTTGGCACTTGGATGCCAATGCCTGGACGAGACAAGATAACATATATTGTACACAACAACCCCAGAAATCAAAGCACAGAGCCATCAATGTGTCCGGCACGTAAAACAAAAGTAAAAGTAAATCACTCAGCGCGATTTTCGCTAATAACAAAAATGATTTTGCCAAGTGCCCAGCCAGCCAGCCAACCAGTCAGCCAGTCAGTCAAATGCTCCTGGGAGGCATTAACGTATGTGAGATGTAGTCTCGATATCTAAGACTATGCCACATGGCGATAATATCTGCTGCTGCTGCTCTGCGACTTGGCCTCTAATGAACTCAATCAAAAATCGATTTGTACAACAACTATGGCACTCATATGTGAGCGGGGAGTGTAGCTGGGAGAGGTGGGGGGGGGACTTGTATACATCAAATGGAATTTATGAGATAAATTGCCCAACAGATTTGTCTGCTTATTGACCAAGCTGCCAAAGGGAATTATTAATAGAGTGAGTACAGGATGTGTGTGGAGTGTTTGTCATAAGTTCAACGCTTCAATGCTGAATGGGCAAATGCAGCAAACGAGCTAACACAAAAAGAACTTGTCAACTGTCAAATGCTGATGCGGAGCCATTAAAAAAGAGAAACCCATATAAGTAACTGCCTGCGTGCCATGGCGAGGGTTGACCGAGGGGGACCCAAACGGGGTATCCAAAAAATATTGTCATCATAAAGCGCTGCAAAGAAGCCGTTAAATATTATTAAGGAGACCATTTAAATTCATTAATGAGCCATACTCTTTTAGCCCATCAAACAGCAATAACAGCAACAGCAACAACAGCAACAGCAACAACAACAACAACAACAACGAGGAGGGTTTTAAATTTACATATGGAAGATATTTCGATGTTTACCTGAGAGTCGCTTTACGAGCATCGCTACGCAACGCTCCTCATTCAGCAGCAGACCCAACGGACCTGGCAGCTCAAGACTGGTATCCGAAAGGCAGCGTCTCGAAAAATGAACAACGACCCAAAGATCAGGAGGCTATCCGTCTGTCTGACTGTCTGACTGCCCGTCGGACTGGCCCTGGACACATCCTCGTTAAAACAAATGAGAGATGCGACATATACAAAAAGGCGACGAACGAAATGCGAAATTAAATTAAGCAAATGAAAGCCCACGTTGACAATTTTCATATCTCTCTCACTCGCTCGCTCGCCCGCTCACTCAGTCAGCCAGTCATTCGTTCACCCATTCACTCACTCGCACTCATTCACTCATTCATTTGGCCCGCTGAATATTGGCGAATATTGCTTAAAAACGTCAATAATTCATTTGTTATGCCTGCACATTGAATGTCCGCAACACGAGATATCCTCCAAGCTGACAACTACAACAATCACATACACTCACACACACTCACACACACACTCACACACACTCAGACTTCTCGGGATCAGGTCCATCCACAACAACAACAACAAGAACAATCCGGTGTTGGGCAACGTCGCGTGTTGAATTTGGAGCGCGGTTTTGTGTGCGCGGCGCTTATGCAAATTAAGATGATTCGTTCATAAGCAGCAGGCAACCTGGCGAATATATAAAATACACTCAGAAGACAGTTTTGAATGCAATTCAGTTAAATGCCCTTCATTGAGTTCGAACTGCCAAAATGCAATGCATATTCTTAAATACTTAAACGGTCACTATATACTATATAAGGAGTGGAATTTACATCTACTAAAAAGTCATATCTGAGGACATGCATAATATTTGAGTTAAGTCTTCCCCATATTATTACTTAACACTATTTAACAAAAGAGGTGAGCTTCGTTTTTTACACCATTCAAACCATTCAAATATAAATATTTATATAAATAATAATAATAATAAAGCCTGCTGATCGCATACTCGATCTCCCATTCATTCATTCATTCGCTAAATAAATAAAATCATTTTTAGTCTTTTAGTTTTCTCTTTTGAATTGTTATATTCACAAGTATTGTCTTCTATTACTTCCATTCAAATTTGTAAGAACTAATTCAGGCTATATTCCATCAGCACCTGCCTTTCCACACATTATTTATAAAAAAAATAGTTTACGAGTTTCTAAATAAGCAAACGTTATCAATATAATTAAAAATACGGCCTTTCAGCATAATCTACCCTTTCGACTTATGCAACGCACATGTCTCAAAACACTATCGAAACAATTTTTCATTTTAGAAACTTTGCGCAAAACAAATTCAATTTGCCGTCACATAGGCGACAAATTCATCATTAATTTTCCACATTATGTAAACACAGACAGACAGACAGACAGACAGCCAGGCAGGCAGGCAGCCAGGCAGGCCATCGAGGTGGGAAAAGAACAAACATTTTGAATACGATGCGTTGAAAAGCAACTGACATTTTGATTTCCGTAATAAAATAATTAATGATCCTGTTCAGCATACATCGGAAACGGATCAGTGTCAGGGGCAGGCTGCGGGGCAGGCGCCTAATGATGACATTCAAATAACTAAGCCCGAATCACAACCAGGGCCGACACCTTGGCTAACATTTGCACATGTGCGAGTAATTAAGTTGCCCAAAGGGGTTTGAGTGCACCCCGGAGAAAGTTTAATTTATCACGACTGTGTATATAGTTGGATTCTGTTCGGATGGCGTGATTATTGTGACATAATTTTTATTAATGAATCACTGAGCGTCCAGACAGTCGCTGATCTCGGGAGCCCAGTGACCGACAAATCGAACCTTTGCAGAATTTTCTCTTTGTTTTTGCGACACTTTTTCAATAAAATATTCAAAATTCATAAAAGGTGCATGTGGCTGTGTTTAGAATAAATTAAGGCGGCATTCTCCAGGCCCCAAAGTCCGTTGGCGACGTGCAAATGCCGAGACAGAATGCGTATGCGAATGCGTCGCCAATGACATTTATGGGACAAATGCTCCACTCCTTTCAGTATGCGTATGAATGAGCAACGACTTGCTTGATTTAAACAGCAAACAAACACACACAGAAAAAAAAAATACAAATAAAAATAAAAATAAAAAGAAAAAGAGAGACAGAATGCTGGCTTCTGAAATTTTGGCGCCATCAATTTGGACGCGGAATTCTGCGGAATGCGAGTGAACTACAAACAAAAAAAGAAGGCAGACTGAAAGCTTGCCTGCTTTCCACATCAATCGGCCCATAAGCAGAGGCGCCAGCAAACCCATTTTCAAGTCCAAGCAACGGTCCAACAAAAAAACAAGCCAGCAACAAAAACATCAATTCATCAATGGAATTCCGTGTTCGAATTAAAAATGCGAAATTTCAAATATGATTTTCGCTGTGCAGGTTACCCAAAAAAAGAAAATAAAACTGAAATTGGCTGCGGAATCGGAAAGTAGAATTTTGCTTCGAAATCAAAGCAAAGCTCTTGAAAAAAATAAAGTAAAACAAGAAAAAAATGCTCTTTAAAGCACTCCGAAGATTATTTATTTATTCATTAAAATAATACTTAAATATACAAAATAATATTACAATTTATAATACAAGTCCGAACTCTTAAAAAACGCAAACACAAAAGAATATAAATAGAAAAATTGTTAAGGAATGACGATGATTATTTACAGAATTGTATTTGGTAAGCTCTTTGTATAACTAAAATGTGTTTTTATTTATCATTTAAATTTCAATTATAATATATTTGTTTACAAATTAATATTACAGTTAATAATTCCAGCATGAGCACTATCACTAAACTAAATCTATTCCTTATATTTTGCACAACTACTTATTCTTTTCGAGAACTCTGTGTTGATTACAATAGTCTTTAACATTTATTATGAATAACTCTTTAAATATACTAATACTTCTAATTAATTTTTCTTATAGTTGACAGCTTAAAATCAAATTTTATTTTCAACTTAATTTGATTTATTTGTTTACTATTTGTATGCTTGTGTGTCGACTCATATTAGTCTACATCAAATAAATAAATTAAATAAAAGCTCGAAAATTGTGATGCTGATATTGCTCCACCCACTCTAAAGAGTTATGAAATCAAAGGCTCCATATTGAGCAGCAAACACACACACCAACACACACACACACACACACACACACACACAGCTCTTCTGGTCTATCGGAGTTGCAGCATCGATCGACGATTTGTAGAAAAAACAAATTAAGCGTCGGCCCAGACAAAAAATAAAAGAAAGGGAAAAAAGCGAGTCGAGCTGAGAAAGACTGGAATGGAAATTGAAATCGTATCGCATGCGACGACAAAATGTTTATGTGGGCTGCTGCTTGCCAGTTGTTGTTGCTGTTCTTGGGGACTGGGGACTGGGGACTGGGCACCGGGAAAGAGACTCTGACTCAGACCGAGACTGGAGCTGAGACTGAGACGGCGACTGCGACAGAGACTGCGACTGAGACTGAGATTGGGACGGGAGCTTTTAGAGCGTTTACTTCTAGTCTTTGATTGTAGATAAGTGCACGGCCAGCGATCGGTTCGTTACATGTCTATATGGGGATATGTCAGTATGTTTTGAGGCATGTGTGCATAGAAAATCGAATTTGCATTTTGCATTTGTTTAATAATTTTCTTTATTATATTTTGTTATTACATTGACATGCTTTATTCGTTATTTGTGTTTCTTTGTCGTACACGTTTGCATATTTGTGCATATTTTATATTCATAACTTGTCGCTGTTAGCCACCGAGTTTCGTTTATCGAGCGGCAATCGATGCAGCTCGCCAATAAATTGGCAACCAAGTGCACATGTGAGAGAACGCCTTGAAACTATAAACGTTGTCCTCCCCCCTCCCCACCCACCTCCTTGACCCGAACACGACCCCTCGACAGATATCACCTGTGCCGACATCGAGAGTTATGACAATCCGTATGAGTACAAGTATATCGTTGTATATCGCATGTTCGAGTAGATTTCCAGCTATTCTCTTGTCGGCCGCAAACATTTCAAATGCATAAATGCCAAGCGCGTAGTTATTGTAATAAATTCAATAGCCAAGTAATAACTGCATATTTATAAGATTTGATAAGTGCGCATTGTTTTAGGAACAACTTTAAATTCAATTTAAGCATATATAAAAAACTAAGCAAAAGTTGTTTTATGAAATACCTTTAAAAATATGACTGAAGGCTTTAGATACTTTACCACTATAAAAATAATATATACTTAATTTTGGCAGGTTCGTCTTAAGACTTTTAGAGCTAGACAACTTAAACTTATATTGCCCAAGACCGACTTAGACGGCTTAAATTTATTTTAGCGCTTATCCTGAAAGGTCTACAAAATAGTCTTTAAAATCTTATTGATGCATCAGAAATGTTTTGGGCTTTCAAGACTACATATATATATATATGTATAGATGGATAGATATATATATATATATATATATATATATATATATTGATATCACGTATTGTTAGTAAGATCGTTCAGTATAATTTTGTGACTAATTATATTTTTCATACAAAAATTTTATCATTATTACGTGATGACCATAATAGATCAGTGTAGTGTACTCATATCTATACCTAAAGCTATTCATATTTCTGTTTAAGTAAGTGCAATGTGTTTTTGCATCCACGTGAAAAGCACAAGTCAAGTTAATTACATAGGGGCAACTAATTGCGAACAACAAATCCACATTGTTATCCGTGTAGTAGTAGGATGAATGAAGTACATGCAAAATGCATATTCATATGCATAATACAGATAGAGGTAAATGTTATTACTGTTATTGTTACATGTAAAAGCTTTTAAAATTTTTGCATTTTAGCAGTGAGAACATAAACCATAAATGCTGCCTCCTCAAAGACGTGGCTTCGTGGCATCTAATTAGTTCCAAATCAGCCGAATGGCCATAATCGAAATAAATTGCATTCACAGAGCTCACACAAAAACAAAAAAAAAAAAAAAAAAAAAAAAACAGGGAGCACCTATTTTAGGCATACCGAATACTACATACCCTTGAAGACCTGAGTTAATCTTCAGAATTAGTTGAAATTTAATTTTATTTTTTGATTTCTTTTTTTTGTATGATTAAAAAAGGCTCGGCTTAAACAATTATTTTGAAATACAATTTTTTGCAAATTCTTGTTTTGTTTTATTCAACAAAATGTTTCAAACTTCAACTGATGCTGATCAAGCAAATATATGCTTTATGTGGTCTCCTCAACACGTTTTGAACTTGTAAACAAAATAATAATACCCTCCATAAGGGCATAAAACAAAAAGAAGAAAAAATGTTTTACTTTAGCCCCTGGGCTGCAGTTAATAGCCTACTGTCCTTGTCCCGGGCAGCTGTTGCCAAGCCATAAAAAAGAGAGCCAAACATATTTTAAAATCGGTTAAGTGCCCGCTGGCTACTTTTAGTGCTCGTCAATGTCTTTCTCAGTTGTTGTTGTTGTTGTCCTTATTGTTATTGTTGTTGACGTGGTGTGGATTCGGATTGGGTTTGCCACCTTGCCAGCAATTAGCTTCACTTCTTGCAAACTATCGACAGTAGTTGACCCCCCACCACCCACCGAACAAGCGTCACCCACTCAGATCCTTAACTTCAAGAGTTCCAGCTAGTTATTACTTATCAGAGGTGTTGCATCACCTGACTTGTGTTAAAGCATAGATCCCTTTATTTATCAGCAGCCTGCAGAAGAAGCCTTCAAGCTGTGTTCTTCTTGCGTTTATTTTTTGTTTTGCTTAATGTTTTTTATGAGGTGCAGTTTTATATCCCATGACCGATTGCAGGTGATGAAAACGGCCCTCATTTGAGTCGCATCGTAAGCGGAGAGCGGAAATTGCTCGACGTCAGAGTCAACATATTTATACATACTACAAAAGAAAGTTAAAGTTCGCCCAGCTGGCATCAGCTTGGATACTTGGATACTTGGGTACTTGGACACACTGTCGAATCTCAACTATTTGATGCATCGCAATCACGCAGCCATGTCGAGTGAGCACTCAAATACATTTTTCACACGATATTCACTTACAGATATGACTTGTTTTTTATTTAGGGTTAGCTAAGCAAATGACGATTAATTAAATTTTGGTCAAACAGAAAAAAATAATACATTTCGATAGTAGATTAGAAACGTCTTTTTATGGCCGGTACGTGTGCGCGAATTCGAGTAGCTAATCGAGCCCGCTTAGTGGCCACAATTCCCACATGGACAGACCCAGACCCAGACCCAGAGCCAGAGCCAGAGCCATAGCCATAGCCATGGCCAGACTCGGGTCGACAGCAAAACTTGTCGCACATTTTGTTTATGAACATTTTTACATATTTATTTATTTTGTTGTTGTTGTTGTTGTTGTTAGCGCTGCCCGCACGAAATTGGGCTAATTCGAACGTGCGTCTGCCATATGTATGCAAGTGTGTGTGTGTGTGTGTGTGTGTGTGTGTGTGGGGCAAAGTCAGAATTAGAATTATGGCAGGGAATGTGGCTAGAGGCGAAAGGGGAGGGGATTTTCATTGCTGGCCGTAATTGTTATGCAAAACGCGCCTTCGTTGATTATTGCCAACTAAAATGAAATAAAAAACAAAATTAAAATATGTATTGTGCACACACACAAACACACATACATATACACATACATATATGTACATACATGTAATAAAAACCTAAAAGCCACTTCAATACGTCGCAACTTAGTCAAGCTTTGAACTAAATGGCTTTCAGAAGCACTTACGCACTCACTCACATGCCCTGTCCCCCGCCCCCCCTCTATGAATAGAAATACAGATCCACACACACTCGCACACACTCATTCACACACTCACTTACACGTGTGGCCGCAACAGCGGTGCCAACAATACAATCCGTCATTGGACTATTAACATGCAAGCGAACTTATGTAAATTTCCCACAGTTTTTGCAAATTTCTTTCGACAAGTTCATAAAACATATAATGCCTGTATAAAATAAAAGCCACATGCAAATGCATTTATTGTATTTATGTAGGTTTATTGAGGTATTCAGGAAGTGCTCTTAAGTACCAAGTGCTTAGGCACTTACCAAGAAGAAATGATTTATTTATTTATAATTAATAGCTGCTGCTTACCAGCTGGCGGTTAAATCTAACGAATATTGACCAATGAAAACTGCAATTAGTCAGAATAACTCAGCCGAGAGAGCTCGACGAGCAGATACACTGAAAGCAGCTGCCAAGCAAGTAGTAGATTTGCTGATGGTGGTTAATTTAATATGAATAAGCAAATTTTAATGATATTTTTAAGAGTCATCAATAATATATATCTCTGGATCTGTATGAGCTGGCTATATGGAAATGAAGACAACACTACTCAAAACTTAATGATAGTATTTGGGGGCTTATCAAATGATTACCCAGACAGACTTCTGAGACATTTTGACCGATTTGACTTTCTACATCGATTGGAAGGCTTTTTCTTTACAATTGAATTCCAATTATAATCCATTTATTACAATTGTATTCCACAATTTAAGGTCTGCAGCTCTTGTGGTCTCAGAGAGCGGGTTGTTCAGACAGATGACTGGATCGAATGCTGATTAAGAATATATATAATCTATGGACATACTTTCTTCTGCCTGCATTTCAGTTATGTTGTGTTTATTATTTAGCTGTTTTACATTAATAAATATCTTTTATAGGCATTGTAATTTTTGCATCAGAACTCAACCCTTAACATGCTCGATTAACATTTATATAAATCTTCACATTCTTTTTTTATTTTATACAATATAAGAATATGCCGCGGAAAGACAAACCTTGTCGAGATGCGAAATGTCGAATGGCCAACTCAGTTCGCAAAAGAATGTGTGACTTGAATTGACATGTTAAGAAAAACAGAAACAGAAACATGCAGACAGATGTAAAATAAGCAATCGATATAATCGCTGTTCATGGCAGATACTTACACTATTTGCAGTTGTCGATTGGCATTTAAAGGCATGCAGCAAATAGAAAGCAAATGCTAAGTGCTTTATGGCCGAGTCAGGGGCGAAACGAGAGGGGCGGGCCAGCATTGTTGCAGGGATAAGGCAGAGTCAACGGCGTCAACAGCATCGTTCCATTCACACTTTAAAGTGATTTACGAACTCAGAAATTTTCGACAGTTGCAACAAAGCAAAGGCAGCCACAATTCACTCATTCGATTTCTTCTTCGAATCTGCACTTGCAATAATTATATTTTTAACTCTTAATTGCGGACTCACTAGCAAAAAAAAAAAAGAAAAAAAAGAAAAAAGGAAAACAGCCGCCTTGTTCTGTCCCCCAGCCAGCGACTGTGTCACTGCTGATTTTCAAAGAGACCAATGAGCTGTCATTAAATAAAAACAGCAAAACAACAAGAACAATTGCCGAGCCATCAATCCCAATCGATGATACAGATACAGATACATTCACAGGCGCAGGCACAGATACAAATACAGACGCAGATACCAAAAAAATGCATTGTAAATGCAAATGAAATGACTCGTTCTCGGTGGCGGCGGCGGCGGCGGCGGCAGTTGTTGCAACTGTTGCAACTGTTGCAACTGCAACTGCAACTGCTGCTGCTGCTGCTGCTACTGCATATTTTGGCCAATGTCCAAGGAATGTTTTTTAATCAGCACATAAAAAATATTGCACGTCTACAATTTTGCGATTTTCACCCTTTTCGTTTCAATTCGATGCGTTTCAATTCGTTCGATTTATTTAATTGCATTTTAATTTATTTGAATTATTTTTTTTTTTTTGTTGGCATTAATCGCTGCTCGGGAATTTCAATTATAATAAAACTTAAAAAAGTGCTGAAGAATTTATTCAATAGTGCAAGCGAAAAGCAATTATAAGAAAGCATTTTATAGTCGCTTACCAAAAAACAAAAAAACAATACAAATAATACATACAATGTATATGTATATGCATATAAGAAGTCACATTGAACAAACAAGAATTGTTTTCTATACGAAAAACTAATAATAAATTGTTAGTAATAGTACTAAAATACTTAAATTTATAATTGATCGAAAACGACCGAGAGACAAAGTACAAAGGACAAAATATATTTATAATAAATGAAAAAGTATAAAATAAATAAATAAAAATAATAATTGCAGAATTTTAATATATATAAGTATGAGGAGGGGCTTTTTAATACTGGCTTTAAAGGTCTTGTCGCCGCTCAAGAGTTAACAAATTTTAGCCACAAACAGCGCTCCACTTGTAAATCCTTCAAGCCATAAATAAAAAATTTTTATCTGAAACATTCGCAAGCGGCAAAAGTTTCGGACGCTGCTCGTTCGAGCGATTCAGTTAAAATAAAAATGATGGAAATAAAATACGAAAAGTACGAGAACAACACCGAGGACGACGACGAGGACGAGGACGAAGACGAGGACGAGGAGGAGTTCATCCGGATCGAGTGCAGAAAAGTTTTCAGTCACGAACCGAGCTCATGTCCTTGTTTGTATTAGGCGTATGTACGTGTGCCAATGAATTTGGGCTATGCCACTGTGGATGAAGCTGTTGTGGATGCCACAGCCATCGCCTCGAGACAGAAACTTGCGCGCTGTCCATCAGCTCAGGGCTTATTGCTTATCTGCCAGGATGAACGTCGTCTCTCCCACCATCCCCCCTCTCTCCCTCTCTCTCTCTATCTGTATCTCTTACTACTTTTGCTGGCCCCATTCGGTGAGCGACTTATGAAATACTTACTAACGGCTTTATTTGACCAGCTCGCCACTGGACTGCTGATGAGGCAGCAGGCACCAGGCACAGACCAGTCACCAGTCAACGGCAAACGCTTTGAAAATATTTGCCGTGCAAACAGGTCGAGTAAGCCCACTCAAACACTCAAACACTCCCACACACCCCCATCCCCATCCCCCTCCCCATCCCCAAACTGAATAGTGCACCCTATCGAGTACGTATTTTTGCTGCTGCTGTCTTCATATTTTATTTATGTTTACGTAGAAAAATCAATTCCAATTGAAATCACTTGGCTTGGCATATGAAAAATCCTTTTATGCTTTTGCTGTTGCAACATTCGCCAAATGAAAATCAATTTTTAAACTTTTTGCAATAATGCGCCAAGCGAAGGCAGTCATGTTTATTCTTGAGTACATTTATTTGCCATAATATGGCCAGTACGTGACATACTGAACACCCTCCCCTCCTCCCCTCCTCCACACCACAAACACACTTTCCCCTGCCAAGTCGTGAAGAAATATTGAATTGAAGTACAATTTTAAGTTGAATGTTTTCCGGTTGCCCATCTCCCGGTCGGTCAGCATCAAAAAGCCCAAATGCTTATATACATAATACATACCACATGCCACTTGCCACATATTGGCCAAAAAATGACTACATATGAATAATAAATCGACGAGATTTATGTGCCGTTACGCTGGCCACACTTCCAGCTTTTAAGTTAAGTGATTTTATGTATTTTGTAAAAAAAAGAAAACACCGCAAATCTTCACACGAAGGTCAAAACTGGAATTTTCTGAAATTCTTCAATATTTGAGTAATCAATGAAAAATTGCTGTAGTCTAAAAAAGTACTCAGCTTAGCTATCATATTTCAGGACTCAGCTCTTTGGGGTAATAAAAATAAAAATAGGTAAATTCTGTGCAATAAATCCTTTTTTTTATTCTGAATAGCACCTTCTATGAATGGGTTGCCCAGTTATTTGCTGTCGATAGTTAAGCAATGCTCGCAGCTCGGGCCAGGTGTTAAAATGCCCTTGCCGTGAGAGTAACAACAAATTCAAATTCAAATTAAAATGTCGAGCAATAAATTGTGCACAATTAAAAGCAACACCTAAGAGAGGCAGACGACTGAGATTTCTGGTCTCATTAAAACGAGTTCAATAACCCAAACCGAAGACATTTAGTATCCGTAAAAACGAGGGGACGAGTGCCGAGGGGGGTGCTGAGAGCTGGGAGGCCATCAAGAGTTGAAGCCAAATCAAACCATCAAATTGTCGGTAATAGTTTCGGGCTGTAAAACTCACACGAACAATAAGTTAATCAATCTCAAATTTTAATTACAAAGTAACAACTTCCTTTAGCAATTTCAAGCGCGATGAACTCGACTGGCTTTTTGGTTAATGGATGTTTTTTTTTTGCCTGGTGCTTGCCTGTTGGCAGCACAATTTACATAAAACTGCAGATGCCGCTCAGGGTGTGGGCCAACTGGCTGAAGTATCCACAAGATGCATACTTGTGCATGTCTAAAGATACAGATACAGATACAGATACAGATACAGGCACAAAAACAAGTCGGCGGGGCGCACATACATATTTTATGTAATTTGTCTTTGTTTTCGTGTAATCAAATGAAAATAAAATTGTGAATTGCAAACGGCGAACGCAAAGAGGAAGAGGAAGACACTGCCCTCGGCTGCAACTGCAACAGACTCTGAATGCGAGTGTGAGTGCGAAAGGCAATGCTCAGTCACCCCTCCTACAACGTCATACTACTACTGCTACTTAGCCCATGTCCAAGTAACAAAACAAATGAAAAATGGAACTCGCACCATGCAGGCGAACGAGTTGATAATTTATTTGAATTTTATGCGACTCCCTCGCTCTCGCTCCCACTCTCTTTCTCTCTCTCTCTGTCTCGGTCTCTTTCTCTCTCGCGTTGCAGGCAACGCCTCTGGCAAAGGTCAGTTCCCCCTTTGCGCAGATGCAGCAGCGATCCAGCGATCCGGCGATCCGGCGATCCGGCGATCGCCGGCGTCTGTGTAATCCTTTGTTGACTGCGCAGGTGACGGCCCCTGGTCATGGAAATCGATTTGCAGCCGTGCCAGGTCACAAAAAGGTACACACTACGTGCCCGGGCCAGGACACAGCCGAGACCCACATAAGTAGCCAATATAACTGAATATATGTGGTATATATTTATACAAATATACACATATATATATATATATATATATATATGTACGATGCAGCAGTTGTTCACGCTTCGCTGCCTCGTGACCTCGTGGATTTTGATAAGTTTATTAACTTGTGGACTGCACGCACTGACAAATTTGAACAGCAGCAGCAGCAGCGCCCACCCGACAAAACCCACAGCCCCACCCGACAAAACCCACTGCCGCATACACTGAGAATAAAGCTGCAATAATCAACAATAGCTTTTATAATTTATTTTCCAGTTTTCTGCTTAAAAATATCTAAACATATTGTGAGAAAGCAACTCCAATCAAATGTGAATAATTAGTAAAAGAATATCTGCTGGAATTTACTTAAACTCTTGAAGTATTTTATTTATATATATTTCTAAGAATGCAGCTCCTGTATAATAAAAAAATTAGTAAAATTAGTATTAAGAGCATTTGATAGAACTTACTTTATATTGTCAACTTGTTGGTTTGAGATATGTTTTTAGTATTAAATATATGTATCTAGTTTTTTTAAATGCACCTTTTGTAAATTGAGGATAAATAATATTAAAAATATGCATTAGAATTTACTTTAATTTGTTGGTCTTAAAATATGAAAACATATTTTGAAAATTAGTATTTGAAATTAATATTTCATTCTTTTTATTTAAAATTGAGGTGTTGGCCGTATTTTTAGAGCCCTTATACATGATTTGAGTGAAAAATTCACCGTGCAAGAGTCTTTGCAGAAAATCGTTTCCCTAAATTGTAGCTGTCTTTTATCTTTAGCTGATTTCACTCATTGAATTAATTATATCATTCAATTGTCATTGCATACTTTTGCTCAGTGTATTTATTAATAGGAAAGTGAAACCCAAATGTCTTGGGGGCCGTCACGCACTCCCAGCCCTTTGTTTGGCGGTTCGCCGTCGAAATATTTTTGGTCTAAGTTTGAGCGCGACTCGCGCCAAGGCGAAAGTCAAAATCTTTTGTCAACTCGCGCCCGAGCCCATTCCACAGCCCGACCCCTGCCCGCCCAGCCCAGACCCGGCCATGTCCTGTCGTTTCCTACCCAACTTGTAAAGGTGCAGCCGCAACCCTTTTTGCTGCGGCAACTCCCCCGGGGGCAAAGCTGTACGTGCGCTGGAGGTGGACGTGGAAGGCGAAGGCGGAGGCGGAGGGGCTGTGTGCGGCTTGCTCTGTGGCCAGAATTTTGATGGAGTCTGCGTTGGCTTTTCGCTGCCGAAGGATGTTGTGGCAAAATCTGCGTAAACTTTGCGTATATATGTATATCTGTATATGTATATATACTCTCAGCTTGTATATCCACGTTTATTTGTGTGTAAGACTATTTATATTTGCTTTTTGGGGAGAATATGCTTATGTATACATGTGCGTGCTGGGAGGGTTCGCTTTCAGAGTTTACTTTATGTCTTATTTGCTTATGAAATAAGATATTCCAAGCTGGCGCGACGTCTGCGGTTCAGTCGCAGTCTCAGTCTCAGTTCGTGTTTCCCGCCCCCCCAGCAACAATTTTGGCACGATTTATGCATAGATATATAGCAAACCGTTGAGATATTTTTCGATTCGATTTTATTTTCTGTTTATGAGATTGCCTGACGTTTTTATGCACTTTTCTGCTTTATGGCCAAAAAAGGGTTGGCCGAAACGACAAACGGATTCCCATCAGACGTATATCCAATTTGTGGGAGGTTTGCCCTTTGAATGGCATATATATGTTATTTGTGGGATTGGGCCAACATGGTTTTTGCTGATTGAAAGAGATTGAAAATAGAAATGACACATTTTTTAAGCTATTCAACCAAAATACAAAAATAATCATCAACCCATTGAATTTTCCAATGTATTTACTTTCTCATTCGTTGCAGAGACGTTTTTCAACCGTCTAAGCCCAAATAAAACCCAATCAAGAGTAATTAAAACAATTCACAATTGATGCTCAGCTGTAAAACCGACAACACAATAGCCAATTGTATCAGGAATCCATGTTCACGGGTCTGGCGCGTGACAATTCCCGGCGCTGTGATCCCTTCATGCCGGCCGGGGCGTAGGTGCCACGGCTCAACTAATGATTTCGTGCCAAACAAAGGCAACACCTTGCCTGCCTCGACTGCTGGCCGACTGCTGACTTTCGACTGGATTTGGGCGTCAAAGCGGCCACCAATAAAAGTGGCCAACAACAAGCGAAAAAGACTCAAAAGTGGCGCACTGCCCAACTGCCAACATGAATTACTGCCAGCCTCTGTGAACCCTTCGCTGACCGCCTGCTGCTACTGCTCTTGTTGTTGTAGGTGTTGATGTTGTTGCTGGTCATTCGGTGCCTCGTCCTGGCACCTAATACAGTCCAACAAGGAATCTGACACACGCATTGTCTGGCCCGTTACAAATTGTTGTGGGCGTTACAAATCCGCTTACGACTCGACCTCGACTTGCCTTTCTCTACACTGCCAGAATAAAATACAGTTTTCACAAATAGCCAAACATTTTGTCTAGATTTTTGCAATGATTGATTTTTATCTTACATGTCGTATTACAACTTTTCAATTACTATTTAGAATTATATTAGAATAAAGTAAAAAGAAGACAATTTTTAGTAAGTAAATAAATGAAATGAAATGTAAAACTTATGCATTATAAACTAAAATATTAATATATATATATATGTCTTAAAAATATGAACACTTATGCATTTTAAAGTAAAATATTAAAATATGTATATATTTTAAAAATATTTTATATACTAAATGTATTTTTCAAATTAAAAGAATTACTCAATTTCAGAATGAAATCTTTTTTAGCTATTCTATTTATATTTGTATCTATTTTTTTTAAAAATAAATACTATGTTTTATTTCGAATCTTGTCATCCAGTTTTGGAGTTGGAAACACTATTAGAAATTATTGCTAAGCAATTACAATTTTAATTACAAGTCGAATTTTTTAAAATTGAAAATTTAATAATATATTTCGCTGTTTCCTAAAATATGAAAAGAAGTCGCCCAACAGTCAACAATTAAAAATTTAATTTTAAGGCACATTTCTAAATATTAAAGCAAATATTTTTTTTTTGAGTGCATTCACACACACTCGGGCAAATACAAACAATTCCAATTTCTGCACTGCAGAGTATCGAATTTCATCTTTGATTCGAATTTTTGAGCGTTAAATCGCCAAAATCATTCGTTAATTTTGACAATTCTCTTTGTTGCAATCTGCTGATGGGGGTGGCAAGGGGACAACTGCTACTACTGCTGCTGCTGCTGCTGACCAACGGTCAGCTGACCCCTGATCCCAGACCCGCAGACAGGGTGTCATCAGCGTCAAGACATGTGGGTGGATGTGAATTGGAAAGTGCGTGTGCTGATTGCAATTGTCCATCGGTTGAGATTAAAAATTTATTTCGAAATTAGCGCAATTGTTGGCATTGTTGCTCCCTTTTTGCTTTTACACATACGCAGCTCGTAGCTGACACCAAAGAAAAAGGGAAAACAATACAAATATAAAATACAAATAAAATTGATGCCCTTTCCGTCTGTCTGTCTGTCTGTTTGGCTGTCTATCGCCTTCGCAAATGATTGAAAATATTTCTTGATTGTTTTCTACGAATTCGCGTGTCCGAAATGCATTTCATAGATATCAAAGAATGTTGCTTTTAATACTTCTTTGCCAATGGATTTGCTGAATCCGTTTACAAATTAAAACCAATATTGGGGTGTTTACTTTACCTCGGTTAGAAATTGAGGAATTGTATTCAATACAATAACATATTTGTTAGATTTAGATTTTTCAGTGGAAACGAAGAATAAAGTTGTGTTTTGTACTGGATTTTTTTGCTTTCCTAATATTCATTTATTATTTAAGGCTGCCCATTTGCAGTCGACACCGATTTAGAAGAGATGTATAGCATTAGAATTTATAAATAAAATATTAAATAATACAATGTCAAAATAAAATTTCAAGCCAAACGATTTTTAAATTGAAAACAAGCAAATGCAAATTGGAATGGGAAAAACAATCGAATGTAACATCTCGATTTATTTATTTACTTTATTTTATTAGCTTTATATAATAATAATAATAATTTTAACCTTAAGCTAACTTGTATTGGAGACCAATATCAGGCGAGCTGCATACTCGCTTTAATTTAGAAGTTTACAAATTTGAGTTGCTAACTAGAATTAAATATTATTTTATTTAAATCTATGAACAGGTTAAAAGTGAAATTATAAGGTAAAATGCTTACAAAAAATTAATGGATTAGGAAAACTAAAAATGTCAAAAGTAAATAAATAAAATAATAGTTAGTAAATAAACATATGACTGGTTATTGTCAATCTTTTTTCTATTTCACTACGAAATTTAGAAATAATTTATACCATATGACAAATATGAGTTTAACTAATATTATTTATGTATTTGAGCAAGGGACTAAACTTGGATCGATGGCCAGAATGACAACCTAATTATTATCAATGAATATTTCGTTGCATTACTAAATAATTAAACCAAATACTTGCTTAGTATGAAAGGATATCAGTTTTTCGTTACTGAATAAAGTCGTCTTCGCAGATTTGACAAGTATTGTGTTGGCCAGTTCCAAGTCGAAGAAAACTGAATCGAATCGCATCTAAGCACTGACCACCATTTCTGAATAACACCAACCCCCTCCCGCACTGAGTGTAGGGTCTCGTTTTAGGAAAAACGCCACCGGACATATCAATCAGACGGCAAGAAATTGGATCGGACTGGGAGTGTGTGGAACTGTCCGACTGACTGGCCATAAAAGCCAAACAATAGCGTGGTAATGGCTACTTTAAAATGACACCATCCCGCTGACCCGGTGGCGGTGGTTGTAGGTTAATCGCTGGCCAGCGGGGCCAACACCACCCGCTGTTATCAGCTGGATTAGACGGGACCCGCCCTTTGCGACCGGGTGATAAATGCAGTGAAAACGCGACGGGTGACCAGCAACCCAAATAGAGTTGTCAACGTCAACTGCACTGCATGCAAGAGTTGTCAATAATATTTCAGTTTGGCGTTTATTCCGCAAAATAACAAAATGCCACTCGTCGAATGTTTTATGATTCAATTACGTTCAATAGAAAAGTCACTAAAAAGTGTTACATATTAATTTCAGTCACACACACACAACAGACACACACACAAACACACACCTCAATTGTCAATTGATTTTTGTGGTTTGCAACAAAATAGTTGAACAAATTGTGCACTTTTTTGCAGCTGACTTTTTTGTATGGGTGTTGCTGCTGCAAGTGCCACGCCCCTCTCAACACTATATCTATTCACATGCATTGGTTGTTGTTGTTTGTTGGACAGGTGTAGCTGGCTGTTGTTGACTGTTTGTTTTGCATTAAACGGTTTGTTTTTGCTAACCAAAGTGTTGATTTTATGGCCAACCGCCGTTTTTTGTGCATTTCACAGCGAAATTCAAGCAGTCAAGTGTAATGGGATCATCTACACTAGTATTTAAAAGACACTCAACATGAAGGAGTAGCCAAATATCCGTCGATTTACATCTGCGAATGATAGTGCCCCCCACAGTTAGGGTACAGCAACATAAAGACCACAATGTAGCTTCAGCGTTGACTTACACACAATGTTAATGTGCCGAACTATAAAACAAACTTCATTACACGGCACTAAAAATTGCCGCAATGAAGTCGACTAAAACTAAAGCCGAATAATATACATGCATACAATACATACATAAATATGTATAAAAGCAAACTCAATTTAAATTCAAAAGGCCAAAAGCCACCAAAAAATGGTGCGTGCTTATCGCCGATGCCGCTTTTTGGACCCGATAAGCTCCATAAAGCGTTCACAAAATAAATTAAAAATACATTTTTTGAGGCAAATGTGGCACTTTAAAGGCAACTTGAGAAAATCACATAATAAATATAAAAACACAATTAAATAAGTGCATAGAAAACAAATTCGTAAAAAGCAAGAAACACACAACACACAACAACAAAAAGCAAAACAACAACAACAACAAAAATACACAAATAAAAACACAAATTAAAATAACACCAAGAAAATTTCAAGTACTCAACGTGAAAGGGCAACACGAACCACGATCAACACGGTCAACTCCCTTTCCACTTCCACTTCCCCTTCCCCTTCCCTACCTCATCCTCTTTTCACAACTAACTTGATGTTTAAAGACATGAAAATAAAAAGCAGATATGCCCTAACAATTAAGAGGGTCCAAGCGAATAAGTGTGTGCTCCACTCTGGAACTAAGGAGCACATATATATAAAATATACGATTATATATAATCCCAGTCTGAAGGAATTTTACAGTTTATTTTCATTAACAACTCTCCACTCATTTTTTAATAATAATAAACCTAAGATTATTAAAAATACAGGTAAAGTCAAAGTCCTTTCATATGAATACCAATTTGTAGGTGTTGTTCTCCTTATCATTTATAGGACAAAAACAAGTTAGACTAGTTCAGTCGAGGCAGCTCGACTAAAAGATATTCTGTACCAAACTATTAAATACTTAAAACGCTTTTTGATAGTAGTTTTATGAGATTTTCATTTAACTTTTACAATTGATCAGATAATTGGTAGTCTATATCTTTAGAATTGTGGACTATAAGATAACTTGTCTTGCCAATAATATATATGGATATACTTTGTAAAGTCGGAGATGCTTAATTCTGTCTCTTAGATACTTATGAACAAATATATATTAACCTTTATCCTATTTATGGTCGGTTTAGGGTATGAAATAAAAAAATAACTCGTTGACTTAAAAAAATATTTGTTCTTTTATATATATATATATATTTTTATTTTATTTATATGTAGAGAAACTATGCCTCTATTTACAATTAGATAAATAAGGAATTCGGCTAACTCTTTTAGCTCAACGCCAGTCAAGTCGTTTTATTCTCTTGCATATCTGGCCGATGTCAATGTTGTGAACGTGACCAGCATTATTTGTTTACAGTTTGTTCGCACGTTTTGCGGAAACGGTGTCCAAAATATTTAGAGCACAACGAATGGTGTCTCATAATTGGAGCAGAGTCGCCCAGTCCCAGAGCTAGTTGACTGAACTCGGCGCATGGCAAATGGCGGCGACATAAATTTACAGCCCAAAAAACAAAAACCAAAAAACAAATACAACTATTGGAACGCTTAAAAAACTGAAGAAATGCCAGAAACTGTTGCATATATACCATTATATGTATGTTCTATGAAAAATGCGTTCGGTTTACCATTAATCCACAACCATGATCCAGAGCGACAGATCATTACACACGCGCGCACCAAACAGCTCCCCCCAAGACAACAAATTCTCTATGGAAATTTATTAATAAAGACTGACAAAAAAATAGAGATGAGAAGAAAGCATACCAAATATTCAAAAAGTGAATGTGGAGAGATGCGTGGTACACGTGTCTGTGTACATAATACATCCGATATGCGACATCGCACCCCATACCATCATTCCAAACTATCCGTCTAGTTGCATGTGCCCCGGGAAGTGGCTGTTGCAGTTGCTACTTTGTTGTAATTTATAGCAGCGCCGCCAAATGACACGCTAACTAATAGTATCATCATAATTTATACATGCATATACAAATGCATTGCTTATGTAATTTATGCCTCGCCCGAAAACCTACCCCACCAGCACCAGCACCACCCCTCTGGCGCAGAGGATCCGGCGCTGACAGAGGTCATAACACCCGTCAAATCGTGGGTTAATAGCCCACTCTGACCCCGGCAGGGCAGCATTTAAATATCGATTACCGATCGAAGCGATTGCACGTGCGAATTTGAACTTTACTTGGATTTGTACATTTATTATTATCGGTGTACTTTTCATTTAACTTGGCTAACATGGGATTTGAGTTTTACTGTCCGAGAAACGTTGTGCTTTGAATAAAGTGGGTGGTCAACGGTCACCAATTGCTATTTCCATTTTGGGCACCGCGTCCCATGCCACCGGCCAGTCCTGCAACACCATACTCAATGATAATCCAAAGTGTTCCATGTAATTCTCATTTAACTCACCATTGCGAGACATGCCGCCGGCATAGCCTCCATAATTGCCGCCCATTTGGCTCATACCCATCTGGCCCATACCCATTCCGTCTCCTCCAGTTTTGAGCGGATTTGCGTAGCGCATCATTGACTGATTGTATGCCTCAAATGGAGCAGGCTGTGAGGCACTCGGAGACATGGCCGGTTGGAAGTTGTTTGCTTGATTCGAGTGCAACCACTGACGTCCACCGCCATTAATAGTATTAGCATAGTCACCGGGATTCATCTGACCCATCTAAGAACATGGCTAGTGTATCAGTACCTTAAGTAGAAATCCTACTCAAAGTTTACCTGTGGATAGACGGACATGGCCTGGCCAGCTTGCCCCCCATGTCCTCCATGTCCACCTCCTTGGCCTCCCATATAGCTCCAGTTGAATTCCGTTCCATTGTTACCATAATCCATTTTGAGTATTAAATTTAACCAAAAATTTATTTAAAAATTTTAATTTCTTAACAAATTTTTGTGTTTATTTGAATTTGTTTGTAACCAGACGTTTTCTGCTAGAAAGTTGAAATTCGAATGAAATCTAAATTTGATCTACTAAAACATATTTTTCTTCATGCAACAAAATCACTGACTACTTGATTTCAAATATTCCAGATATTTGTTTAATAATTAAAGCGTATTGATGAATATATTAAATGGATTAAATATTCCAGATTAATTTGTAATACATTTATTTTTATTACTTTTATTACTACACATAGGTATATTATATTGATAAAAATTCTTATTATCGCGTTTTCCAGATTGTTTTGTTGGTATATTTTGCTCAAATATTCCAGATTTCATTGTTCAACAATTAATAATTTGTATTCTATGAAATTCAAGGCTCGTTTTTTGTAAACATCTATGCTAAATGTCCACCTGTTAAACACAGCTGTCTTTTCTCTTGCAGTTGCCTGTCAAACAGGTTTCTGCCAACGGTCATATTTAGAGCGCTTGGAACAATTGGATACTTAAGGACACACTCCCAAACACATTGAAACAATAGCCATATCCTGCTAGGGAAGAGGTGCCGCAAAAGGAGATGACCTCATAAATCGCATCGTTATGATCTTCATAAATATATAATTGCTTCATATTCATAACGCTAATCGCTCAGCTCGAGAGGACAATGCAGGGTTGTCCTTGAATGAAATGCAACCGCTGTGCAAACCGATATTGAGCTGCACTTATCTACTTATTCTACCTGCATCTTTATATATATATATATACGTATAGATAGTTGACAGTTTTTTATGGTCGACAATGTTTGAACAGCTCTGCTAAGCCAATGATTTATGGTCTAAACGCTGGTCTACTGAATTTGCGCTCTGCCTTTTAGACAGCAATTTAAACGCCATAAAATGATGGATATAATTAGTACACCAAACAAGTATAAATATCTATTTGTGTTTGGTTGTTTAAAAATGCTGAAAAGCGTTTTAGATGCGTTTTCCATGCATCTTGGCCGTAAAATTGTTTGTTCACCTGTTGAGAGCATTTTTTATGCCCAGTTCTCTCATATGTGTGTCAGGCAGTAGAAGTTTTCATAAATTTCCTACTCGTGCCACGTGCCAGTTCAGTGTCACTGTCGCAGTTCCGGAAAACTCGCCCCTCACATGGAAAATTGTTTCGTGCCCCGAAATGTTATTTTTTTGTTGGATTTATTTATAGTTTCATTTGTTGTTTTTCTTTTTTTAATAGTAGCGTTCAGTGAACTGTTTGCTGTGCAGCTAGTTTGGATCGTATGGAAATATGATTATCGGCTAGATGGAAAAAGAGGAAAGTCCATTCTAATTGCTGACAATTAACACCTTTCAGTTGAACAGCCAGAAACAATGCACATTTGTCAGGCACACAAATTTCGGTTCGGGGGCGTCCGTCCTAATGTTTTCCCAAAAACATTTTGATTTATCAACTCTTTTTAAATTCCAAAAATGGAACCATCTTTCACAGCCCAAATGCAACATCGGCCGTGTCAGCAAAGTCATACGCATTAAGTCCAACAACAACCCGAACCGAAACCGAACCGAACCGAAACCGAACCGAATAGATACACTCGAAACGATTTAACTCTTTAACCCCGCCCACAACCGTTTTGACCCCAAACACGAAGAGACTGCAGCTGAGACATGCTCGTGGGCCTATTAAAAAATTGTTTATGAAAACAAACATTTTCACAGCGATTAATCATCGGCATTGCTTGGCGCGTGGGGGAAATGGCATTGCCTCAGTAAGCCCCCCCCCATCCCCTCTCCCGCTCACAGCCGATGTTGAGTTGATGTTGATGATGATCTCCATGGTAGCCAAGTAGCCAAAGCAGCAGCCGACATCATCTGGCAGCCAGCGATTAGGCGGAGTGCCTTCCATTTTCCACTCGGAAAGCATTTTAAGGGCCTCTATATTATTAGGCGGGGGCGGGGCGGGATCGGGGGAAAGTGTTAAATGCCTGCCAATTAGTGCCGTCTGCTCGTTGAGCTCCATTGAGAGATCGTTCCCCTAATTGGCTAAAATATGAATTGCTATTCAATTTAATCAGCTTCATAAATCGTTTGCCATTGTGAGAGGCGTTGCGACTCGAGAAAGTTGCTCTCTATTTTTAAGATGACAGCTGCTCAAGCATGAAGCTATAAATAAGTATTG
Source organism: Drosophila melanocephala (assembly GCA_037043625.1). Classification (NCBI taxonomy): domain Eukaryota; kingdom Metazoa; phylum Arthropoda; class Insecta; order Diptera; family Drosophilidae; genus Drosophila; species Drosophila melanocephala. Next base: position 48,863 of record JBAMBD010000052.1, read on the forward strand.
CCATATACACTGTTATAATAGTATATATAAATAGCGATTATTAAAATGTTTCATAAATACGAGGGTCGGCAGAGAAATCTGAGTGAATATATATATCAAATTAATGACTATATTCAATTAGGTTGTTGTTTGTTGTTCTTCAATTTTCAAGATCAATACAAATTTCTTCACATATATAGTTATTTTTATATATAGGGATTCTTAAAATGTTCCATAAATATTATTATCGAAAAAGAAATTTGAGTGAATATACATTTTATCTGTCTACAGATTGGCTATGTTTTGCTTGAATTAATATATATAATATAATATGAATCTACCACAAAGCAAGAATTGATTCTAAGCAATTAATTCTAAACTAAGTATGAAAACATATATTTAAAGTCTAATAAAATGTAATATTTCAGCTTTTATTGAGAAAAAATAGTTATTATAAATTAAAAATGATTATTATTTAAGGAAGTTGTCCTAAAATTAAAATAGGGCTGAAAGCTAGAAAAATGTTCTGTGTCCACTCATAAAAAATAAACTTCTTTAAAATTAGATATTTATTCTACCTTTTGGAAAAACGTTTCCTCGAATTAAGAAAAGAAAAGTGGGGTTTTTAGAAAGACAGAACCTTCCGTTTTAGAAAAATAATTTCCTCAGGAATGCCAATTTTCTAAAATTAATGATGAATGCTTAAATGCATTTGTATATATTTTATTTTGGCTTTAAATAGTTTAAAATATGTGAATTACTTTCGCATCATTGCATCAAAGTGAACTCTCATATCAATGTAAGAACAATAACTCTTCGGAATGATTGAAAAATGCCATTTTCATTTTGAGTTAATGGCATACGACAATTTTGCGGATGGAAGTGATGTCATTAGTATTGGCTGTGTGAGAGAAGCCACTCACAGGCAACACATTAGTTGTTGGAAAATGGCGAGCATCTTGCGATTTAATTGCAGCAGAGCTGGCTAATGTCCTCTGGCAAGGAACTGAACTTTTCGGGTCATCTGTCAATGTGGCAAAATGTTGGCAGAGGTTATTGTCTGTATTTCATAGCAATTGCTGCTGTTTTCAAATAAAATGTGTAATATTTCAATTTTTGAATGTGCACAGGACAAAAGGACAACAGGATGCTGGGCCGGCTGCATCTGAAGGGAAAGGGAGAAAAATAGAGTTGTCAGAAATGCGAACATGACACAATTTAAAACTGCTGACCTTTGTCCACTGCCCGAGCCCGATTCATTAGTTGGGGTGCCAAAGGTCCTCCTCCAACTCCTCCATTTAGCCACCACAGGCATTGTGCATTGTTGGGTTTATTGTTATTGTTATTATTTGACAGAGAGAGAGAGAGAGAGAGGGAAAGAGAGAGAGTGGCTGAGTGTGTTCCCTGCAACTGTCAAACGGAACTATTTGGCTTTATGTTCCTGGGTGCACTTCTATGGTCCGTTAGGGGGGTGGGCGATGAACGACGGCACGCGCCGCCTTCTGCCTTGGGCTAATGACGAAGCCCGACCCAAACGGAAGCCTGCTTCAAGTGCCTCTTTAAACTGTGCCACAGAGTCCGTCCGTCCGAAAATGACACCCGCACGGGACTGAAACCCGAACAGAGACACAGACAGACAATCAGAGTCATCCCCCGATTTGATGGGGTCAGCTATCATAAGGCCGGGGCCAAATGATGCAAGGAATGCCCCGTTGATGTTCTAGTTGCTGTTGCTGTTGTTGCTGTTGCTGTTGTTGTCGCCTCATGACACCCAGCAAAAACCAATAAATGTCATCAAATTTATTGCTTTTGATTCAAAAATTCTTTTGTTTGTTTCGGTTTTACAATGAAATCTATAGCGCATGGACAGAGGACACAATTCACCAACCCTCGGACTTGGCCAGCTTCTTTATAGCAATAGCCAAATGAAATTCACTGCGTCATATTTGGACATCTGTAACTTGGACAGTATAGGACATATACCCTAGTAAATTTAAGTAGAGCTGAAGGTCTACTCCTAGTGAGTAGATTAAATAAAAATAAATAAGAATTAGGTAAGCTTATCATCGAGTACAGCTTAATTGATTTCAGTAAATTTACTTCAAACTTTTAATATCTTCTTAGTACTTGACTTACTTACTTGACTTTCTTTAATTTATATTTGACTTAATCGTTGATTATCATATGTATTAAGAACACCTGCTCCATCTTGTTTCTATATCTAATATCAAGCGAATCGGTCCTTACTTATTGTCATTTAAAAAAATTTAATTCTCCAATCCAAACTTAAAATTTCAAGAACGATTTTCCAATTAATATTTTTTTAAATCGTTGAGACCTTCAGTCATAGTCGGACTAGTCAATTATGGTAAATATACTTTTTAATACCAGCTTGCAATTTACCCAAACTCAACTGTTGAGTTTCTGGACGTGGAGTAATTATGACAGATACGAGTCATATCTGAGGCACTCTCTTTGGAATTCCATTGTTGACCCAAAGTAATATTTATGGCATGTTCCTGTTCCTGCTGCCTGTCACACATAAATATCTCCAAGTGCATACACACAAAGATATCATATACATTTATATATATGGGGCACGTATCCTGCGGGCGACTCTTCGTCATCGTCGTCGTCGTCGCTCCCTTTCCAGATGCCACAAGATACCTTCAACTGTCAACGCATCGTCAATTCTATTTTTATGTTTTATTTTCACTTATGTTCTTTTCTTCTCTTTTCTTTTCGGAAAATGTTTTGCTTGGCTTCCGCTTCGCCTCGTTTCATTTCATTTCTTCGGGTTTGTTTAATATTCGAGTGTAATATTTTCTTTTTTTGTTTTTTTTTTGTGTTCGTTGGTTCTGTGTGATGTTATTGTTGTTGCTGCTATGAGGAGCGTCTGTTGTTTTTGTTTGTGTTGACAATTTGTTGGTTTTTTGTGTGTGTTACCGCTAAATAGCTACAAATTTATGAGCGTAAATAGCATCGTAAATCAATTTTTAATGCATTTCCATTTATTCTTTCTTGGCTAATGTCAACAACAAATTGATGGCACCATCGATTTTGTTGTTGTCTTCTTTTCTTTTTTTTTCTGGGGGTGGCCTTACAATTCTAGTTAGTCATGCACTTTTCAGTACACACTTACTTTTTTCTGTACAATTTCGCATTGAAAGTGCGATCAAATTAAAGTTTAACCAATGCAAAGGTAGCGCTCCACAATATTTAATGCCAGTGTGTAATTTTAGATGTGAATGCCACACACAAATGCAAAACACACACACACACACACACACACATATATAGTAATACTTATCCCGATGTGTGTGTTTTTGTTGCCTGTTTGGTTGCAGCTTTGACGGCAAATCCAATTTAATACGCTTAAGTTCTTACATTTTGTTTCTCTTTGTATCATTTGAAAAAGCACATCAACAATAAGAAAATGAAGAAGTAGCAAAAAAAAATTGCACTGTATAATGTAAATGTCCCGACCAGCAACCCCGCCCCGCCCCCAGCGTCGGCTCAATTTAATATTATTGATTTTTAATTTTGCCATTTGAGCATTTTGTTTTTTGTGCAGACTTTGAAAATTGTATGTGTTCTATGGTTTAATGTGTATTAAGCGTCTCTCTATCGCTTTCTCTACTGTCCCCTCTCTCTCTCTCTCTCTCACTCTATCCCTCTCTATATCTCTTTCTCTCTATCTCAGTCTCCCACACATAGTTAAAGCCTGTAATTTAATCGTATTTGCAGCGACGCCTTTGTTTTTGCTTTTTCATGTATCGCTGGCTTATTTCAGTGTATTTTTTGTTTGTAATCTCCCTTTATATCGAATTTAATTCCAAGGCATGGCAAAAATAGTTATTTGTATGTACATAAGAATGAATGCATTTATATGGAGCACCAACCTCCATCCTCCACTCGGTTCCACATCGAAGCCCCAAAGATGCAACCCGAGGCGTTCAATTTACATTCGTTTTCGTTCTTGTTATCGATATTGTTGCGGTTGTTGTCCAATATTTGCTCTGTTTTCTTGTTGTTGTTGCCGTAATTTGGCTTTGTGCTTATAGCTAGTTGGCTATATAAAAAACAGAACGCCTAATTGGATTTGTTGGCAAGAAAACTTAGCAACTTAAACAACGGAATATTCAAGTTTTGTTATTTTTTAATAAGAATTAATATTTGTTAGCATTGAAAGAATTCTGAGAATTTTAAGAGACTATTATGTTTTCAGTCTCATTATTTTTTGCAATGTACAAAAGTATGTAGCAGGCAGAGGAAAGCATCTCCGACCAAATAAAATATATATATTCTTGATCAGCATCAAGAGCGAGTCGATGTAGCCGATCGCAGGGACTATAAGCGCTGGAGACTTCAAATCTAGAAGATAATGCAAATATATAAATTGACTTATGAAATACCCAGACATGTTACTGACCAATTGTAAAAATTGCATTACAAATTAGAAGAAAAAAACGTGGATATTGTTACTATTTTCATGTGGAAGAAACTATCAAACCCGAAGTTTATTTGGCAGCTGGATTCAGGAAATCTAACTAAAATACCGAAAGCTCCATTTAAATATACAGAAATAAGATATATCATTTTATTTAAGCTAATTGAAGAAGCAGTTATTTTCTTTTTTTATTTAATATCTGGGTATCTACCAGTCAGGGTCTCTCGACTAGAGCCTGTCAAAATTTTCAAAGTTTTCTTTTCTACTTATTTAGAAAATATGTAGGATAAACTGAGTTTCTGGGCAAGCGAAATGGAATCGAATCGAGTCGAAATGATATTGTAAATATATTTTACGCTTTAATTAAAAATCGAAATTGAACTGCCAATAAAATGTTTGTTAACCAACATAACCGCATCTGTTAATGTCTGCAGAAGGGAGCGCCGACGTTGACGCTGACGTTGACGTTGACGCTGACGCCGACGTCGACTGTGTGCAGTGAAGCTAGAGCTGTTTGCCACAGCCGGAACCGTAACCGTGGCCAGGTCCGGAATCGAGTCGAGCTCTATATATAGTATATATGTGGATATGTTATTCTCTACCCTCGTCGTCTGCTTTATCAAATTTTTGATAAAAAGCCGCGCCAATAAATTAAATGTATAAATTCATTTAATGAATTTCATTTTTATTGTTTCAAGCCCCGACAGATGACTACACACCACCCCACCCCCTCTTTATGTAGGTGGTGTGTGTGTGTGCATATTAAAAAACCATCAGCGTGTCAATATGTAATTTGTGTCGTCAATACGAACGCAAATAGAACATAAATTAAATATCAATAAAAAAGAAAAAGAAAAACGCGGTCGATCCCAAAAACCGAGCTCTCGTCCAAAGTACAACAGTCGCATATGGCGCAATGCGCCAATGCAACTACTGTGCAGATGATGGCCAGATCTAAGAAGATCCCGAAAATTGATTTTGTGCCCCTGCAACGGTGTTGACAAATTTTCCCCTTTGCTGCGCAACAAATGATGACAATGGTTACAGTAGCTGGGCCCAGAGAAACAATTGGATAGCCACTCCCGGGCAATTTTAGCTAAAAGTGCCGGGGATTTAGTTGCCAGAGGCTCAGGCTCAGGCTCAGGCTCGGATCTAAGATCCCGGTCTCAATCTCAGTCTCAGCTCAAATCGTGTGCAATCAACCGCAATATCTTAAACAAAGCAGGCCAAAGAGCGAGAGAGGGAGAGAGGGAGGGTGACATGTAGTCAGGCAGCCTGACGGATGAGTTGTTTGTGCAACCTAATGAAATTTTATATATAAATATATATATATATATATGTGTGTGTGTGTGTGTGTATGTGTGCGTGTTTGGCGGAGGATCAGCAAGGATCGCTGGCAGCAAGAAATTTGTCAACCGCCGTTTTGTTGGGCTCGAGTTCATTAAGCCCGGTCACCATTTGAGTTTGAGTTTGAGATTGAGATTGAGTTGCCCATCCCTCCATTAAATGCCAATCTGTCCCTGTCGTCGCTTTCTTTTGATGATTGTGAAATTATTAAGGATTTATTATTATTATATTATATTAAGAGCACAGCATGTGAGCCGGCGGCTCACAATGCCAGAATCAACAGCCCATCACAATGGAGAAGGAGACCAAGGAGGATCATTAGAGATTTGTCGCTCGCTGATGAAATATTATTTTACATATCAATTATTTCATTGTTCCCCCAAAACGCATTCATCGCAACAAACATTTAATTCCTTTTCTTTTTTCTTTCTTTTTTTTGCTCGAAAATTGTCCTTGGTTTTTTTTGGGCTTGTCAGTTGTCGTCTTAGTCTTATCCATCTATTTGCCGTCTCTTGGAAAATTGCATTACACACTTAAATCGGCATAATTCTGGCAAAATTACAATAATTGTTTTTGTGGTGGTTTGATTTACAACCAGCGAAATTTGATAGTTTTCGGATAATTGCATATATCTAGCTGCGGGAAAATTGTTTTCCAAATTGTCAACCAATAGTTTTACTCACTTGTGCAGCTATCGATTACAGTTTGTCATTTTCGAATGATAAATAAATAGGGTAAGAGTGAAGATATGTCCCCAGGCAAGTTGTGCTCAGATTCAAAGCATTATTTGATTAAGTAGGATTTGTTTTATAAAACTGTTTATTTGAGTTTTACTTCTCAGGTAAAGAAAATAATTAATATCAATTATTATTGTTTGTTTTTGTTAGCTTAAAAATGTATTTACTTTTATCCTTATCAGGAAATTTGATCAATTTCAACAATTATATATTTTAATAAGTAAGAATTTTTTTAAAAACTTTTTTCTGAGTTTTATTTCTTTGTTAAGAAAATGATTCATTTGCGAACAATTATTACAGATGTGAATGTATTTATTAATTTTGTATTTTACACAATTAATTGTTTACCTAAGTTTTATGTTTTTTTAATGTGAAACTGAATATAATTAGCTTATTTCATTAGCTGAATTTGAAGTGGATTACGTCTAACTTATTTCCCATTAAATATCACACACTGATCGCATAATCAATATTCAAACCAAAAACCAGAGTGCATTAATGATAATGAGCAAATTAAAAAAAGAACCTTTGAAATACTCGACAAAAGTCAGACGACTTTTCTCACACTTGGAAAATGGAAAATTTGATGGGTTTTGAAGTCCGTGTGGGTTTTACTCGTCGGCTGTCTGACTTAATTCTTTTTTTTTTCATTAGAAATGCAAAGCATGTGCTCGACTTTAATTTCAATCAAAATCCAAATTATATGAAAATCAAATCAAAATAAAAATGTGAAAAAAAAACAATATTATTCACTTGCTTGCGCTGCATTTAAATGATGACTGAGCGGGGGGGTTAATGGTGTGTGTGTGTGTGTGCGTGTGTGAAACAGTACATCAACTATTTCACATTTAAGCACATTTTGTTTATATTTTTTTTTGTGTGCGGCTTCCTTTTCATTTAGGAATGCGAGGGAGGTCATAAATACGGCGGCAAATCTTTTAAGGTGCCTTTGACGATGTGGAAGTGGAAGCCAAAAAACCCATAAAAGGATTTGCATTCGGAATCGAGTCTCGGTTATGCCTTTAAAAATTGCTCGATAAAAATGCAGAGAAAATCCGTGCATAAAGTTCGATATGGGCTTGTAAAATCTTGCCTACCCGCAGCCCTGCAGCCACCCCCTCGTCCCTCCCACTCCTCCCCACTCTGCCTTCTTAGAGATTGCCACTCAGCTCACGCATTACGCAAATGAATTTCGCGTTATTTAATACACACACACACCATACACACACACACCATACACACACACACACACATCCTTATGAATTAGCTGACGGCACACTCCCTGTATAGGCTTAAGACTTTTGTTACACACACACACACACACACACACACACACACACACACCCTCTAAAGACACCCGCCACTGCCACCTCAATGTTGACAAAAGTTTATTGTGTGCTGCGAGGGTGGTGCGGGTGTCGCTGCAACTTGAGAGGGCGACTTTTTTAATGTACCCATCGATGTGTGTGTGTGTGTGCGGGTGTGTGTGTGTGTGTCTGCCAGTCAGCTAGGGTGTCATGCACGTTACATAAACATATGCATATAATTATTTAATTGAATTAAACAATTTCGTAAATGGTAAATGATGCGACAATATGGAGGCGACGCTTTGCAACTTCAACATTCAGCATTCGACACGGCAGCAATGTGGCACCCGGCAAATTTGCATAAATACATAATTACAGCCTGCGCAAAGAACTGCGGGTGTGTGTGTGTGTGTGTGTGTGTGTGTGGGTGGTTGTGGTGGATGTGGGTGTTGGGCTGTGCGCTGCTGCCATATTGTGATGGATATTATCCAAGCAGGGGCGCAAAATGCTTTCGAAAATATTAAAATTCAATCATTTCTTACTTCAATTGTTTGAAGGAGTTTTTTTAATTAGAGTTTAGTCTTTTTAGAAAGAAATAATACAATTTCGCTGTAAATAAAAATTATTGCTTTGTTTTTAAAATGAAATATTTATGTATTTTAGTTATTTATTTATTTTTCTGATATTAACCATAAATATAAAAATAATATTATAATTAGTAGTACAAGTGAAAGCACGGGTGGCCCAAAAATCCTAAGGATCGGATTACTATATCTTGTAGATAACATGGAAACAATTTGCCGAAAGATGAGTTCTTGTATGAAAAACTTTTTTGCTTAAATTATACTCCTCGTATTTTTACGATTAATTTTTAATATTGCTTTACTTTAAAGGGAAAGGAACAATCGATCTGTATTTTTTTTAATCTTCTCTGGCAATGTTTTCATGAAATTATTACCATTATGCTATGTTGTTTTATTCCATATGACCGCAGATCTAACCTTTTGATAATCCATAATGGAAAAAGCGAACTAAAAATCCGAATATCTTTCAAATTGTCACAGCAACGAAACCGAATACGAACACCAACCATGGCTAAGCCAGACAAAGGAATGGGAGCAAAATAAAATCCCAACAAAAACAAACAGCCGCAGGAGCAGAGGCAGTCGATCGCAGCACAGCAGGATATGAAATTCGCATTAGAATCATAAAAGGATATTCGCCATGACACAACCACAGACACAGACACACACACACAGATGCCTAACAATGATTGGTGTGTGTGTGGTGTGTGTGTTTGTTTGCTTTTGGCTTGTGTGTGTTGTGTGTGTTGCGTGTGTTGATGTTGATGTCGACAAATGTCGCCTCACCTAAACAAATAATTCGCTGGATCAATGGGCACTTCTATCTCTATCTCTTGCTCTTGCTCACTCCCCTTCGATTTCCAGTTTTTCCAGTTTACAAAAAAAAATAAAAATTAGAACTCTAAACTGAAATAAATACAAAAATGTACAAAAAAAGAATCTAAAGCGGTAATAAATACAAATGTGTGCTGCAAACAGTAACTGAAATCAATAAAAACCTTGTTCGACATCTAGGAATTAATGCGTTTCAGTTCCACACGCTAGAGGGCGCCACAGAGGCACGTATGTACCTACATATGTTAGATGGGGGCGTGCCACTGACCCGATTAACATAAAACAAAACTGCCCGCAGTTTTTTCGCCTTTTCAGTTAATTTTTTATTACTCTGTTGCCCAAGGTAGAGGAGTATATTGATCTGTTATGCAAATTGATTTTCCTTTATCTACTTAATGTAGCCTAAATGTAGTCGACAATCTTTAAAAGCTTTATTATTATAATATTAATGCAGAAAACCCTATTTAAATTAATTAAATCTAAATAAGTTGGTACAAAATTAAAAGATAAAGTTCAGTGAATATATAAAATGTGAAAAAATAGTTTAAACAAAATTAATGAAATCAAAATGAGGTGGTTTCAAATTAAAAGAAATAGTTCAGTTCAGATTTAAAATGCAAAATTTAATATAACATTAAAAATAAATCAGCTAAAATATAAAATTTGCAATATGAATTATCTGGCGAATAACAATGTAAAAATGTCTAACAATGATTGGGGAAACTAATAAATACGCAAATACAACATGATTGGAGATTATTATTAATAATCTCTAGAGAATAGAATAAAGAGAGAGAAATGTTGAAGAAACGAGAGGGAGAGAGAGAGAGAGAGAGAGAAAACTGAAAGATAAGAAAAATCATTTTTGATTATTTTAGATATCCAGAATATGAAAACCAGAGCCATTAAATTTGGGAGATAGTATTCCCACTCGCAAGCTGGGTCTATGATTGGTAGGAATTGTATTTTGGAAATTGTATCTCTCACAATTTTAGAGCCGCGAATATTAAGTTTGGAATATAGTTTCCAATTATCGCCCAGAAATTACTTGAGTTCATTGTTTTATAGCTGCAGTCACCAAATTCCAAAGAAGCCTTAATTATTCAGCAAATTAATCCCTACTTTCCCAATGCAAGAAGTGTCTTTGTCCACTCAGCTGGTATCAGACTGATAACAGAGTATTCCGCAGTCGATTACACCCCACAACTTATTGTTTTTTTGTTGAGCAGATTGTTACACTTGAAGTTTGGCTAATTTTTGAATATTTAAGCTTTAACCAACACACACACATGCTCGCCTGCATATGTGGCCCAAGCACACACACACACACACACACACACACACACACAGATACAATGGAAAGCGGAGACAGTTGGTATCTAAAACAGCGTCTCCGATTCGGCTGCAAACGCAGTGCAAAATTTGAGTAGCAAAAAGAGAGATGAAAATTTTGTCGCCCACATAGAAAAAGTGAAACTGCGAAACGATGGTGACAAAAAAGCCAGACAAAAAGGGGCCGGGGGAGGTGGCACGAGGTTGCTACAACAAAGTTAGTTTGGAGGGGGCAGGGACAGAGGAAAGAAGCAGCAGCAGCAGCAGCAATTGGCAAGGACGATGCCGTTTAAAACGAGCGCCAAACAGAGGCACATATACTGTTGCTCTGGTATATATATAAATATATATATATATAGGGATATATACAAACGATATACGTATATATATATAGTTGCTATATGCTGGTTGAGAGGCGAGGCAGCAGCGACATTTGGGCCATTGATGGGCTTGCGACAAACGGACAAAGTTTGGTGGCAACACTTTCGCCAGGGCGGAGAAGAGGAGGAACAACCGCTCCGCCAACCCCCCCCTCCCCTCTGCCTGGCTGGCTGCCTAATAATGAAGTCGGTTAACACATCTTGTTGATGTTGTTGCGGGTGCAGAAGCAGAAGCAGAAGAAACAGGGCAGGGCAGAGATGGGGCAAGCAACAGACATGTCTATTTGGGGGACCTTATCGATTTTGTCGGGAACCCGTACGTAGTATGTAGTATATAGTCCCAGCCGGATGCGGAATTGGCCTCGCCGAGAAGCGGCGTCTCCGAAATGGGCCAGCATTTAAATGCAACAATTGTCATTCAAGTTTCACTATTTCACTTAAAGCAGGATCTTAAACGGGCAAATAGGATCGGGAAGTTGAAGCATTGGATTATGGAAATTTCTGATCACAGACAAATAATTTTAGACATATTTTTAACAAACAGGGAACACAATTAAAATAAAGATTTATTCCACTAGACAGGGAAAAATTATGATGCGTTTGAAAACACAAAATATTATCAAATATAATTAATTCTTTTAATTGTTTAAATAAAAATAAAATTGGAAAATCAGAAAAATGAGATGCATAAATCAAATTAAATTATGTCACAGTTGTTATCATTTAATTTATAAATTAATTTAGTCCAGTTTTCGCTACTTTTTGGAATTTTCTTCGAGGCCAAATTAAAATCAAACCCAAATGAATTAATTATGTGCCCCACTAAAGTCCATAATCATAAATAGTTAGTGAATTTTCAGTCAATCACATAAATCAGATAAGCAAATATGTAATCAAGAAACGCCTTCGAAGCTGTGCAGATGTTTTATCTGTTTTGAGAACTAAATGTTTTTCGAACACATGTTTGGCACGAGTCGGAATTGTGGAATTGAAGAGAACGCATTTTGGGAATTTATGTTGGCTTCGTTTATGAAATTGTTCATTACAGAAGGCAATGCCACATAAATTTACACTCACAGCTCATTTGGGAGCAGCAGCAACGCCCCAAAAAGTGGGCGTGTTAATGAGAACTGTAGCCAGAAAACTTGAATAATGCGTTAGGCACAGATTCGACAGAGAAAAATCAATAGAAGCGCTTTAAAATTGATGGGCGAAGGGCACAGAAGGCAGGCGATTGATAGGAAAAGAGAAGAGAAAGGCTAACAGAGCCTTAGACATAGTTTGTGTTTGGCGCATCAGGACATCAAGGACAACCAACAGTCGCACAAATGTTGTCTACAGATACATCTGTGTGTCGGCCTGTGTAGATAGATGACTGTAGATACATTTGTGTACAACATTTACACATGTATGTGTATGTAGAACTCTGGCTTACTTACCTATGCGACAGCCAGCAAATTTAAGCCAACATTCCCCTCGTATCCCCCCCTCCTCCCCCCTTTGGGCCGAGTCTGTGTATCCTTTCGCTTAAACGTTCTTTCCACTCTTATTTTTATACCATTGAAAACGCTCTAAGAGGAGTATAATAAAGTCCTGCGAAAGCATGTGACCTGCCCAGTAAATATAAAATATATCAAGTTGTATTTATATTCTCATCCAAATATATATCTAGAATCTGTATATGAGCAGCAAAGTCGAGTCGATTTTGAACAAGCCCATCTCAGAGACTATAGCTAGATGATTTAAATGTGTACTTTAAATTAAACACAAATTGTACAAATGATTTCAATCTATCGATAACTGCTCCCGTTACGCGTATATCGATATAAATCAATTGTAATGATATAGCCTCCCTATTTATTATATATATCTTTGCCCAGACACATTATTTATCAATTGTATTTAGAAATAAGTTCTTTGTTTTTCTTTACGACTTTTAATAGGTAAAGAGCTGAGTGCAGGGTATCTGCTAGTCGAGCTGTCTCGACCAGAGCATGCTTAGTTGTTGTGCCTTTTCTTTTTTGCTCAAATGTTTTTGCTTCGTTAAAGTGTGCAAATGTTTTCTCGCTGCGAGACCGAAGAGAAGCAAATTTCTTGCAGCTTCCTTTTTAGTTAGCAGCCACTTCAAATTGCTTATTTGTGTAGATGAATTTGTATCTGAGTATCTGTAGCTGTGTATCTGTGTGTGTGTGTGTGTGTGTGTGTGTGTTGTGCGGCTGTTGACATTGGTTTCGAGTTTACAAAGAAATCGATTAAACGCAATCGAGTAAATGACCCAAACTGAAAGCAGTCCTTGCAAACGGAACAAGGTCAATTCCTAAAAGCAAGCTTCACTTTTGCCCAGAGCACTTTGTTTAATTCCCAGCATAGTTTTCTCCTCAAGATATATATATGTATATATGTATTTAAAGTGTAAGTTTCGTTTGCGTTCACATAAATCACTGGGCAGACAAATCAAAAACACATTCGCTACTAGTGAAATGGGCTCGTTTCTTTTTCCAGTGTTTTTCTTGATTTTTTATACTAAATAACTATGCCCAACGTACGTTTGAAGTACTTAATTTTTATGATGTGCCCAAAAGTCGACTTGAACTCGACTTGTTTCGGCTTCTTTTGGGTTTTTTTTTTTTTTTGGTTTATTTAGTTTTATTTATTTCACTGGCAGGGTTCATAGTACACACACACACACACACACACGTGATATTAAAATGGAAAACCTTTGCGATCGTTTTCGATCAAATGAGCGACGTGCATTTCGATTTTAATGTGTAAAAACAGAGTCATTTTAATGCGTGGGGTACTCTTTTTTTTTGGTTTTGGTTTTGGTTTTGGTTTTTGTTAACTATCTATGTCATTTAAATAAGCACATTTGCTTGAATTAGGCATTAAATTAAAGTGCTGTTTAATGCATCAGCTGTCAACAAATTCGAAAAACTGTTTAACTGAGTGATTTAATGTCAATGAGTGGATGGGAATTTTCCACACAGACAGTGTTAAGAACATTTAAGGATGCGAAACAAAGCAGAATGGAAGAATCTAAAGCTGGAGAAAAAGGTTGAGGGATACGACACAAATAAAATTTAATGAAGGTAAACCTAGTTTGAAATCAAATAAATAGTTTATATATATAACTTTATTTTTAATATATTACCCAAAGAAGAATTGGAGAAGGTAAGGATAGACAGTTTCAATATATTGCTTTAAATATATATATAATGTTGTAATCGAAAAAACATTTAAGAATCTAACCCAATAAAAATGTAAAAAATACAAAGCGAGAAAGAAATGGATAGCTTAAAATTTAGTTTTTCCTGCTGTAAAGAAAGAGAAAAAGAAAAAAGGACACCTCAAACAAAATCGATATAATACAAAGCCAGATATTAAATACTAGATAAGCAGTGTGAATATATTTATTTAAATATATAATTTCTTGTTAAAAGATAACACACAAAGAAGAATTTCTTAAAATCTTAAAGAATATGTACAAAATAAAATTGAAAATTGTAAAGTGAGAAATAAATTGTTTTAAACTTTCAATTATATTTTCTCCTGTTGACCTTAATAAAAAGTTTAAGCATAAAGGAAAGTTTAATTGATGAATGCAATACTAAAGAGATAAATTAAATGTGAAATACTTAAAATATATATTATTCTGTTGAAAAACATTAAAGATAATTGAAGATTGTAAATCTAGCGAGAAATAAATTGTTTTATTTAAAAATATTTAAAGAAACGATACATGAAAGAAATGAAGATTCTGAAGGTAGCCAGAAAGAAAATATTAAATACATTAAATACAATAATTTAAATATATATTTTCCTGTTGTTAAATGAAGAAATTCTCTATTTAATTAACTTATTATAAATAATATTTTGAATACATTCATAATTTATTGATCCAAAAAGAAATGCATCTTTAAAATACGACCTAAGCTTGACCAGTTTTCAGTATTATCCGGTAAAATGGATTTGCCCCAACTAGCAATGCTTATTATGTAAAACGTTTGCTTGAAGAGTTGTTCTTCTTCTTTTTTTGTTACCACGTTTGTGGCATGTTGAACCAACTCACGTTTTCCATGATGATTAAAAACTTTGTTCGCGATTGGATTGGTTCAGATTTACTTTTTTGAGGGGCTGGGATTTAAGCATTTGTCGCATTCGAGTATGTGTGTACCTTAAAATGTGTGTAATAATTTATTCCGACTTTAATTATGCTTTGTTGGTCGTGTTCTGAGGTCGGCTTCGCTTTGACTTTGATTTTTCCGAAAATGGGAAAAATTTGTGGAGGTTGTGTTTGATATTTTTGTTGTAGTAGGTTTTTCTTGAACGCTTTTTATGAATGTGGAGACAAATCGGCGTCATCAAAATTTTCAAAAACGAGTCTCGATTTGCATACAAATTTCAACAGTTGTCTCCCTCTCTCTCTCTCTCTCTCTCTCTCTCTCTCTCAGTCTGTCTCTCTCTCCCCATCCCACGTCTTTTAATGGTTTTATTTTATATTTGATAAACGACATTGCGTCTGGGAAATTTAAGTTTGGCCTTAGACTCGGTGTCTATGGAAGAAACACAGAAATACATTAACTATTATTTCTCTATCTCTCGCTCTCTCTCTCTCTCCCTCTCTCTTTGTGTTGCTTGTCCTTAAACGTTGACATTTAACAGAGAAACGCACTCGAGATGATTTTTGACAGACTAAAGCATTTTTCCACACGCTGCTAATTGAGGGTTGAGGAGCCGAGAGGAGAGGGTTAGTTTAATATTTGGGAACTATGAAGGGTTCTCGAGAGATGTCGGAATAAATACAAATATATATATATCTTTTTTTTTTTGGGGTGGTGCATTGTTTGCCTTGTGTCCTTGTTGTTTGTTGTTTGTTATCATTTCATTTCATTTCATTTTTTATTCAACATGAAACCATTTTGAATCTGCTTGCCACTCATGTGTAATAGTTGTTTTTGTTGCTCTCGCATTTTATAAAGTTTTTTTTCTCTCTAGTAATTCATAAACTCAAACAGCGGGCAGATGTTCCGCACGGATACTTTTCGATTATATGGGCGGGGAGGGGGGGACGGGGCGAAGGGGTTGCAGCAACTGTGGCATCTATATAAATAGTAACTGGCATATGTATGTGTACTTATCTGCAAATGAAATGCAATTGGTGGCCGCAGTTGCATGCATAATTCATGCCACACAACTGCATTAAACAGCATTTCGGGACTTGAGCCGATAAAGAGGCCATCGAAATTGAGTTTAAAGAATTTAATAATCGTCGAGCAGCGGAACTTCAATTTATGCTATTTTTAATACATTTTTCCACAAAATATAGTCCTTAATATGCTAAAAAAGACTTAACTATTATCTGAATTAAAGCAATAATACATATTCAATCATAATGTAAGAATATGTAAATCTTATAAAAAAATAAGCTAAGACTAAATTAATAATTAATTAATTTCTATAAATAAAATCTTAAGCCAAGAATAAATTCTTAGATTCGGCGACAAAATCTTTAATTCGTCTGGTAAACAAAATATTTTTCATTAAAATATAAATCGGTATGCAAATCTAAAGCGTAAACTAAGAGCAAATCATAAATGAAGTCACTTTAGTCTAGATTAAATAAACCCAATCCAAGTTTGTTGTCTTCTTTTAGTTTTACTATTCTTTTAAAACATTCTCGATTTGAGCTTGCAAATCATAATTTGAGCTTAAAATGATTAAACTACGATTTATCCGCATTGAAATATAAAATACTAGTATTAAGAATGGACTTCTCCTTAGATTAATAAGGAATTACTTTTAAAATGTGAAACATTTTGTGATTTTACTTTATTTTTGTTAAGGATAACAGCAGAGAACTGATTTAATTCGCAAGACTAAAATATATAGAAAACCAATAAGATTGACAAGATGTATTAAAATATATATTGTAAATACAGAAGCAAACTCATTTTCCATTCCTATCCAATTCTCTTATTGAGAAACAACAGTTATTTGAGCAACAACTTTTTCACCGACGGCATTTTGGCTTCACACGATGGCCGCCAAAGGACCAACGGCAAGGAAGAAGCAGCAGCCCAAGAATATATACGTAGGTAAATAAAGAAAACTCACACACACACACACACACACACACACACACACACACACACCAGCACGCATGTCGTAAAAAAATATGATTGAGCGTGGCCAACGAGGAGCAAAACATAAGAAAATAAAAATGAGAGCAGCGCTGCTGCTGCCGACGCCGCTGCTGATGTCGATATGCTCCGCCTAAAGTTGTCATAATTTGTTTTTGCTCCATAAAGAAGAAGAAGAAGCAGCAGCCAAAAAAAAAAACGGCATTTTGCTGCGCTGCGCCGAAGATGACGTTCTCTGCTCTCGAACAGTTATTCGTTTGCTGTCGCTGCCGACGCTGCTAGCGCTGCTGCTGCTGCCGTTTCTTGGGTGTATCGATTTGTATGCCGTCGGCGCTTTTCGAGTGCGCTCGGCCAGCCGGCAAGAGAGCAGCACCAATCTCATTGCACACACACACGCGCAGTTCTCTCTCTTTTTGATTTATGGCACACACACACGCACACACACACGAGACCTTTCATAAATGCGCGTGCAGCGTGTGTTAGAGGAGCACAGCTAGTGTGTGTGTGTGCGGGCAATGCTTAACAGCGGCACTCACTGTTAAGGAAGCTGTTTAACAGTCTTATACACGCCACTTTCCCCGCCATTTCGAAAATGTTGCACGCACTCTCTCTCTCCCTCTCGCTCTCTCTCTCGCTCTGTCGCTCTCCCGCTCTCTCGCTGCGGGCAAGCTTTTTGCATTGCTGCCCCCAACGAGAAGCGACACTTCGATTCGCTGCTGCTGCCGCTGCCAACGCTTCTGCTGCTGCGCCTCACTTGTTTTTTTTTTCGGTTTGCTGTTGTTTTTTTTTCGTCGTTTTGGTCTCGTTGCCGTTTCTTGCTGGCTTTGCTGCTTGCTGCTTGCAGCACGTTTAAATCCATAAAGGACATTCGCTGCCTCGGCTCCAGTCACGGCCAACGGCAGCGCAGCGTTCAACGTTCCACGTTCAACGTTCAGCCAGGCAACACAAAATATTTTTTGGGCTCTTGCCACAAAAGCGGACAGTTGCCAGTGGCCAGTTTTTACAGCTAATTTGCCATTCACAATCAAAATTATTGTTGCCAGCAGTAAACAACAAAAAAAAAACAAACGCCAAAAATTTGACAGGCACAACAACAACAAGAAGAGGAGGCGGAGGAGGAGGAGGAGGAGGAGGAGGTGAAGGAGGAAGAGGAAGCAGCAGTAGCAGCAGCAGCAGCAGCAGCATTGCCAGCTTAACGGTTTTTATTACGCTCACGCACATTACGTATTTTATATTTTTGTTACGTTACGTCGCCCCGCTTCTCCAGTCATAAAGTGCGTGTGTGCGCCTGTGTGTGTGCCTGTGCCTGTGTGTGTGCCTGTGTGTGTGTGTCTCTGTGTGCGTGTGTGTGTGTGTCTCTCTCTCTCACTGTGTGCGTGCGTGTGCGTGTGTGTGTGTGTGAGCATGTGGGTTGCGTGCGCGGGGGCGAGGGCCGAACAATGCTGTCGAAGTTTTTGTGGTCGCGTGTGTTTAATTAATCATAAAATAAAAATACAAAAATGCAAATGGCCAACGCAGCAGCAGCAGCACAACAACAACAGCAACAACAGCAGCAGCAACAGCAGCAGCAACAACAACCACAACAAAGTTAAACAAAATGTGCAATAAATGTTAAAGTGCAGTGCGAAAAAAAACAAAGACAGCCAAAAACAAATTCAAATTTGAAATTCGCCCACAGCAGAACTGTTATCTCTGTTATCTGTTATCTATTATCTGGCATCACGCTGCAGGATTCACAGCAATAAACCAAAAACTGGCAAACTGCCGTCGGCGAAACCAATAATTCAATTAAAGTGCTTGCCAAAATGTTCACAAAAAACGGATAAACTGCAAAAAAACACAAACACAAATAAAAATAAAAATCAAATTAAAACACAAAACTGCAAACTGGAGTTGATATTCAAGTGAGTAAACAGTTTCGACTTTATTGAATTAAATATGCTCCGCATTTCCTTACAAAATTCTTATATTATTATTATATTATATATTATAAAAGTAACAATTTGTATTAAAATGTGAGCAGCATTTTGAGATGCATATTTTTGGAGTTTTTTTTAAAGAAAATTGGGAAACTTAAAAGTTGTTCATAGAAGAACTCGTCTTTCGACCGATTATTCCTATGGCTGCTAGATGATATAGTAATTTGAGATTAATAAATGTCTTCTCAAATGTTAGAAACACAGAAAACACAGCTATTTTGTGAGTTTGTTAAACAAATAACATATCTATAAAATAACCAATCTTTCGAAGGATAATTCCTATAGGTCAGTATATGATATAGTGCTCCAATCTGTCCAACCGCCTGGAGCAACAATATATTCGTCATATTTGTTTACTTTCATTATGATTTTAAGACTTTATAACTGATAGAAACAGACAGATGAATGTGGCTATACCGAATGGATTAGGTGTGCTCATCAAGAATATATATATATACACATCATACATATTCTTCTAACTCCACGACAAAATTATAATACCCTCTGCAACTAATTTTATCATGATATTTATAGTAACAATTCGAAGCTGATTTTATCATAACAAAAGCAATAAAAATAAGTCTAAATTCAAGTAGAATCATGGTTTATTTGGATGTCTGTCATTATATCTTTAGATAAAGCTTAAATTAACATCAATATTAACACTACCTTTAAGTAATTGTATAGTTCGCATAAGTGCACATAAATTTCACTTAATATTTATTAAATCTTTAATATTCCTTACTACAACTCTTTGGTTATTTTATGTATAGTTTTGAGTCTCTTATTATAATTATGTAGTTAAGTTTTATGTTAAGATTATGTATAATTATTATATCCTTATATCAAAATCGTTATCTCAATGTCAAGTTTAACTAACAATCAAATAAATCAAAGAATCCGATTATTAATTTTTATTATCATTTCTAGTTCAAATAAGAGTTTCACAAAAATAAGATAAGAAAACAATTTAAAATAAAAAAAAATAAAAAGAAAATAATATATTTAAAATAATAAACATATATTTAAAATATATCATTTAAGTCGTGGTCAAAAAAATCTTAACTAGTGGATGAGAAAAGGTTTCCTCAAATATTGTTATTTTAAGACATCAATGCAACAATCATCCTTCGCTCATAGTCAAAATCAATCTTAACTCTTATCTTAACTTATCCTAATATCATTTTATGTTTGTATACTAAATGACTACTGTTAATTTATAATGTTATTAATAAAAAATATGTTTTATTTGCATTTTACAAATCAGCAAATATATTTTCGTGCAGAAAAATTTAATTTTTAAAATGTAGTTTTGTATTTTAAATGTTACTTTTTTTTTACACTCAACTTAATATTTTTTTAAACATTTGACTACTTTTGCAAAAATGTAATTTATCAGTGAAAATCTTTCTTGCTTTGGCCTGGCTAACTTTCTAAATAAACCAAAAAAGAAAAAACAAAGCCACATTTTGAATTCTTGTCATGTGACATTTGTGTGATAAGTTTGTAAAGTTGCTATAAAAAAGTTTGGCAATTGCAAATTTGTGAGAGCTGAGCAATTTTGTGTAATTCTGGGCTAGTCGAAGGCCTCCGTTTGTTGTCCGAGTGTCGATTATTTAACTTTGACACTTTATGCGAGGACATGCAACCGAAATAACAGAACAAGAGCAACAAGAACAACAACAGAAAGTTGCATGTCTGGCTTATGTCAAACTTAACATAAATACAACTACTTTGTGCCTGCAACAAACGAGCAACAACAGCAACAGCAACAACGGCAACAACAACTGCAACAAGAGCAGCAATCGAGCAACAAGAAGTGCAACAAGACGCCTCGAAGGTGACACGAACCGTGGAGATTATTGATGTCTGGGTATGAGCACGAGATACATATCCAAATGACAGCTAACACAGCTATATATATATATGTATATATATATTTAGATATATACACTAGGAGAAAAGCACGCTTTGAACTGAGAAAGAACATTCGTTTTATATTTGCAAATGCTTAGTTATCTTTTTTGAATATTCTTCAATGGGTATTTTAATTCTCATTACCAGCATTTTGTGCTTAAAAAAGGCGAAGAAAACTTTAAATTAATTAACTTTATATAAAATACAGAATTTGAATTGATTTGTGAAGTACTTAAAACAATATATTAAACATTTGTTGCAAGTTAAGTTAATTAATAATAATTAATAACGATAATTTATACTAAATTAAAACTTATTAAGTAATTAATAGGTAATTAAATACGACTGTTCTCATCTTAAAACCAAAACTTAACAAGTAATTAAGGAATTAAGTTTTTAATTTCAAATGAGAAGAATCGTTATAATTACATGAATGGGAATAAAAACATAATAAAATAAGAACTGAATTGCTTATTGATTACTTATTAAGTTCTTATTCCTATTTTTAAATTAAAATTTTAAGTAATTTAGTTTATATATTAAAATGCGATACACTTAAGTTAAAGCAAGTTCTTCTTCTTACATGAGAATTATCAAATTAAAAATATATTTATTAAATTTACATTTTGTTTCATGAACTAAGCCAAAAAGAAAGCAGTTCCTATAAATTTTCTCTTAGTGTATATAAAACTGGAAGCATGCTGTGCCAGCAACCACACACAGACACACACACACACACACACACGCACACACGCATGTCTCCAGAGAGCGGGTGACACCAAAGAGGGGTGGGGGTGGAGGGGAGGGGCCAGGGAAATTAGCACAGCAGCAATGCGTGGCAAAAGGGGGCGGGGCGGGGTGGGTTGGTAGATGTGGGTGTGATTTTTGGGGCAAGATTTGGGGCCGTAGGTTAAACGAAAAGATGACAGGTGTCAGATGCGGAACACAGAGACAGCCAAATGTCAGCAAGAGTGGGGAGGGGGAGGTGGGCGCTTGAGATTTAAATGATGAGCAATCAAGCGTGTCAAGAAGAACAGCTAAGCTGATAGCCAGCAGTGGCACAGTTGCAGTTGCACACAGATGCAGATCAAGATACAGAAACTTAAGACACACACACATACACACACATATATATATACATATATATATATATACATAGATATCTATGTGTGTGTGTGCCTTAATGCGTTTATTGCCTTAATTAATTTATGAGTCGCGCGATTTCATTTCAACGGAAAAGCAAATCCATCTGAGACAAAGCTAGTTGTGTGCGTGTGTGTGTATCTTTGTGTGTGTGTGTGTGTGTATGTGTGTGTGTCTGTGTGTGCATTCATCATCATCATCATCATCGTCATCATCAATTTCATCTTTATATCTGACGCTGTCGACAATAAATTCATTTAATTTTCGCGCTGTGTTCATTTATAAAATTTACAGCAAATTTGTACGCCTGTCTATTTCTCATTTTTCTGGCCACTCGCCACTTGCCGCGCCCCCCTCCGCCCCCTCCTTCCCTCAACCCCTCCTAATGGCATATTTATTTGTATTTAGTTGCAAGCTATTTGCTGACCGTTTTTTTATTATTTATTTATTTTATATTTTATATAAATACATATTCAACGTCAACGTCAAACTGAAGGGCGTTCGGAGGGGGTTAGGGGTATGTGAGTGGGTTGGGGGGGGGGGGTTAAAAATATTTAATTTTTTTTTGTTTTTTGTTATGACAGAAATGTGCGCAGGCAAAAGCAAAAGTTGCCTACACTTTGTATCTATCTGTCTATTTATCTATCTATATCTGAATTATTTTGCCAGCCGATTTTTCAGTTTTCTTGACTCGCGAAAAATGTTCATCATTTTCATGTCGAGCAGCGCCTCCTTTCTACCCCCTCCCTCCCCGCTCCCCCCTCCCTCAGGGGCTGTCCAAATATTTGCCGAAAAGCCACAAAATTTTATTATTTTGTGCGATATATTTTGTAATGTGTGCAAATCGTTGAATCTTTTTGTTGCACGCCACAAAAGAAATATGCCAACAAATCTGCGCACCCATCGCTGAAATGCATACAAAACAAACGAACATAGATAACTATATATTAATATGTGTCTATATATATATACATCTATTGTTGCAACTCATGAGATACATTTCAATCTGCCGATGATTTTTGCATTTCAGTTTTGCGGCTGGCGCTTTTAATAAACGCACATAAATTCAATAAACCGCTAAAACCAGCCATTTTTATCACATTTTTGAGATTCTGAAATTCTGTTTGCAACTGCAATAAATGCAATAAATTCGACTATGCTATTTATATATATCTGGTACACACATATCGGTCTGATTGAGTCTGCAAAATACCATTGACACATGCCACACTTATAATTTACAGCCCCGTCGAGCAGTAAATATGCCCAATAATTTAGATACTCATTAAAAGCATCTTTTGTCTTTTTTCTCAGAGAAATATTACAAATTCAAAGTTCACAAAAATATATTAATTTTATAATAATTCAATAATTATTTGTTTTAAGCAAGTGAATAGAAAGGCAGTTGTGAACAAATATTTGACAGTCAGAAGAAGGCCAAAAGATATATATTCTTGATCAGCCTTAACAGCCGAGTCGATTTAGCTTTGTCCGTCCCTCTGTCCGTATAGATAAGTCCATTTTAGAGACTATAAGACATGGAGACTTTAATTTTTGAATACGAGTTCCCGTTTGTATCGATATTCGTGAAACGGAAAAGTTATCAATAAAATGGAGTAAACTTAATTAAGTTTAAGATTAGAATTAAGATTAAGATTAAGTTTATTCCATTTTATTAGTAGCTTTTTCCTTTTTACGAATATCGATAGAAAACGATTATCGATAGCACTAAAAGACACAGTTATAAAGGTATATCCTTCCAATTTATATATATTATGCCAATTCGTATTTGCATATTGAGCAAGCTAAATCGATTTAATCGATTTAATCGATTTAAAGCATTTAACTGTTGAGCTTAGGGTATCTCCAAGTCGAGCTCTCTCAACTGGACCATTTTTACTTGCTATTTTTACACTTTAGAAATCCGTTTTTCCTTAAATTCTTTAATATTTAATGCAGAATTGCAAGCAGATTTTCTTCTTAAATTTTGTATAGTTTTTTATTTACAATAATTTTAAATTCGATGTAAAAGTCCATTATTTTGTACATTTTTTATATCTATTTAAAATGACTTAAAATTGTATGTGTAAAAAGTAAGGCATGAGGAATGAGGCGCAAGAGTGGAGATATTTAGAGAATTGGAGCAAGTTTGAGTTTTGAGCACAAGCAAAACACAAACATATATTTATGTGTGTGTGTGTGCTTGCAATAAGAAAGGAGGGTAGGCAATAAGCGGGAGGGGTTGACATTGGTGTGTGTGTGTGTGCAAGTGTGTGTGTGTGTGTGTGTGTTGGTTACTTTGCATAGATTGTCCACTTTAGATTAAGCCATGAATAATTTATGTGCGTCTCTTATGATTTTAATTGTTTGCAATGGCAGCTTAACAACTCTTCCTTCCCCACCCCATTCCCTCCCTGCCCTGCCGTGCCCCCCGCTCTCCATCTCTCACTGGCCTTTATTATTCCTTTCGACAACAACAAAAAAAAAAGAAGAAATATAAAAAACAAAATACATAAAAACGAAAGCCGAGGCAAAAACAAAGTAGCGCCCCAAAAGCAAATGCAAAACAATACAAATTCATCTACAAGGCGACTGTGCATGTGTGTGAGTGCCTGCGTGTGTGTGTGTGTGTGTGTATGTTGTTCAGCTCCCCCCTGCATGACACGCTCCGGCCACTTGGCATTGGTCTGCTTTGGGCTGCTTCTTCTTCTTTTTCCCTTGCTGTTTCTCCTCCTCCCCCGCCTCCCCCTGCAAAGCGAACTCCACTTTTACCTACGCCTTCGTCTGCAGACACGCACACATTTGCATTTCTCAAACACAAACAAACACACACACATACACACACACAGGCAGACATTCTCGAACGGTGTGTGTGGCGCTTATTCCGCTATTCCCTCGGCTCTTCACCTCTCTCTTCTCTTCTTTCACGTCTGCTGCTCAACTGGTTGACCACTACACCCCCACACCCCGCCTCGGTCGACGCTTGTCTTCGTTGTCCCTTTCCGACTGCGTCTGGACTCAAACTCGTCGTCGTCTCCGTCGTCTGCTTCCTCTTCTTCTTCGGTTTGCCGTTCCATTTGGTTTCTTTCACAAAAATTATATGAAAATTATACCAATTCAACTCATAAAATTTTTTCAGCTTAATAAATTGTGCAGACATTTTGTATTCGGCCTGTTCGTTGCTGTTCGTTTGTTCGCTTGTTCGTTGCTCGTTGCTCGGTCTGTGACCAGTCGCAGCTCCATCCTTATTGCCCAGATGCCCGCCCCTTTTTGGACTTTTAACTACGGCCAGCTATTTTAACCACGACCACTTTTCAGCCTCAGTTGGCTTTCGCACACAGGCACAGTTTGACTGCTTCCCTGCTTCTAGCATATATGTATACACACACACACACCGACCCACACACACACATTCATCCATATGTTAAACGGAGCTCATAAAATTCTTGTCTGCTTCTGCTTCTTCTTCCTCTTCCTTCGATTTTCCCATATACTTTCTTATCGTTGTGTCAAAGTGGAAACCTTTATGTTCTGCAAAAAACATAAAATTTAATTTGCATATTTTACAGAGTATCTACCAGTCAGACTAGCATAATTTTTGTTAATTTCAGTTGAGCAGAAATTAAACTTTTTTGCGATTATTCAAATCGTATTCAGTACTCGATTGCTTTGAACGACTTAATCAGCATCTGAAAAGCATTCACTCAAATTATTTATTACAGAGTACCTGTGAGTCGAGAGTGCCCGTCTCACTATCATAATTTTTGTTAATTTTATTTTAGCAGAAATTAAAGTTTCTGAATTGTATTCAGCGCTCGATTGCTTCGATCGACTTGTGGAATAACAAAACTTAATCAATATCTCAATAGCATTCACTCAATGAACTGTTTACTTTACCGCCGCGTTGCCAATCTGGCAACCAGCAATCCGGATGTGTGTGTATGAGTAGCACCTGAGATAAAGTGTGTGTGCCACACACACACACACACCACATTGTGCGTGTGCCATCAATCAGTCAAGCAAATTGCATCGAATTTTGATCCATATCCGCAGCGGATGAGGCTGCGAATAAAACAAATGTACGACTGCTCGTACATCCATAATTAACGGCTGACCGAGGCAAATGATTGACGGTTTGTTGTACCTCACAGATACAATATTTACGCATGCCCCACCCACCATCCCAATGCCCGCCAGCCCTGCTGCTAATCGCAGCTAGTACACTCAAACAAAATATGCCCTAAAATTTAAAAAATTCTCTTTTTAACATGCTGCAATTAAAAACAAATTCTAAACAAAATTAGAATTCAGAAACCTCCTCAAATTAATTTACTTAAAATTGGAAACTCTTGCTCAAAAATACATTTACAAATACTTTATATTTCCAATAATATTAAAAAAAAACCGAAATTACTTCTAAACTAAAAACAATATTTAAAGAACATTTTAAAAATTGTTTCCAAACACATCAAAATAATTTAGTTCAAAGTAGAAACGCTTTCCCAAAAATATATTGCATATATTTGTTTTAATAAATAATTATCAATTTTATTATTTAATTATAGTGTTCAAACAAATATTTTAATTTAATCAGACACTTAAATTGCAAATAATTAAATAGCTTTCTTGTATATTTTTATAATATTACAAAAATTTGCTTTCCTAAAATTGTCTACAAAGAGTTTGCTTTTAGGTGATAGCCAGATTTTCTTTAGCTGCGTTTTTTTTTTGAGTGTAGCGACTATTTGCATTGCCTGAAAAAGATTTAGAGTTCCTTTCAAGTTTGGCGCTCAGCGGACCACCTGCTGACAGGAAACTTTCGAACAAGTATCCGAAAAAAGAAACCTGCATCTTTTTTGGTAGCATCCACAATGAATGACAAACTGAATGGGAATGGGAACGGGACCTGCGAAGGCATCATACAAGATGATGGGGCTGATGATGATTGCAGCTTGGTAGCCAACTTCAGGCTGTAGGCAATTGCGGAAGTTTTATGTTTTTGGCTGTGCGTAAATCGCTCAAGAAATCAGCTCAAGTGGAATAAGTTGTGGCTGGCCACAGCATTCAAGAGCCTGACTGACTCCTTCGGTCAACACTTTCGACGATGCGCCGGGCGCCTAAGAAACACCACCCAACAAACACCACAAGCCAGTTTTCCACTGTGGGAAAAGTGCTTCCAGCGGAAGGAGGAGGAGGAGGAGGAGAGGTGAAGCGGCGTCTGCTGCTGCTGTTGCTGCTGTTGTTGCTGTTGCATTAAACAAATTGATTTCGGATGAGCCCATTGCCGTCGTCGGCATTGATAGAAATACTATACGATGTGTTCGCGTCGACGATTTCGAGAGCGTCCAATCGATATATATATGTATGTGTGTGTGTGTGTGTGTGTGTGTGTGTGTGTAAAGATACATGAGTTCGCATACGAAATGTGAATATGGCTATGGCTATGGCTATGGCGATGGCTATGGCTATGGCGATGGCGATGGCGATGGCTTCTATCGAACTGTGGTGTTTTGGTGTTTTGGGGAAGGGCACGCCTTGTGTTTACCTTTGCCAATAAATTCACTTAATTGCCGGGAAATAATCATAAAGCAATCGTTCGTAATGCGAGCACCAAATCCCAATCCAAATCCCAATCCAAATCCAAAACCAAAAATCAACTTCCACAATGTTTCGTTGATTATTGTGAAATATATTTTCCCATTTTAGTAGACTGCTGAAAATGTAACTCACAAATTATTTGGGGAAATCATGTTGAAATCGATGAGCTGCCAAAACTGTTATATACACTTGGTGGCCAACCATGTTTCTTTATTAACTAAGCCCGGTTGAAGTTCAAGAATTGAAAGCAGTTCAGTTTGTGGAAAGTTGTCGAATATCAAATTGGTGGATATAAATATTGATAGTTGTCAAACCAGGTTGATAGCTTGAGCTGCAGTGCAGAACAAATGTTAAAAAATAAATACATTTTTAGTTAATTTTATAAATAGTATTTAGTTAAATTTGGGAATTGGGAGAAGGACACTTTAATAATATTAAATCTGGTAGATTTTAATTTGTGCTTTCGATGCAAAGATTAGCGAAAACAGAATCAATAAAGTTATTTTTATTTTCATTTAATAAATATTCTAATAGTTTTAATCGAATACCGATTTCCAAACACATTTTTTAACACTCAGCCAACTGAAGACGTGTAAAAAGGGTTCAATGAAGTTGTGCAAAAATAATTAACAGTCAAAAGGAAGCCACAAATTATTATATATATAATATGTAATTTATATTAATTATTATATTATATATTATTGATTCGATTTAGTACCAAATTTGGAATACAAGTTGCTGTGAATATTTATTTGCTTTGTTCAATTTAAATTAAAATATTCAATTTTCTTTTTCATTTATTTTATTTATTAAAAATTATCAAGAATATTTAATTTATTTTCTACTCTTTGTGTTGACTGATATTAGTCGATATTAAATAAATATAGCAAAAGCTCTCTCGACTGGATTCCTGACATTCTACTTGATATTCCTGACATTCTACTCGAAATGCATATTGTGTTTTCGTTACTCAAAGGTGGATCGAGTTAAGGATCTATACCTGGGTCTATTTAGGTATAGATCCTTAACTTGTGACCGAGTATATCAATAGTGAGCCTTCACTCGCATTACATATACATATAACACATCTGAATCTTTGCAAAGTTTTGACCTAATCGCCAACTAGCAAGGGGGGAGTTGGGGGCTGAAGAAGTTGGAGTTGGAGTTACCTCAGCATTTCCATATAATAACGCAATAGGCAACCATAGAGTGTTGGGGGAGGCAATTATATTAGCTATGGCCGGAATATATATATTGAATGGGACCAAAGCAAAGTTATGCTGAGTGATTCCAAAGTAAAATATATCAATAAATTACTCAGAGGCAATGCCTCATGCAAAACGCAACAAGATAACGAGAAAAGAAAGGAAAAAAAACACGGCCAGTTCAATAATCCACAAGTTACGGAAAGTCCAAAATAAAAACATTATTCTCATATAGATGGATAGATAGATATATGTAGATGGATAGATAGATCGACCGATCGATCGATCGAGCGAGCGATTGCCCAAGTGTGGCTGGGCTTGGATAGGCCAGCAATTAAGTTATACGCCCCTAATAAAATGCAATGCGATCATTTATTCATCACCCGGCAGAGTTGCGACACGGAGCGCTATTCATATATTCAAAAATGTATCATAGAGTCTGACCGGGTCGAGAACTCCTTACGTGACTGGGGAATCAGGCACCAGAATCGAGTTCGAGTCGACATCTCGCTAAAATCGATTATAATAATCCGATCGGGAATATGTGCGTAAATTTGTTGCACGCCTCTCGACTCTTGACTCAGCTCGCAATCTTCTCGTTTCATCCACAGCGTCCCATGAGCGACGACAGCGGCAGCAACCAAGTCGGACTCAGATCTCGAGTCAGCAGCAATTGTGAACGGGCGGAAGTGGAGCGATCTTTGCGATCGTCCGCTCCTGGTTGAGAATGTGTTCCATATTTCGCAATCGCATCAATTATCGGGGCACGGGAACGCGCACCGGCACCTCCAATGGCAGTGGAGGGGGTGCAGGTGGCGGAGGAGGAGGCGGCGGCGGAGGCGGAGGCAGCAACAGCAGCAGCTCGAATCCCATTGGCGAGCGGGAGAGTCTGCTGGCCAAGGAACTGAATGCGGACAGCAATAACAATGCGGCGGACGAAACAATCGAGCCGGAAATGGAGATGGAGATGGAGCTGCAGCTGGAGAAGGAGAAGGAGAATGAGAAGCAATCGGAGACATCACTGCCCAGCTCCGACCAGCCGGAGAACAGCAATGAGGCATTGGATCTCTCGGTCATCTCGGGCAATCGGCTGCCCAGCAGTGGGCATGTGGCACTAGAAGCTTTACAACATACCAAAGTGGCGGTGGCTCAGTTTGCGGCCACGGCGCTGGCGGCGGCATCCACGGATCCCAGTGACCTGGCCATGGTGCAGTCGACCATCTTCAATGTGCAGCGACAGCATCTGATGCAGCTGCAGCTCATCCAGCATCTGCAGAGTCAATTGAAGCGGGCGGGGGGCGTGGTCGCCGCCCTCAGCCGGCAGGGTCAAAGCTATGCCGAGCAGGATGACGATGAGGCGGGGGAGGAGGCCGAAGACGTGGAAGAGTTGGAAGAGTTGGAAGAGGAGCAGCAACTGTCGATGCCATCCAAAGAGCCGTCGCGAGTGAACGGCGAGCGAACCGAATTGGATCATGCAAGGCTGGAGGAGAGTTCAAAGACTGATGACGAGTGCAATAGGCTGGGCGAGAGACCAAGGCGCGCCTTGGCCAGGGAAAGATCGCGGGAGACGACGAAGACGAAGACGGAGGCGGAGGCGGAGGCCGAGGCGTATGCCGAAGCCGAGGGCGAACACGAGCTGGCCGAGAGCGAGTACAAGCCGCTGATGTGCGACATTAGCTCCAGTCTGGCGTCCAGCATCATCACCAATCACGATCCGCCGCCGGCGCCCAACGAGCCCAACTGCCTCGAGATGCTGCAGCGCCGCACCGAGGAGGTGCTCGACTCTGCATCGCAGAGCCTGCACGCCGCCCAGATGCAGGAGGAGTACTCGGAGTATGCCAGCAAGGAGGCGCAGAGTCGCGGCGAGATCTTCAAGCATCGCTGCAAATACTGTGGCAAAATCTTCGGCAGCTATTCGGCCCTGCAAATCCATTTGCGTTCGCACACCGGCGAACGACCCTTCCACTGCAATGTCTGCGGCAGCAAGTTCACCACCAAGGGCAATCTCAAGGTGCACTATCAGCGGCACACGCAGATCTTTCCGCCCATGCTGATGCCGCCCGTGGTCAACGGGGTCAGTGCGCCCGAGCAGTTCGCTGCCATTCGGCTGCCGTTTGTGACACCACCAGCAGCAGCACCACCATCACTGGCAGCACCACTACAGCCACCACCACCACCACCACCCCCACCCCCGCCGCCAAGCAACGAACAGTCAGCGCTGGAGCAGCTGCAGGAGCCGACAGCTGTGGGACGACTGCAGCAGGCCGAGGATCTGAGCAAGCCACCAGCCGCCAGAGAATTGTCGCAGTCACCCGAGCAGGTCACGCAACCAGCTCCGACAACCAAGTCGCTTGTCGAGCCACCTGCGCTGGTGTCGCCCGAGAAACGGGACCAGGACAAGACGAAGGACAGTCCCAAGCCGACGACACCGCCAACGCCGCCAGCTCCCTCGCCAACAGCACCAACAACACCAACAACGCCAGCAGCAACCAATCGTCGCAATGGTAGTGTCCGCAAGCGACAGACAAGCCAGGCGGGTAGTCCGCCGGACGAGGAGCATCCTCATGCCGAGCATCACTCGCACCTGGTCAAGTTGGTGCGTCGCTCGTCGGCGAGCCGGGACGGGATGACGGCGATGCCTGGCGGTGGTTTGCCTGGGGAGTATTCGCTGGCGCAGATGGAGCGTATTATTGACAAGTCGTGGGAGGATCTCATCGAGATCGACAAGACGTCGGAGACATCGAAGCTGCAGCAGCTGGTCGATAATATCGAGAACAAGCTGACCGATCCCAACCAGTGCATCTTCTGCCAGAAGGTGATGTCCTGTCGCAGCTCCCTGCAGATGCACATACGCACCCATACCGGGGAGCGACCCTTTCGCTGCAAGATCTGCGGACGCGCCTTTGCCACCAAGGGCAACCTGAAGGCGCACATGAGCATCCACAAGATCAAGCCGCCGATGCGCAGCCAGTTCAAGTGTCCGGTGTGCCACCAGAAGTTCTCCAATGGCATCATTCTGCAGCAGCACATACGCATCCACACCATGGACGATGGCAGCGCCGGTCATGCCCAGCTGCAGGGGCAGGGTGGCGACGTCGAGCGCCTGGGCATCGAGGATCAGAACTCGAACAAATCGATGGGCACCTCAGACACGCTGGACTTCTCGACGACCGTCTCGGATCATTCCGGTCAGCGATCGGAGTCGTCGCAGGGTGGCGACTTCGACGAGTTCATGACCATGGACAGCACGGATGATTCGCGTGACAATTCCAGCGCCCTGCTCGACAGGGAGAGACGCCTGCCTGGGCACGATGACGAGCGCTCCCGGTCGGACGATGTGGAGGGCAGCGGACGGGAAAGTGCCAGCGGCGAGATGCCCGCCATGGATCTATCATCACCGTCGCCATCGGCCACATCGCTGGCACGTCTCTTCGGTGTCGGTGGCGGTGGCGGCGGCGGCGGCGGCGGCAACAGCGGTGCCACGTGCTCGGGAGCTGGAGTTGGAGTTGGAGTTGCTGCTGCTGCTGCCAGTTCAGGCGGCTTGCCGATGCTGCATGGGATGCCGATGCCACCGAATCTGCTGCTGATGGCCGCGGCCAGGGAGGAGATGCATGCGCTGGGCCAGACGCATGCCAAGTTTCCGCTGTTGCCCTTCGGACCGCTCGGATTAATGGGTAAGCGACAGTTTGCCAAGATGACAGAGCCTCTTTGTCTGTCACCTTTGACCCGAACGTTGTTTGCCATCCAGTCCCGCGATAAATCTGCCTTCATCTGGCTGCGACATAACTCAATTGGACCAAGACAAAGCAGGCATTTTACAATCCACACCCATTTCCAATTCCAATTCCAATTCCCCCATTGTGGCCATGTGCCGCATGGCTCTGCCTATGCCAAATTCCAAAAAGTTTATTTATAAACTTTTCGCGCATTTTCAATACAAGTGCAAAACAGACACATATAAATACATATGGATAAATGTATATATATATATGTATATATATATCATGATCGGGCTCAATGAATTACGCGTTTCGTTTCATGATCGTGGCGTCATTATGTCACAGCACTTTAGTCTGATTTAAATTTATTATATTGAATTTTGGTCTCGTTTTGGCTGCGCGCGGCTTGCGGCATGCGGCATGCGGCACGCGTCTCCGAGTTATGTCGCATCCACATACATATTTTAATTTGTTACTTCCTTGACGGGCATATCGGGTATATCGCTCCATAGGCCTGCAGCCGCCCCCAAATGTGTGCAATCTGTGCTTCAAGATGCTGCCCAGCCTGGCCGCCCTCGAGAGCCATCTGCAGAGCGAACATGCCAAAGAAGTGACGGCTCCTTCCGTTCGAGCCCACTGCAACGATGCGTTATCGCCCTACGCTGCAAAGGTAAGTTCTCCACTCATATTTACCCATATATATATATATCCATAATGATTTATCATTAGTCCGTAAAGAGTGAAAACTTGTTTTCTGAGCTGCAAAGATTTAAGCATCGATTTATGACTTACGTTTAAAAGTGACAAACAAATAATCTACGGAATAATTCCCAGAAATCTAGCATAAAAGTGCTCGATTCCAGAAACCTGATTATGAGTAAATTTTTAATTGTTGTTAATTAACTTTAATCTAGTTAAGTTTTGCATTAATCTGAATCCGAAAGTTTCTAATAGCTTCACATTTTTTGCTATTATTCATTTCTATCTCTTCTCTATAAACAAGTCATTTTTAGGATTTACGAATTTGCTATAACTTAAAATAAATGTATTTCGCAAATTTGGTAATCAAATTTAAAAGCAAAGATTTAATTTAGATCAATAATAAAGCCGAGTTTTTTACTTAAACTAATTAATTCATGAATGTGTTGTAACTTGAAATAAATTTGGATATACTTTTTTAGGCTTATTTTAGATTGAATTTATAGGTAATTGTTTAGTTATTAGGGCACAAACAAGAAACGCCGAGTCCTAATCAAGAAAATAAATACTTTATATATATACATATATATATTTAAGATATCTGAATTGTATTCGTTAGATGTTGTGAAAAAGTTACGCTGCCAGAGCTGAAAAATATAATCCGAAGTTTATTAGAACAACTTCTAATCATGAGAATTATTGCCAGCTGTGAATCCAGCTGCTGTTCTACTCCCCCCACCCCACATCATATCACATTATCCATATACATAAATACATGCCACAAAGCCTTGGCTCGGCATCATTAATTAAATTGTTATGGCCACAAGTGGTCCGCAGAGTGGTTAGCCAAATATGGAGCTGGAGCTGGAAAGTGCTGAAACGGCTGAGAGAAACTCCTGTTTAGACAGGTCCGCACAAATTATGAGCTGATTATTAATTGCTTATCTCGCTGCTGCTCACGACTCTGGCATTATTATGAAGAAATACATACTTTGGCCTTAATTGTTGGCGTTCCGCTGAGCGGTCCAGCTTCTAAAGAAGCAGTATGGACTTGGAGAAATGTTTCCTGTTCCCGGGGTATGTCTTAAAGCGCTGGGATTACACTGCACAACAATGCCAATTATTTATTAAAGTGCGCTCGTCTGCGGGTTGGAATTGTATCTGGGACGAGGGCAGCGGCTAGTTGTGCGTGTGTGTTGAGTGTGTGTGTTGTGTGTGTGTGTGTTGAGTGTGTCTATGCTCTGGGGCAGACATGTGGCTGCCCATAACTTAAGCACAAATGCGTGAATTAATATCTAAGAATGTTTGTCCGCAGTTTGATGTTGTGCTTCTGGTTGTGCATCGCTCACAATGCGGCATTGTCTCTATATGACTAATGACATCGTTCATTATATTTTAAATTCTTGGAGTATCTCCAAAATGAAACTATGCGAATATGTGCAGAAAGTGGCGCATTCAAAGCTCAACGAGTTGTGGGCGCAGTGGAGGGTGAAGAGGACTAGTAAGAGAATGTTGCAACGTGAGGAAAATAGATTATAATCAGAAACAAAATATAACCAACATTTACAAAAATAATATTAACAATAATAATAATAATAATAATAGTGAACTATAGCAATGCACACTTTTTACAATATTTTGTACTTAGTTAAAAACAACACATTAAAAATAGATAATCAAAATTCGAATTTAAAAAGGAGACAAACCCTTTCAAAATCTTTCCAACAATGTGAGTTGCCCTATAAACTTCAAACACTTTCCACTTCAAGTCTGTCCGTCTGCGTCTTTCGGGCGCTTGACCAACGCCTGAACCGCTCCTGTTGCTGGCGATACTTTTTGGCCCGAATGCGCTTGCAGTGTAAATGTCATAACATTTTCAGGCCATAATCAGCCCTGTTACTCTGCCACGCCTCGTCTCGACAGGCGACAGGCGCTGGAGTGCACTCCAAATAAACGTGTACTGGGTGCTCCATTTCGTTGCGTTCCGTTCCATTCCGATTTGCCCGCTTAACACATTGTTGATGGGCCACGAGAGACAAGCATCGGCATCGGGCATCAGGCATCGGGCATCGGGCATCAGGCATCGTCATCGTCATTTTTGGGCCTGAAGTTTCTAAATATTTTCAAAATTGTAAGTAATTACGAGAATGTGTTATGATGATGCGAAATGATGCGAGTTGGCTTGTTCTTGTCTGGTCTCCCCCGACCCCCGACCACCGACCCCCGACCCAAATGACTGATCGTGCCTCGCATGCCATCAGCCCCCCTCCAAGCAACTGGGAATGGCATCTGAGGGGGCAGAGGGGGGAATGAGGCGTCTGGGTGCCGGATCGGTGGCGGTGTGTGCGATGCATTCAATGCAAATAAATTATGTTACGCCTTATGCAAAATTATTTAATCTTTTGTTTGTCGCGCCTCGCCATCTCTGTGGGGCAAGCAGACACGGCCTGCTGCCTCAGTCAACAGGCAGCAGGCAGCAGGCAGCAGTCAACAGGCAGCAGGCAACATGCAGCAGTCAACGTGCAACATGCAGCAGTCAGATGCGTTTTGAGATACACGACAAACAATTGTTTTGCCATAAAAATATGAGAGACCCGGCGGCTTATGTCTGTGCAAGATAATTAGTTGGCATTATTATGCGCGATGGCATAGAAAAATGGCACATACAACATATAGACGATTATGTTAATGCTTCAGTGTGGGGGGGTTTCTCTCAAAAATAAGATAATTAAGAATCGCGTCTGGCCCAAAGTTTCGAGGAGGGCTCTTTGAACGCCACATTAAGTGGCAAATGCGGAGAAATTAGCGCTTTACTATTGCTGCAAATGTGTATTTCAGCTCACTCTCAATCCAAATCTGTTTGCCAAGAAGTTGCCGAAGCCAGCCTCAGCGCTGGAGATGGCGCCTGCGGACCCAGTCACGCCATTGTCGGCGCCCATTAAAGAGGAGCCCGAATCCGATCAGCAGCAGCAGCTGCAGCTACTCGACGAGGGTGGCTGCGACAGTGGCACTAGCAGTGGGACTTCTGCTGCTGCTCCAGCTACGGCTGGCTATCAGCACGAGGCTGCCGCCGATGCGGAGCAATCCCTAATGAAGATGCAGTTGCGTAAGTCCCCCCAACCCATCGTGTGTGGCGACTCCTTCAACTGTCTTGCTCCACAGATGCGCATCGATTTCCCGCTGGTCCGCTGGACTTTCAGCAGGCCCTGATGTCGGCCGGCCCGCCCAGCTCCAGCCTGGATCCGCCGGTGAATAACAAGCACTTTTGCCACGTCTGTCGCCGCAACTTCAGTTCGAGTTCGGCACTGCAGATTCATATGCGCACCCACACCGGAGATAAGCCGTTTCAGTGCAATGTGTGTCAGAAGGCCTTCACCACGAAGGGTAACCTTAAGGTGCATTTCCGTTACTGCTCGCAGAGGCCAGTGCTCAAAACTGATCGCCATTTCCCTATGCCACTGGGCCACTCCACTGATTTCTTGCAGGTTCACATGGGCACGCATATGTGGACGAATCCGACATCGCGTCGTGGCCGTCGCATGTCCCTGGAGTTGCCGATGCGACCGGGACCTGGCCCGGGCCCAGGTGCCGCACATGGCGTACCGACCGCTGAGCAGGAGTTCATGCAGCGACGCCCAGAACTGTTCTTCCCATACTTGCCACCCTTCTTCAACGGAATGCCACCCAAGGTAAGTTTTTGAAGAAATATTCCATCAGCAATAATATTCACTTATTTTAAGAAATTTACTCATTTGAAGTAGAACTTCCCAGTCCTTCCTCCCATTTGTCACATCGATATAACCTTAACTTTGTCCTCAACGATTTTCTTTACTCTCCAATTCTCACTCGTTAGCCCGGCGAACTGAGTCCTGGCGCTTTTGCCAGCATACCTCCACCGCATTTTGCAAATGGAACCAAGTATCCATATCCACCGGGTCTGCTCAGCTTTCCTGGCTTTCTGGGCGGTGCTGGGGGTCATCACCAGCATCCCTATGGCGGAGTGGAGCGGGGCAACAGCAAGTCGCCCACATCGGAGCCGGCTCAGAGTCCTGCTTCTCGCGAGGATGACTCGAGTCTCAGCAATAACATCTGGCATCCGCTGAGCAGCATTAAGACGGAGAGCAATCAAAACGAGAGCACTGGCAATCAGAGCGAGCAGGAACAGGAACAGGAGCTGGAACAAGAGCAGGATCGCGAGGATAATAAGAGTGTGGGATGCATCGATGCGGATGGCGAGCCTGAGGCGGATGCTGAGGATTCAGCTGAGAAGTAGAGAGAGGGAGAGGGAGGGGGAGGGGGAGAGAATACACATGGTTTTTGTGGAGTACATATCTTGAGCATTACACTACGCTAAGCTTGATCTAGCACACATATATACGAATATATATCCTCTGTGTCTATATATATATATCTATATATATATATATGGTATGAGTATGAGTAATTGATAGCGATCTTGAGGCATTTAAATGCATTAAGTATAGCAGTAAGTTGTATAAATCGCAAAACGTAAACGAGAACAAATAAGACCGAATCGGCAGCACTCACACAATTAACTAATTTTATGGCTACACATAATACATACTTAACAAATAATTATAATAATAACAATAAAGTAGATACACGTAATGTAAACTGTGGTAGTTGCATATAAAAAGCGAAGCCCAAATCGAAAATCGAATGATCAAAAATAAAAACCAGCGTGCAAATTGCAAATATCGACTACAGATTCTTTTCTCTTTGGGAAACGGGCTCATTTCTAAAAATATTTCTAGTGAAAATAATAATCTTCTGTTATATCCAAAAATATCGCAACAAAGTCTCTTTTAAAATGATGAAAAACGCAAGTTGACAGTAAAAAGAGCTTGCAACAGCATTTACTTGTTGTCATGTTGCATAAACAATGATCTTTCAAATCTTGCCAATTAGACTGTTGTCATTTTGGCAGCGCTTCCTCAAATAATTATAATTGCTAGACCGCAACAAGTTAATGTCGCAGCGAGTTATAATTATTCTCAGAATATGACAATTGGGCAAGTGTGAAAAGATGGGTTTATAAATATCAACAGTGATTTATGATGAATTTGTAAGCGAACGAATCCAAAAATAAACAAAACTAAAATATTTAAATGTCATAAATATGTTGCATACGCGTTTAAACAGAAAAATGTTAATTGTTTTATTTTTCTGTTTACAAATTTGAGTTAGCCTTATTTTTAATTCTCTTTTTATTGGCCCAATATAATTTCCACTAGTACAAAGATTGCGTCCAGAAGCATTTAGTTTCAACTTCAGCACCACTCAGCGTCCTTTCAAATGTCGCCCTGGCCACGAAAATATAATTTCCACTTGTATAAACACTGCTCCCACAAGCATTTAGTCGCAACTACAACATCCCTCACAGTCCCCGCAACGATGCCCCCGACCTGCTCATATTGTTTGCAATTTTTCCATTTTCCACAATGTTGCGCTTTTCCATGGAAATTGTACTCATTTCATGGGCGCACATATTTCATATGCGGCTCTCTGCACGGACACCGCTAACAGAAAACAGGCCGTAAACTGTCTGGAGACTATGCCCACACTTGGTAGACGAGGGAGCCGACCTATTATCAGAGTATCCCCCGACCAAATGTTTGCTATTAAATACGGCTGGAGGAGGGGGAATGGGAGGGGCTGGCCTGCCAGAAGGAGATGTTTACGTTTGCTAACGAATTGCCTCCTGCATCGAAATGAGCGATGAGAAATTATGCCATGTCTGGAGCGCAGATCGGCGGGAATTTCAAGATCAACATTTCTTCTGCAGGCCTCAAAATATGAATACCATGATGCTAGTTTGTATTGTGTACACTCAGAGAAAAAGAGCGTTTACCTTGAGCACCACTCACCTTATTATTCAGAAAGCATATTTCTAAAAGGGAATTTTGTGTCCTTCTAACTTTTCTTTCTTTAGATATGAAGATTTAGGTAGATTTTTCTTAAATTTTAAAAGTTTATGTGTATAATTTCTAGGGTGGTTTCTTATATGGTTATATAGACAAGATTTATTTGCACTTATAAGTGTTCAATGATTCACAAATGTTATCATTTTAGATTCATATAATTTAATAGGACACTTTTTCGATTTTGACAATATCTCAAAAAGTGTTTTTCCAAAAATAAACATTTCTTCTCTTTAGAATACTTTCTATTATCAAGAAATATATTTCTAATAAATAGAAAGAAATCAAATTTAATGAAATTGTGTTTAAGGATATTTAGAAATTGTTTCTAAAAATAGGAAACCTTTCGGGGCAATTTTCTAAAATCCAAAGCGATTGTTTTTCTGAGTGCACATAGATGTACCACACTTCATAATCTCATTTTGGCCAGTTTACCCCAGTTCCAACAACTGGGGCCCGCCGTTTTGCTCTATGTACGATTCATATTTATGTGGCATGCACTTTGTTTGATCTCAACGAGTAATTAAATTTTGTCTGCATATGCCAAAATTATGAGAGACGACTGCTGCACAAGATGCATCCAAATGCGAAGCAGCTAAATCGTTTGATGGACAACCGCCCAAAGACGGAGCCAACTTTGAAGTGTTTCTAATTGAGTGCGAGTCTAGAGAGTGGAGAGTGGAGAGTGGAGAACGGGGAGTGGAGAGTGGAGGGCAGAGTGTTGTTGCCGGCGCTAACAACAACTATTTAAAGTACTTGGAGCCGTTAGGCGCTAACCCGGATGCCTCTATAGACTCTGCGGTTTTATCGCCCACCTTTTGGCAATGGCCATCGCAATGGAAATAAAAATGGAAATGGGAGCAAACGCAACATGCGGCCATCGTGTATCGCACTTAATGGCACCCACAAATTCCGTGCTAATTGTTGCACCAAGAACGAGTTTGCAGCCAGCAGGCAGCAGGCAGCAGGCAGCAACCAGTGCCCAGCAACCAGTGCCCAGCTCCCATTGCCATGGTCATATCCATATTCCAAGATCGCCAAACGTTGCCAGTTTGCTGGCTGCTAGGTTGCCGGTTGCTGGTTGCTGGTTGCCAGTTGCTGGTTGCATTTGCCCCATGCGGCGCAGCTCGAGTAGTTTGCTTCAATTTTGCCTCAATTATTTCGCTTGTTTGTTTATGGTGGAATCTTTAATCTTGCAGCCTAGTGTCGCTGACAACCTTGACGTCGACGTCGACGTCGAATTTGCGGCAAGCTTCAACACAGCCCAGTCCAGCTCAGCTTCTGCTTCTGCTTCTGCTTCTGCTTCTGCAGTTGCCGCATGCGTGGCCACGATCTAGACAACGCCCTGCCGCATGAGAATTGAGGACACAGCAGCGGCCGTCTTTATATCTATGATCGTTGCATTCGACGAAGGTATTGGCTTACAAGTGTTACGAAAAAAATTGATTATTCATGTTGAAGTGTCCTTGCCACAAATCCCCCTGTTGCAACATACTGCTTACAATTTCGATTAAAAAAATTTAAATTGCAAATATCTAGCAGCAGTTGATGACTAATAACAAGTCAAAGTTGCTTAAAGCATTCCAAGTTAAACGAATGGAAAAAGTATCTCAAGCATTTGCTTTGAATATGTTCGTAAATGAAATTTCAATCGCATAGCACACACTCAACATTCAACGGTCAACACTCAACATTCAACACCCAACATTCAACACTCAACATTCAACACTCAACACTATTTACATCATCATTCACAGTTGCAACTGATGCCCGGTTTGTTGCAAGGTCACGCAAGCATCGATAAG
Source organism: Drosophila melanocephala (assembly GCA_037043625.1). Lineage (NCBI taxonomy): Eukaryota > Metazoa > Arthropoda > Insecta > Diptera > Drosophilidae > Drosophila > Drosophila melanocephala. Next base: position 89,960 of record JBAMBD010000052.1, read on the forward strand.
GCTTGTTGCGATCGCGCTGCATGCGAATAAGTTTTGGCTTATTGCACAATGCACGTGACTACAACATATTCTACTAACCCCGCCCCCCTCCATCGCCCAGAGCAACCCCTGCCATGCACACAGAGTGGTCCAAACTAGTTGCCTGCCAAACGGCCGCTGTGGATGCCAAATGCATTTTTAGCTTCTTTTTTGTTGTTGTTGGACCCACCAAACAGCCAGCAGTTGGCTTAAAGCGGAAGCGATAACGTCTAACAAATTAAGCCATGTCCGTGGCCAAGGCAGGCAGAAAGACTTTATTAGTTGCAGTTGGAGATGAAGTTGCTTCAATGTCGATTTCAACTTGTATAAATAAATAAATGCTGAGCCGGGCATAATACTCAATTTCGTTATTATATTCCAATCAGACGTGCACATAAAGCCAACTGGCATCAATAAAGGTCAAAGTTGGTGGGGGTGGCATTGGAGTTGGGGTGTGGCTTGTGGGCTGTGGGTTGTGGGTTGTCCAGTAAGCGTTGTTATCCAACAAAAATATTACAAGCAAAAATATATTTTCATTTCGATACACTTTTGGGACTTGAGTGCGAGGGTCAAGGCAACCCGGAGTCGCCCCGAAGTGTTTCCATATTCAATGTTCAGCATTTGCGGCATTGGGCGAAAAAGGGATGAGTTTTATGACAATGCCTGACAAGTTTATGCGACCCGAGTTGCGCTGCTTTATGCATAGAGCCCCAGCTGAGTCGTAAAGACAACCTGCAACAAATCCAGCGACTACTTCAAGGTGTTCGTTCAAGCAGCCACCAAGACTGCTTGCTAACTGTATGTGTGTGTGTGTGTGAGTGTGTTCAACATTTAATGGCAATAATAAAGTGGCATAACATTCAACACTCAGTCAGTGGCTTTCTTTGCCGTCTGACCGCATTTATCATACGCCCCGGCGACAGACTATTTTGACAAGTTATCAACATTGCAATGCAGCGAACAAGTTGCCAAGGCAGACAACCAACAACAACAACAACAACAACTGCCGCATTAGACATCGCGTCAGTTTCAAGCTTACCAGACTCCCTCCCGCCACCGCCCCCGTCCCTCGAAGCAGCCTGTCATAATATGACCGAGTAGCTGCAGATGCGCCCCAAGTGCTCTTAGCTCTCAGCTCTTAGTTCTCTTAGCTGCAGCAGTCTGCAGCCGGCAGCCGACAGCCGGCAGACGACAAGTATATTTATGTTATGATTTGAATACCGCTAATGACAGCCAGCCAGCCACATTTTGGGTGGCACAGCCCGGGCAGGCAGGCAGGGCAGGCGGGCAGGCAACACTTACGCATATATCCAACGAATGAATCTCGGGCTAAATTTGTAGCCCGAGCAGTGTTCGAGAGAGATTTCAGCGCCTTCATCAATTCGTCGCTTTGTTGTAGGTATTTTCACACCTTTTGGAACTCATCATCATTTTCCACCAAATTATGTAAATTGATTTCTTGACTTGCAACCAAAAAAATGCACTCAGTGCACTGCCAAGGGAATCATCATTATTACAAACGATCGTTTACCCAGGCGATTTTACTCAATACTCAGACACGCATTCACTTTATAAATTTATTGAGCTGCATGAGAGATCCAGTTGCTATAAATATAGCTGGCAATTGTTTATAGCCAACGCTGGCTGCTTTGTTTCTTTTCCAAATGAATGGTCCCATATCGGGAGTTTAAAGTGTGTGTTTGGCTATTCTGGATATGTTTTGTGTATTTCTTTTGGCCAAACAATTTTCGCAGTTAATTATCAATAATCGCTTATAAATAATGCACATCAAACCCAAATCGTCTTTCATACTATGTGTCTTGATAGCTGAATAATATTTTTGATAGTTTTAACATTATACAAATAAAGACTGCTATAATTTTGAGCGACGATTTCTGGAAGACATTATTTATTTTAAGTGTTTTATTACGAAAATGGTCCAAACTTTAATTAAAATATGTTCTTAAGAGATAATATTTAATGAACAAATTGTCCAAACTTTAATAAAATATGTTCTTAGGAGATAATATTTAATGAAAAAATAACACTTTAAGCATGCAAAAAATAATTCACACATTTTTTGACCATTTCAATTTTCATTTTACCAAGATCACGACTATTCAGCGCAGCTGTATATATATCTATATATATATATATATACATATTATTTTTTTTTAAATACAAAACCAACATGCTTTTCAGCAAGCTTCCGCTATGCGAGCCATCTTTTTATTCTTTCCAAATTCAAGCACCTTGGTATTTTATCATAAAATTAAAATAATGTCATCCTAAACAAAAATCAAGAATTTTATTTTGTATATTGTGAAAATAATATTAATATCGCATATCCAGTTAACAACTTAAAGCTTTTATTTAGCTGTGCTTCAGCTGGCTTCCCTCGTATACGGCGACTACTTAAACATTCAAGGTCTGCAAGGCCGCCGAACAAAATGATTTGTTTGAAGTTTGATAAGCGGATGAGAATGTCGTCGGCTTCAGCTGGGTATCTCAGCATCTGAGCATCGACAGCAGCAGCAGCAGCAGCAGCCGCAGCAGCAGCAGAAGCAGCAGCAACAACAATAACTAAATGAGTTTTGCTCCATGCAAAGTTTGAGGATGCAGCTGAAATTGAAGTTGAAGCTGAAGTTTAAACAGATGGCTGCTGCTGCTGTTGTTGTTGTTGTTGTTGTTGTGGTTGTTGTTGCTGCTGGTGCTGCTGCTAAAGTTGGATGACAATCCATGTTGCTGTCGACGACAACGACGAGTGATCCACATCCAGCCAGCAATCGGCGCAATCAATACTTTGTTAGTTTTGAGCAACATGTTGCTGCGGTGCATGTTGCTGTTGTTGCTGTTGTTGCTGTTTTTGTGGCTGTGTTGCTCGACTGCAGTTGTTGTTGTTGTTGGCGATGTTTGGTATGCAAAAAGGCAACTTTTGTTATCTTCATGACAATCATTGGCCTGGCTCATCCGTGTGCCACAATTGCTCGTTCGTTTTGCGCTTGATTGTCTTCAGATGTGTCCCCACCATCAACCCCGCAACATCATCATCGTCATCATCATCATCATCAGCATCATCATCAGAGCAACCCACGGTTAACCGTCGACGTCGACAACGACGATGATGCCGATGATGAGGATGGCTGCACGAAATGGCGACCGATGACGGGGATTTCACTGATATGGCTGCTATGCAGTTGTCGATATCGATGTTGATGATTATTGTAGTTCAATATTTGCCTTATGGAAGGAGGCCTCAGCTGAGAGGCCAATAGAGAGGAAGCGACTTCTTCTTTGCCGTTTTTTGTCATTCAACGTTTTTTTCTCTTCGGTTTTTTGTATGTTTTTGCTGGGATCTGTTGCCGTTGGCAGTTGTCAGTTGCATTCACATCAAATTAAATTGTATTTTGCAAAATAAATGAAATTAAAAGGAATGGCAAACGGCGAATAAGCAGCGAGCAGCAAACAGCTCCCAACTCAGCCTCAGCCCCAGCCCCAGCCTCAGCCTCAGCTCAGCTCAGCAGCAATGGCGACAAGTGGAGCGAACCGGACTACAAGTCTCCAACTTTGAGTTGGACTCCGATTTGGTTGCCTCTTCTCACAAGTTCATATTGAATTTATGTTTCTTGTTTCATTTTTGTTGTTGTTGTTGTTGTTCGCATGTCCGCTCCTCACTCTCGAACCGAACAAGTATATATATTTTCATATATGTATCTGTGTGTCTTCCATTTATAGATGGCGACGCTTCTCCGGCTTCCAATTGCAGTTGCAACTCCAATTGAGTTGTACATTTCGGTCGCAAATTGGTGCACTTGCCGCATTTGAACGACCTTCTTGGGCTATGAATTAAAATGAAATCCCCGCAAGCCGAGACAAAAACAAGCTTCCTTTAGATATCAATCTGAATAACTTAAATGATTACTATATACATATGCAAACAAATTATTTATCAGATCAGCATCCATAGATAAAGTCAAGAATTCTTAATCTGATGTAATTATATATTATGAATAACTTTATTAACTTTTATATATATTCAAATTATATTCAAACTTATACGTATTTATTTATATTAGTTGTTCAGTTTGATATTTAAGAATTTATTTGTGTCTCGGTGTATGTGTTAATGTGGTAAGTAAGTAATCCAATACGCCTAGTTATAAATGGATTTGTACTCCACTGGCGACATTTTTACGATGATGATGATGAATACGTACTCATTTGATGGGGGCAATTGGCAACTTTTCATATTTACAGTGAGTCGGTTAACCGACAAGCAAATGGCCAAAGCCAACCAAATTTTCGGACATTTATTATTTGTGGCTGGGCAAAATTTACTCAGTTGACAAAATGTGCACTGCAGTCCAATTAAAATAATAATTACATTTCTAATGTACTCGCAACTGCAATGCGTGTCTCTCTGTGTGTGTGTCTCTCTGTGTGTGTGTGTGTGTGGAGTGCAAAAAGTGACACCCGCCCTGCCCCATCTGTAGAATTGCATAAATATTAATGACGTCGTTGAACCCGCATCTACATTGGGTATAGTGCAACTTGGGGAGGCGTGGAGTGGGGCGTTTGGGGCAGGGAGTTAAAAAGGAAACAAATGTGCGTGTCGCAAAATGTTTGCATTTTACTCACACACACACACACACACACACACAGATAGAGAAAAAATAAGTTGTGGCTACAATTTGCAGTCTGTGGTCAACTGTTCATATTTACACTCTAAATAAATAATATTCTAATTTGACAAAGTAAACGGCTGTTTTAATAAATTGTTAGTTGTTCACTGTTAGTTGAATTAATGCTTAACTAACTTAAAGTTTCAATTGGTTTTAGCCAACCACAAAAATCTTTTTAATTGGTTTTAATCTATTTTTGTATTCAATGCTTCAGAGAAGTAAAAGATTAATGTTCACAACTAAGTATTAAGTTGCTAGATTTGTCTTGAGAATTCACTGCTACGCTTAAATTGACCAGTTTTGTCCAAATTGCAACAGTTTAGTTTGATTTTTGTGAAAATCTTAGTTGCTACAGATTTGTTTAACAATCCAGCGTCATTTCCGTTTTCAAATTGTGATTCTTTAAGAACAAGCTCAAAGTATTTGAGCTATTTTAAATAAGAAAAATAATACATATTTAAAGAGGAATTGAATAATTGAAATGAATAGAAAAGAGTACTACAAATGTAGTCAAATTATGATGCAGTTGCTTAAGTGATGTGGTTTTTTCTTGAGTAATAAACCAACTTTAATAATTTCAAAATCCTTCACTCTGAGCAATGAAATCCTTCAGAGTGTTAAAGATTTTTGCCTCTTCAGCATTTTAAAGCACATCTCTGCAATCGGATGAGCCAAACGGGGAGTGAACCCAGTGTCTATGTTTGTCCGTTAATGGATGCAGCTGCGAATGCTGAAGCGAGATTATGTCCCTCACTGTTGGGGGTTGGATATGGTCTGGTCGTGGATATGCGTGGGCTGAATTAAAATGAAAACCGCTACTACCGCAACGGTCACTTTGCATCCCATGTGGGGGGGGGGGGGAGGTACTGAGTGTCCCAGGGGTGGTTGACTAGCAAAATTACTATTACTGTTTGCAGTAAGCAGCAGAAACAGCAATTGGCATATCGGAAAAGGGGAGTCAGACAGCAACAGGGTGCATTATAATTATGCCAGAATGTGCCAAAAGGAAGCAGCAGCCAGTGCCCCAAACCAGCTGCAACTGCTGGTTGCACATATGTGTGCAGATACAGATACAGATGCATATATACACACATATATACACAGTCGTTGTTACCTCTGCAGGGAGTCTGTCTGGCAGACGGGGGATTATGGTGAGTTGGAGCTGTGCACAACATGTCATATGCTAAGCTGCGAGTGGAGAAAGGAGAGTGAGGAGTGGGGAGGAGAGAGTGGGGAGAGTGAGGGGAGGCTGAATGCGTGTGCCGCTCGGACAACCACCAATATAGCCAACCACAGAGCTTGGCCACAGGCAATGAGTTATATGCGTGGAGCGAGCATAAGCATTTGCATATTGAGCAAAAGGATGGAGGGATTGTGATTGGAGCGCTTTAAGGCCAAACTTATGAATATCAATATTTGTGTGTGTGTGTGTGTGTGTGTGTGTGTCGCTGCGTATCTTTGGTCCCTCGTTGGATTGAGTAGATATTAAAATGAATATTTTGCGGATAACATGAAATTGAAATTGCGTTCGACAACGTCGCCCTGCCTTTTGTGATGATCGCCGCCGGCTGTGACTGTGACCACGTCCAGCTTCAGCTGCAGCCTCATCTTCAACCTCAAGCTCAACTTCAGGCCTGATCTCATTCGCGGCAGTTGCTTATGGCGCAACAGAATGCCGATAACAATGAGAACCAGGCGGATGACGACCACGTTGCTGATGATGATGATGATGACGATGGCGGCAACGGCAACGGCCAACAACAGAGACTTGTGCCGGGCACAGCAAATGTTGCAAAGGGGGCAACAAGGGACGACAGGGGGCAGCGCCAAGTGGCGTGCTCCATCGGCTTCCATTTGACGCTATCGTGTAATGTGTTTAGGCTGCGAGTGGCGACTCTGCCAACCGACCAACCGGCCAACCGGCAACTGAACACAGAAGCAGAAGCACTTTCAGCATCCAGCGGCTTCTCTGTAGATTTCCATATTAATAAATGGCCAACGGCTGCTGACGCTGCTTCTGCTGCTGCGGCTGCTGCTGCTGCTTCTACAGGGAATGGAGCGGGATGGGGCGCTGAGCGGGGTGGAGTTATTTATTGGCAGGCGTGCTCTCAATAAAATTATGGTTCATGCAGATTATTCGAGTGCAGAAACTTGTTTGCCCAACCAATGCAATGCCAAGCAGGGAGAGGGGCCAGCCGGGTGAGGAGCCAAGATTATTGTAGCCATGTTGTGAGCGGTTAAGCGGATGGGAGCCAAAGACTAGGGCTGGGTCAATGAATATGCCAGCCAGCTGCATGTAAACTGGACTTATCAAAATGGAGTGAATGCTGCATATTAAGAAAGGTCGCATTTGATGCCAAACATCTCGGATTAAATGGCAAATAGCAGATTGTGTATTCAATTGTAAATACACAGCACAGAAGGGTGTTGACTGCATTAGAACTTCTTTAAAATTTAAGAGCGGCACAAACAAATTAGGAATTTTTATATATACACTCTGACAACTTCAATTAAAGGCACTAAAGGATCCTTAAATAAAAATTAAAAATATAACTTTAAAATATTTTTAATTTAAATACAGGTTGAATTAAAAAAAGTAATTGCATTTTTAACATTAAAATTAATTAGAAATTACAAAGAAAAAATTTAAAAGTTTAATATTTAAAACTTCTCCGTTGAATAACAACATAACTCAATAAATTTAAATAAATATACATTGTAATATTTATTATATTATTATTATTATTCTTATTATTAATCTTCCTATAACTATACTTATATCTATACCTATACCTATACCTATACCTATAGCTATAATTATACTCTATGCTAGTCCATGTTCAAATCGAAAATGGTTGCTCGGTGACATCATTGGCCGCTGTGGCTTCCAACACTTTGGAACTAATTAACGTTCGTTTGCAGAAGCATTTTAGCTACGATAAATGTCCGATGTAGGCAGTGGAGCCTCGATCGGAGGAGTTTCTCAGCATTTAGTCGCTGCAGCGCTACTCAAAAATTTGCATATCAATTTGTACACACAAAAGGAACCAAAACGAAAAACGAATACAAAAATAAAATGGCGTAAAAAACTGAAAACAGCATTGGTGCTACAGAACCCGAACCGAAGGCAGAAATCATGATTCTCATTATTTTGCTAAAAACGCCACTCTGGCAGGGAACGGGAACGGGAACGGGAAGGGGAACGGGCAGCGGCAACAGGAATAAACTGGATGTGAGGACTGCAACTGGGATACAGGGATACCGCAGAGCATTTAAGAGCAAAAGCGGTAGACTCAAATGAAGATATGCAGATTAAAGCAGCGAGATGGCCAAAACCGCTGCAAAAAAACAAAAAAAACAAAAAAACAAAAAACAAGCACAGCGTCAATGTGGAAAAATTACGATGAGCATTACCAGGCACATTATAAGGTAACCACAAGCTGACTGCATGGCTGGTTGGCTGGTTGGCTGGTTGACTGGCCAACCTAGGGCCAGGTCACAATGGGCATAGGCTACTGTAGCAACTAGTAGCAACTAGCAACTGGCAAACTTGCAGCTGGAAGCAACCTCTGCCGCAAACCAATTCTGAGATATGAACATGCTGATTTTTTGTTGTACTTTGTGAGAGGGCATATGAAAAGCGCAGTAGCTACACTAAAAAAAAAAACTTCCATTTCAAATTTGGAAAAATGTCCTAGAATGAAAATTGCCCTGAAAGCCAAAGCTTTTTCTGAATCATATCTAAATTAGCGACAAACGTTTTCTAAAATCAACATTGCTTGAAATATGTTAATTACTCCATACTTTTTATGTATAATTTTCCATATTTAGCAAAAATATATATTTAATCATAATTTTTATATTTATAAGATATATATATCTGGACATATTTTCTATATTTAAATGGATTATAATTCTGGAATTTCAAAAATATTAAGTTTCAGTTTAATTTTTCTCAGTGTGGCTACCAATCTTAGAATGATATTATACTAAATGCTAAATTTTTCCTGGTTTTGATACAGACTTAATTTTCCGATTTAGAAATGCGCCTTTTGAAAAATCAGGCAAGGTTACCTCTTCAGCAATAGAATAATGATTTTTAGATTAGAGTATGAGTTTTTTCTGAGTGTGTGGGCCAGGCTTAGAATCGAATCACAAATACTATATACCATAAGAATGCACTCGGTCTGAGCATGGCTCTGGGTCTGGCTCTGGGTCTAGCTCTGGCTCTGGCTCTGGCTCTTGCCGAGATAACAATACTACGTGCGCCACGACCAAGTGGATGCAGCCTGCAACTGGACATGCCCATATCTGAGGGCGGGGGCGGATGCATCCCGCACATTTGCTCCAAGCAATTGTTCTCGCCGCGTGCGCTTTTCTTTTCCGTGTGTCTATCGACTGAAGGTGGACTGGCGAGCCGAGGCTTTGAGCCCGGCCCAGTTGGCGTTCGTTCGATAAGCGTCAGCGCGCCAGTTAATAGCAACAAATAAATGTAACTAAATGCTCAGCAATGCCTGGCCTGGCCTGGCCTGGCCTGGCCTGGCCACCATAGCCATAGCCATAGTCATAGCCATATGAAGATATCCAAAACGACGACACAATGCCACAGTTGCCTTTGGCATATCGTCGCCACTTGGTCTCCACCCCCTGTCGCCAGTGGGTTTTGTGTCTCAACATAGTATTTCTGGTATCTGCGCCATTGTCATTGTTTTGGGGGCCAGCGCCAGGCTAACACGATGCATTGTCTTCCCGTTCGCCTGTACTCTTGTACTCTCAGTCTCAGTCTCCGACTCAGACTCCGACTCCGACTCCAACTCGGACTGCGAATCTGACTCTTTACTTTGCTTCTTGTACGCTTTTCGGCTTGCCCAAATTTGGAGGCGACTGTGTGATATAATTCATAATTCATTCAAAGTGACATCTTTATTTGAAATTCTGCTAGAGTAAGTATGTATTAGACTAGCCCCTTGGTTAGCATTTTCATAAAATAAAATACATATTTTCGGGATAGATGCAAAATGTTTTTCTCAGCTTAAACATAATTCATTATACAGATTTATTTATTGCAATAAAGGAAATCTTTATTATCTTCGCGAGATTCTAACTGAGATTAAAACCATATTTTTTATACTACGAATTTTATTTTAATTAATTAAAATTAATAAATTATTATGTATAAAACTTATCCATAGTCAGACTAAATATAATTGGATTTTATTTCCACATTTGTACCACAAGTTAGAGGCGAAATTCGAAAATTATCTCAAAAATACCTAAATCAACTGTCTAACCATCAAAGCCTCTTTCCAAATTAATTTATTATATAATAATAAACAAATGAATGATATCATGTTTTGGACCTTCCACGTCGATTTTAAATAATTGTATCCAATTAGATAAATAACATATAAAATTTTAGTGTATTGGTTGACTCACTGGAATAAAATAATTGTATATATAAATGCCACTTTATTGCTGGTAAAATGGCGTTGTTTCTGCTTAACGTATTTTTTCGATATTTTAACCGAATTTACTCAACTTTTAAATGAACACACTTCACACTTCCTGTGTATTTTAATATCGCTGTTCAGTCTCTGTTTTATTTATATGTAGATATATTTATGTGTGCCAGCTGCTATGGAGATTAAAGTTATTTATTTGGCAAAGCTTACACAACTGCTACACAAGGCTTGATTTGCGTTTAATATTCGGGTAGCTCAATTACCAGAGACACTTGGCACGCTATCCATTCATCAAATATCTTTCAACACATTTGAAGCGCCCGTGCTAATTGCGAGTCCAGTGCCCCGTTTGGGAACCAGTCACCAGTCACCAGAATCTTATCTGTGCATCTCGTGGCAACGCCAAGTTGTCGCCAAATGCCTAGTGGCAAGTCGCAAGTGGCAGCCGTGGCAGCCGTGGCACCGGCGGAGTTGCATGTCTGCCCCTAGGCGCGAAAAGTGTTCAACTTAAAATTTAATAAGCGCAAACAACTTCATAAATTCAGACGGCACAAAAGTCCGTCCAAAGACACCGCAAAAAATATAAAAAGATCGCTGGCAGTCACCTGATACCGGGACAAGGCATCTCTGGGATCTCGACCTGGACTCTTCTCCACTTCTCCACTTCTCCTAGCGTGCGGAGAAGGCAGTCGCCGAGCACGACAAGCGAACGAAGATACATTTAATATTTAGCCATTAAATGCATTTATAATGGGCTTATCGTGCCCGGATCAACTTTATCACCCAATTTAGCGCGACTTCAAACTTTTATTATGCGCACTTTGTGCAAAATGCCTCCCCGCACCCCGAGACGACAGCCAAAGGTATTTGCAAGTCATGCTTGCCACAGCACAGAGGGTGTTGAACAGAAAACAAATCGCACTTATCAGCTCAAATGTCACAACAACGTTGAATTCGCTGATAGCCAACATATGCAATGGCCAAAAGGTGTAGGGTTTGAATTTGGCCAACATATATTAGGCAAGCAATAAATGATATATTTTAATGTATGTGGTAAATGATATTATATACCGAGTACAGTAAAAAGACTTAAAATGTATGCATAATTTCGAGAAATAAAATCAAAAATAAAGTAAAATATTTTGAGCTAATAAATTGCGAATTGATCTGACATTTATTACAAAAATCCAATTAGAATGTGAAACTTTTTATTTATGCACGGAACATTCCTTTAAGAAGTAAATCACTTTATTGCTATATTATTTTCAGATAGTTATGAGCTAAAACATTTATTTATAGCAAGACAATTAGACACATTCTTCTAAGAAGCAAAGCATTTTATTAAAATATAATTTTAGTTAGTTGTGAATTTGTGGAAAATGTACTTAAAAACCGAATCAGATCATGGAAGTTTTAATTAATCCAACGCACTTTGTAGTAAAGTACAAAATGCAGTAAAAACTAAATAAATCGTCAAATTATTTACACATAATTAACATGGACAAATCGTGCAACTTTTAATTGATCAAGGCCACATTCATCTAAGAAGCAAAGCACTTAATTACAATACTATTTTTGCTTAATTGTTAACTGATAAAACAGTTATTAAAAACAGAAACCAACCAAGCCATGCAGCTGTAAATGCATCAAATGCACATTCTTTTAAGAAGCAAATAACTTTATTGGTAATTTATGAACGTTCTATTTCTGGGCTCAACTTGACAATAATTAGCAAGAAACACAAATTAGCACTTTGATTGCATTAAAATTCCAGACCAGTTGAATAACCAGCACAATGAATTCTCTCACGATCATTATCCGGCTAACTGGAGCGAAGCCATTTGGCGGCTGCAAGAAGTGGCTGAGGGGTTGGACGAGGGCAGAGAGGAGAGGGGAGAGAGGAGGGAGAATAGTCGATGTTAGGCCACAAACAGGAACAGAGTAACTGTCACTTGCTACAAATTTGTTAGCAGTCGATGCTGATGCTGAGATGGTCCCGAATCGCAATTGCTCCAGTTAGAATTTTTATAACCGAATTGCAACAATATCTGTTGATATCTCGCGCCTGTGCTGGAACGCGACTCCGTTGAGGCAGCCGCGTGTTGCATGGTGTTGAAAAATTGCCGGCACCTCTGACATGCCGCCGGCCGTCTCCCTTCCCCCCCGTCACCCCTCTCCTCTTCGCCGTGGCAGGGTGAGGCTGCAACGCTTACAGCGTCGCACTTGTGTCACGATCGACGTCGCGTCGCATCGCATCGCAGCCATTGTTGCAGCTAAAGCTGCGGTTGATCTCACAGAGATTGCGTCTGTGGCGCGGCACTTTTGGGACTGGCCAAGAGAGCTGCTGCGATCATAGCAACATCATCAGCCAAACGACCGAATTGATGACCATTGCCAGCAAACAGCCGTTGAAGGTGTCGCGGGGTCGGAGTGCGAGTTGCGGACTCCGACTACGACTACGACTCCGAGTCCGACTCCGACTTTGAATGCAACTGCAACTGCAGCAAGTACAACTGCAACTGTGTCTGTGAGTGAGTGAGCCGCCAGCTGCGTCTATTTAAGGCCGAGATTTGATTGTCAAGCGAAGATATGCCAATTTCTCTGTCGCCATTTGGGCCTTGGCAGCTCACAGCTTGTCGGACATTGTTCTGACCATGAGTGTGGAGAGTGTGGACACAGAATAAAAGGCGGCCGTCAATTGATGCGCTCTGCCTCCTGGTCAAGATTCCGGCCGCGACTACGCCGTTGCCGTGTCCTTCTCCAGCCACATCCAATGGCCGAGCGAAAGTGTCAATATAATTGGCCAAATTGATGTTGCTGCTCTCGCCTCCAAATTAGGCATTTTACTTATTTTATTTTTTTCCAACGTTCAGCTTTGGTCAGTTTGCATGTCATTCGTTTTCTATGAACATTCAAATCTACGTTTAAAGCTGAGAGCTCCAGCTGCGGTCAGTGGCATTCACTCACCCACAGTGACACAGAAGCTGGGCTTGGAACTGGGCCCGGGCCTGGAGCTGAGACTTAGACTGGGCCAGACAGCGGACACATTTCAATCAGATTTCATTTGTACGTGGAAAAGCGATAAATAAATGACAAAATCCATTTCATAAGAGCATAAAATGCCGCTGCTGTGGCTGCTGTGGTTGCATCCGCTGCCGACAGGCAACTTGCAACGGGCAACACTTGCAGATGCGGCAGTTGTTGCAGTTGCCGCATTACTCCAGACTCGACGGCAAAAACTGAGCTGATGCTTTGCATGTCACATCGAACTTTCACATTGTGACGTATTTATGGATATCAACTGCCACAATTTCTGCACACGTAGATTCATCTATGTCTCTGCCATTGTCCCCACACACCACACACCACACTCCCAGTAACCGCATAGAACTGGCTGCCAGTCTATTTTCACAGGGAGAAATCTTGTTAGTTATGTGAGCGACGCTTCTGAACGCAAACAGCGAAACATTTCCACAAAAGATCTCACTGAAAACATATAACTCTTTTTCCAAGATTCAATTATGTTTTTAATAGCATAAAATAGATGCAGAAGAATATAACATCATTTATTATGCAATATCTTGGCTACATAAGATCAGAGTCAGTTGAATCCATAGGCATTAAAGTAATGTTATAGGTGAGGTATTGCAAAAGAAAGAAAGTGAGATCCACACGGTTGCACAACGGTCCAAAAATGGCCTAAGTGTCGGCAACTGTCAAATCTAACCTAACCTAAAAGTATATCTCTGTGCAACATCAATTTCAAATATCTACCTTGCATATCTCGGGAGCCATATCTATTTAGACTCCTGAGGATCAGTTCCATCCATCTTATGTTCTATCCATTCTATCATCTTAATCAGCGTAATATTCAAATTAAACAATAAGCTATGAAAAAGATACTCGGTTTTAAGAACTGCCTGCGCCTTTGCTTAACTGCATGCGGAACATTTCGGAAATTGGCCCGTAAATTAATGAATTAATCAATTATGGAAAACACAATCGCCACTGAGGCCACCTGCATGCGTAGCAGGTACTCAAATAGCCCACAGGCACAACCAACCACCTAACCCCGCCCCCCGCCCTGTTGCTGGCATGATTCCTTGGAAATCTGCAATGTTTACGCGCAGACGTTGTTGTTGCTGGTGTGTAATAAAAATTTCATTGGATGCCGGTTACTAAAGAAAGGCAGGCGATCCACGATATTTCTTACATTTTTGATGTATGAAAATCAAAAAATCAAAAAAGTGAATATGGAGACAAAAGTTGAACACAGCTGGATGTCACTCTCCCTCTCCCTCTCCCTCTCTCTCTCTCTCTCTCTCTCTCTCTCTCTCTCTCTCTCTCATCTGTCGGGATTAATTAATTTTGATTTATAAACTGATCCTGGGAGGCCATCTCGACCGATCACGCTCTGAGTCATCCTCAATGCTGAAATCAACCAAGTTCAAACTATGCCGATTGACATTAAATTGTTATACAAAGAATGGCAATTTTTGCAGCACATTTTCCACTTAAACCAACGTTGCATGTTCTGGTCAAATTTGTGAAAAATTCCTCGAATTCAGCGCCAGTCAAAGTTGCAAATTGTCGTCCCAGGCGTATATTATATCAGCATAAATCAAAACTTTCACTTAGCACGTTCATTTGTTTCAATGACCCGAGCCACACCCAAACACACACACAGACACAACCAACACCACCCTCTAGCCTGGTCACTGTCCATCGTTCGGATTGTCTGCGTGCACTTAAAATGTGATAGAAATCTATTACAAGCTCATATCATATTTTATTTCCGCTTTTGCGAACTTCCACTTTCCGTGAGTACCACCAGTGAAATTATGAAAAAGCTTTTTTATGGCCACATACGCTTTTTTTTATGATGATGAGCAGGGAGCAGTAAGAATACGTAGCCGAAGGATACGTCCGACTTTGCTTGCCAAATGTCCTTGGCTTTGTTCCACGTCCCATTGAGCCAAAAGTGACATATTAAATTTAATGGAAATTGATGAGCGCTTATTATGATATGAGATAGCCACACTGGACTGGACTGACCGGCAGCTTCGTCCTGCCGCTGTCCTTGGGGGTTGGTTTGGGTCACAGACACTTTTTATCTGCTGCTTGCTTTTTGCCTTGGATTTAGTATCATTCTTACTTCGCTTCCCATTTTGTTCTTTTCCTTCATAAAAGTAATTTTTGCTGATGTGCGCACTAAATTCATTGATTCAATTTCCTCGCTAGCTTTGCCTCTGCCTCAATAAATATGGATATAATATTTCAATATTTGATGAAAATGAACGTAAATCACGATTTTGCCAAATAACCTTTGCCAGCTGCGGAAGATCCTTGTGCTTAGACTTGGCCATCGGATGGCTTTCAGATGGGATAGATATTCATACTTTAAATATTATCTTAATATTGGGTTATTCAACTCTACTCTTCTGCTTCTGCCCTGACAATATTTGTATAGCAAAATCATATAAATGTGTAAATTTATGTAGCAGAGAGAGAGAGAGAGAGAGAGGACCTCCACCCTCGCTGAGGTGCCCTTTACTCTGGCCATGTCATGTGCTAAGTCATAAATACTCACGAGCACTGGCAGCCGTCATAAAAAATGCCATGATTCATGCGCAGAACTCCTGCAGTTTAATGACTCTTTAATAATTCTCTAATTGCAAAAGAAAAAAAAAAGAAAAGCAAAAACAGGCATCAGCGAAATGTTGCAGGGCGAAGCATTTAATGACTGTCGTGTGTCTTTTAATTGGGTGGCGCCCAATGCCATAAACGAATCGGAACGAAACGGTTCGGAGTGGTGCTCCGACTTCCACTCCAACTCCGACTCCGACCCCAACTCCGACTTCCACCTGCAGCTCATGGTTATTCATATTTTTTGGTGCATCATTGGAAGCGACACTAAAAACGAGCTTAACGAAAATACTTTTTGAAATTTGATATGCGCTTTAAGCGAGGGGCTCCAGCACGACATTTGGAAGCCCCAAGGCGACAATTCTACAGGAATTTACATCATAATTTTCTAGGCATTTGCACTCAGTTGGTTACTTGGTTTACCCCCTGGTTGACCTACCTCCGTTCTGAGACCTTTTGTTGTAGACTCTTTTACAACTTTTAACTTCGTAGCGAAATTTCATTAGGCGTCGCTTCGTCTTACTTCGACCCAACTTCCCCATTCCTCCCCATTGTTGACATATCGGATTACGCACTAATTATCCTTCTAATTAACCCTTCTGTCTGCCAAGTCTGTTTTCTTTCTGTTTCCTTGCCTAGGGGACTTTCAGCTACAACGCTTGCTCGAGCATGACCCTAACTTGGCTGTTGGCTGCTTGGCTGCCTGGCTGCTTGGCTGTTTGGCTGCTCTTGGCCTTTACCGTTTTTAAGCCTATTAGACAAACTCTCATAATTAGCCTGTTACACGCCGTACTCAGTTGCCAGTTCCCAGTTGCCAGTTCCCAGTTGCCTGTTGACAGTTGTCAGCTGCCCTCGGAATTATCCTATAGGCATTACTATGTACACATATCGATGACACTGGCAATTTTCTTCGCTCAATTATGCGAACGCTGAGCGCCAGCTTAATAATTCTTAAAGACAAAAACTCGCTGCGAATTATTAAACGATTCGGCAAATGAAAATAGTATAGAAAGTTGTATTATTTATATTTTACTTAAATTCTCAAATCATTACGAGCTGAAAATTGCTTTTAAGGATATTATATGATTTGTTGCCTATTTTAATTTAATTTTATTTCACATTTGAGCTGTTAATGACTTATTTAACTTGATGTTAAAAGACGAAAAAGCTCTACAAACATGTCACTTTTGCACTTCGGCATTCCAGTCAAAGACTAGATTGCAGTCTAAGGTCGACAAATTAAATATTGATTGTTATATCAATGCGTCAATATCCAAAATGTGCATATCGAGTGCCACAAACTAGCACTCCAACGCACATGCAAATTAGTGAGTATCGTATTTGTTGATGCCTCTGAATGCAAATGCCAGCAAATTATACTGGCTGGGCTCTGAGGCAAGCAAAAGGACAGAAGCCAGCCAACCAGCCTGGCACCTGCCATCAATTGAAATTGGCCTTTGTGATGTTTATCATTAAATTCAAGTTAGACGAGATTGTTGCAGTTTGCAGTGGACATTGACATGGATACCTGTCACAATGCATGTGTCTATTAGTTATTGCCAGCAAATAATATTCCACTTCTTGTTTGCAATACGTATGTGTGTTGCAATTGTTATTCGTGTGTCTGTTGCTGTTGTGCACACACACACACACACACACACACACACAGACAGCCATGCACAGCAAGACAGACCACAATGGACACAATCAGCAATTGTTGCAATTGTCGACATGTGCGAATCTTATATTTGAACTCCTATTTATGAGTGATACTCACAATGGTCAAAGCCGATGATATCATCGCCATAATTTATTGTGCATTTGTTTTGAAATTGCAGTGGTAAGAAATCAATTTGTGACACTTGACACATTTCAACCGCAATAGTTAATAAATTGTGTATTGAAAATGTATTTAATTACTCAGCATTTTACTAATTATTTTTGGGTTATTTGATTGATTGATGTGTTATTTAAAATGTCAGAATACGTACAATTTTTAAAATAGCAAAAGTAGTTTCAAAAATGTATATAAATTATATGAAAATTAATACTAAATATTATCCATCTATATATGTATAAATATAAACTAAACATTGACGATTAGAATTTCAAAATGGCAAACAGAGTTTTAAATCAATCTAAATCATTTAGAAATCAATACGAAATATTATGTCATAGCTTTATATGTATAAAGATACACACTTAAAGAAATTTGTTGGTTTTCTGCATGCAGTATTTGAGTGCAAATATTTGTGTTCACTAAACCGCAAAAAGCCAAGACATTTGTCAACGGAAATATCCTTATGAGCGAACTGCAGGCAAGACTATGTGCATATAAATACACATATATATGGATATATGGAGAGGCATGTATTTGTAATCATCTTCCCCAGTCTGTTGTCAGTGGCCTCTTCTTAGTTGTTGACCGTTGTTTACAATTTACGTCGTTGATTAAACAGACATAAAGCCAGTCCGGCGTAGCTGACAAATAACGTAAGGCATTCCGCAATGCAAACATTGTCTTTCTCTCTCTCTGGATGTGTGTGTTGTGTGTGTGTGTGTATATATACATGTGACACGCCCCTTGCCATTTGGCATGTACAGTGTGTAATTCACAAATGGTTACAATACGAAATTGATATGCCCAATTCAAACACGTTGATTTCCGTTGGGATTTGTCGCGCCCTGCTTAACCATATATACTTAACCCATTCGAGGAAGCCCCAAGTCCAATTGTCTGCAGGCAGTTGACCTTTAATATATCTACATATAAGTGTGTATGTAAGGCAATGTCCAAGAGTCCATTACCAGTTCAGTGCGAAGTCATATTCAATTTCAGGCTTCTCAGGCGTTCGACTTCCTTCGGAAATTAATGTGCGCTCTGATTTACATTAAAGACCAAAGCCGCACCCAGCAATATGTATGATATACATTTATACACAATAGCATTAAGAACACAACAAGCACAATTACAAGAGCCAGAGTCAACAACTACTGCCACATGTAGCAGCAGAGGCAGCAAAGGCGGTGGCAGAGGCAGAGGCAGAGGCAGCAAACTACTGCGACAACAAAAGGGCAACAGGGCAACAATTGCATTCATATCCGCACCGTGAAAGAATACAAAATACAAAATACGCTGTTCAACACTCGCATATTGTAAATATAGCTGACCGCTGACCGGCTTTGAACTCGATGTGGTCGGAAGGGGTGGCATCGGGGCACCGGATGTACCTGAAATCGATCGCAGCGGTGAGAATTGACTGCCGAGTCACATATATAGCTATATATATATGGATATATACGGCTTGAACTGTCATCATTGCATAATGAGCGAGCATGTGGCTTCGTCTCTCTCAAAACATTTCAATAACATTATTAATATGTATATGACAGTCTGAACACCTCCACAGCTCGCCCCCCTTTGCGGTCAATTTGCTTAAACGCTGCTTAACTCATGAAGCCACAACTTGCCAAAATTCCCAGCGCCTCGGATGGCAACTTGCGGCTATGAAAGTACAACTTTGAGAGCGATTCTCCCTTGGCTGTCATACGATACGCAAAATGCACTCAAAGCTGCGGACAGACTCCTCCTGACTCCTCCTGACTGCTACGGAAGTATCACTTTTATTAAAAGGGGTTCATAAATTTGGTATTGTTCTGGCTTTGATTTTCTGACTGCCTTGTGAAGCAGGCTCTGAAGGTGATCTGAAGAAACTCGATATTGACTTTAGAAAACTAAAAAGTAAATGGTCAATTGTTCTATTTAAAAACTGAATTGCCTTATTCTGTTGTATAAATTAAACTGTCGAAAGTAAATCTGTTTCCATACACTTCACACTGACGTCAAATTTGTCAATTTCTTAGCTCACGATCGCTTTACGAATTCGGCACAGAAACATGAACAAAATATTATGACCATCACCTGGTTGACACTTCTTAATGCGAATGGCTTTTATATTATAATTGGGCACGACCAAAGAGATATATATATATGCTTATATGTCCATATGTATTGCGGATGTATAGCTGCCATTCAGCACTTACCAATTGCCAATTGCTCTGTCCCAGAAACCGGCAGAAATTGTCGAAACGCACAAACAAAACACGGATAAGATCTACGAGCAAAACAATTCAGTTTTGACATTTATGATGAAATTTCCGAAAGCAACTGTCATGTACGGCTGTCATATTGAATAATTTCGGCAGCCTTATGGCCACTGAGTTGCCCTATGGGGGCAGATCGGGGGATCGCACTTGCTATGCATAATTTATGGGGACTTTATGGCAACTGTTGCTTCTGCCACTGCCACTGCCACTGCTGCTGTCCGCTGTCTGTTGTCTGTTGTCTGTTTGCTGCCCAGCAAGTGAACTCATTCTAATTAAGTGCGGTGCCGAAGCGTCCGGTCTCGAAGAGGCCTACAGTCCAGCCAAACCAAACCAGACCAAAACCTACCCAGCGGTGGCTACGTGAGCCGAGTTTGGGAAATTAAAATGCGCTTAAACACATTTAAAATGCGAGGCAGGCGCACAAAAATTTAATAATTTCGCTTTTTGCACAACATCGAAAAGCAGCAGTTTGACTGGACTTTATGATTTTATTATTCGCAGTTTTAATGACAACGATGATGACCAATAAAGATATTAAAACGGTGCACGAAATGTGCCTCAAAATGCTTTTACAAATGGCACACTGCCTGCCAGCCACGGAAGATGGACTTTGGGCTTTCCCCCGCATATGCCTCGCATACGTAATGTGTGCTGCCAAAACCAAATGAATATGTATGTGCATACTTATATGTATATTTTTATAAGTGTATCTGATGTGTATGTGAGTATTCGGATGCCCTTTTTATTTTGGGTATTTTTTGTGTGTGTTTTTTGGCGGCGTGTGGCGCTCAGTTCGACGGCAGCAGCAGCAGCAGCAGCAGCTGCGACCGGTCTGGAACTAGAAGCACAGCTAATGATCGTGGTCAGAAGAAGAATTTGTTGATGCCTTGGAGTTGGCTGGTTTGCCGGCTCTTTCGGCAGTAGTCACCGGCCAGGAGATTCCAAGATCGTTAAGAGATCTGCTGCGTTGTGCGACGCTGAGATCAGCCTATGAGATCTGGCATGTTCTCTTCCACTCTCACTCTCTGTATCTATCTCTATCCCCCGGTCTTTCTCCCTCTCTCTCTCTCTCTCGCTCTCTCTCTGTGGCGCTGCTCGGATTTGCGCGGTGTGTGTTTTTACGAATCACGGATTCGATGTTTCGCATGAATACGTAATTAAATCTATAAATCGGCCAATTAAAATGCTTTGATATCGTGACAACATAACATTCGAACAACGTCGTCGGACGTTGCCCAACCAACCTCACCGGGGCCCCCCCACTGATCATCGCTGTCGGGATCGCGGCTTAAAACCAAAACAAAACAAAATAAAACAAAATAAAACAAAATTATTATACAACACAACCATTGCGAACGGGATGAGATGAGACACTGTGCGGCTAAGAATATGCACTTATACTGAAGAAGAGTCTCCCGAAGAAGAGTCTCCTCTCTTTCCTGACTCATTTACTGCAGGCTAGGCAAGTCTTGCAGCAACTCTTGGTTGTTAAATATGTTATCTGTAAGGAGGGGGAGGAGGTTGGTTAGTGGGAGTAACCAGAATATAAATATAAAAAATAATACTTCAATTTAAATATGAACGAATCTTGCAACGAGCTAGAAATCCTTTCCAATAATAAAAATTACACTTTTCCAAGTCATAAATAAACTTGCCCCAAGTTGGGATTACCCTGACCACTGCCAAGTAACAAACTATCCAATTATAAAGGCTACAGCTCTTACTCAATTCTTGGCCCCATGTTAAATACGGAGCCTCACCCATTGACGGACTCATAAAAGTTGCGTCAATTAACAGAAACTAGATCAAGCAGCAGGCAGCATTGGAGCTGAGAGTCTATCGCAATGGGGGCACAAACAGTGTGCAACAGAGCCACCCACACACAGAAATTAACTAAAGCGTCGATCTGTGCGATAAATCGCGACAAGTGAATGTTGCGCAGCCAATGCCGATGTCGATGGGATGCCTGGGGGATGTGGATGAGAGGCGTTGCTGGCTTGGCTTGTTGGTTGTTGGTTGTTGGTTGTTGGTTGCCAGGAACAATTTTAATTTCGGGCCTGAGGGCTCTGCGATGTGACCGGCTGCTGTGAACAATCTTGCCGACTCTGGCGCCGGTGCGCGTACCCAGGGCCACCAATCGAAAACACATTTGTCGCTGCCTGGCAGCCAACAACAACAACAAGAACAACAGCAACAGCAACAGCAGGAACAACAACAGCAACAGCAACAGAAACTACAACTACGACAACAACGACGACGGCGTCGTCTCCGGCGACTGGGATCACTTCGTGGGCTGTTTCGGCAAATTCTCGGCATTGCCGGGGACCTTGGACCGACACTGCAATCGCCTAGATCGTGAGAGTATCGAGCGCAGTGGGGAGCTACGAATCAGACTCGGACTCAGACTCAGACTCAGACTCAGACTCAGACTCAGACTGAGACTGGAACTCAGGTTCAGGTTCAGGTTCAGCCTGAGACTGAGACTGAGACTGAGACTGAAACACAAGCTTAGTGAGTCGCAATTGCATTTGGGCTCGTTCCGTCCCATTCGATGCTTACCCCAGCATCATCGCATGTTGTTCTTATTGTCATCATTTTATAATTGTCGTTGTAAGCTGTTTGCCGTAGTTGTTGCTGTTGTTGTCGGCTCGATGTTGTCGTGGTCGCTGTGCTATGTGCAATTGTTGTTGCGAACCAAAGCCAATCGCAGAGCCGACTCCGACGACGACTGCCAGACGCCGTCCGAGTTGTTAGCTTCATTTGTCGCAGCCAGTCAGCCACAAGGATACACAAGACTCAGTCGAAGTGGAAGTCTCAGTCGAAGTCGAAGTCTCAGTCCGAGTCTCATCCTATGCCTCAGTCTACTCTCTTTGGACGGTTGTCCATTGTCCATTTGGTTGTCCAATGAGCGCGAATTCTTCTGCGTTTCTGCGTATGCCTGCCCTCTAAATCTGTAGACCCACTCCACAATCAACTAACTGGTTGTTGTTGTTGCTTTTGTTGTTGTTACTGTTGTTGTCGCATTGCATTCTGTGGCTGCTCCTTTGGCTTTAAGTGGGCACTGCAGCGAGTTATTTCTGTAACTTGTTGGAATTTTTGATTTTGTTCATGTTTGTCGCTTCAGAAATGTTCGCTTATGTTTTCCATAATTTAAATATGGTTGAAATTTTACATTGGTATTGGCCACGACTCCCATTAAATGGCCAAAAACGTAAGCCGGCAATACTTCCACATATTCTCAAGCCAGCCAAGCGAAAGAAATATAAATAAAATGGGATAGAAACAGTATGGAATACAGTTGATCATCGTATTAGCATTTAAGGATTGCTTCATATTGCTTTTAAAAATGTTTTATATTTACATTTTTTATTATACCTTCTTAAATATAGTATTTTTCGTATAAAAGTATATAAATTCTTCTTTTATTTAAAATCTTTAGTTTCTTGTATGAATCATTAAAAATATACTTTTTGTTACCTTTGATCATTTTTTGTAGACTGCCCCTAGTCATTTACACTTTTTATTATTTAATATTTAAATTAATATTTTTCTACATTCTTAAATTAATGCTTTACTTTTACTCTTAATGATTTTTAAATAAAAATATAAAAATCATTTTTTTATGGACTTTCTACAATCAACAGTTGGTAACTAAATAACAAATGGAAGGAAAGAAAAAGGCCAACTTCTGCAACCAAAATGAGCATTTTTTCAACCATTTGACTGTGTACAGGGTACGTGTAATTAGAGACAAATACTTTGTAAATAGGTACAAATCAAAGTTGAACATGCAACAACAGCAGCAACAACAACTTTGGCTACTGTTTGCCAATCGATTTGATCCCAGCGTGCGTGGTCAAGGCAAGGGCAGAATCTTTGTCTTTGTCTTTGACTTTGGCTTCGGCTTTGGCTTAGACACTGCTCCGATCTACGACTCGGAGGCTTTGAAGTTGACCAACGGCGATGCTGTAGCTGCAGGTCAGCAGGTTGCCGTTAAAGATGCTGGTGACAGTTGTTGTTGTAACAGTTGCTGTAAGGTTTGCAGTCAGCAGCTAAACAGCTTGTGGAAATTCCTTAAATGCTCGGCAACAACTCTACAGCTTGGCCAAGTTGGCTGCTAAGCACTCTCCAGGACATGATCAAGTGCGATCGCTGCTCCCCCCCCCCCCCACTGGCAAAGAGAGTGGATTAAAAGGTTGTGGAGCTACTGTTACAGCCAGCTTCGCGAAATAAATAAACAAGGCAAGAAACAAAAAAATTGTGTTTCAAATCATGTTCGTTTGGACAGGCGACAAACAGTTTGGACAAACTGTGGAAACGTCTATGAGATTGTCATTAGTAGCCGACCATTATCAGACGGCATTTCCCCAGGCCCACAGAACAATACCAACCAACAATAACAATAACAACAACAACAACAACAACAGCAACAGCAACAGCAACAGCAACAACAACAATAAACCAACTGTTGCCCAAAGCAAAAAAGTTGCCAGAAAACGAAACGTAACAAAATACAAGCCGTGAATTGCATTCGAACAACATCGTCTACAAGACGACTCTGGCGACATTGGCGACACGGACAACATCGCCCGAGCTAAAGCTTAAATTTTTGGAGCGACTACAGCAACAATAACAACAACAACAACAACAACAAAATCAGCAACAGCAACAGCAACAAGAGTCGGCCAGGCTCAGCAGCACTTCTATCCTCAATATCTGCTGGCCGGCAGTAAAAAATGGCCTGTCTATGAGCAGAGACGACGAGTGGGAGGCGAGTGGCATTGGGACAATTGCAGCTTAGCAATTATTGTTGCAACACGACCAATCGAGCATCGACGAGCTACACAAGCAATAATATGTAGCCCATTTTAATTCTGACAGACTTACAAGAAAAGGAAACAAACCTTATAGCTGAAATTATACATAATGTATAAAATGAGAATCCTTACACAGTTTATCATTATCACAATTTTGTTATGAGTCATTCGGTGAATATGTCTTCAAGGATGTTTAATCGAATTTCATACACACAGAGCAATTTTCATTATATATTATATATTATGTATGAAGTGAACAGCTTATCACAATTTTGCTAGGAATGAATATGTTCAATGAATAATTATTCAAAGGTATTTAATCAACGGTATACGGTGAGTACATTCACACAAGAAAACCTTGCTTGGTAAGCATTAAAAAATTTAAATTGATTATAGTATAAAAACCATCTGGCAATTAAAAGAAATACAAAAATGTTCCATGACTCAAGAACTTAAATACCAAATACCCTGTAGAAAATTACAAAATAATTGGGTTAATGGTTCTCCAGGTTTCTTCAATGCTTAAAGTGAATGCTGGATTTACTTTGCAATACGCTCTGATTCATTGTATTCATTATTTATTATTTTTCCATCTTAAATTTAAAATTTAATTTCTTATTAAAACCTTTTTAAAAATTGTGGACTGTTTCTAAGTCCGCAATAAATAAATAAATAAATAAAATACATTTTATTAAAAGAAGATGTATTCTTTTTCTTTGAAAAATTAAATAATACAAAAAATGTTCAAAAAGTTAATTTCAATTAACAAAGTAATTTTCAAGATATTAATACAAAAATCTTCTACAGCTAATTGCCCTGCTTAAATGGAATGCTTGGTGCAATCCACAAAGAGAACTTTCTAACGATTGGCATATTCCTATGACTAAATACCATTTTTTTCTGGATGATTAAAAAACAGACGTGAAGCATTTAGCAGGTGTACAGCAGCTAGCATGGCTCGGCATTAATTCATCAAATTGGTTAAGACAAAAAAAAAAACACAGACTGGGCCCCGTCGGCAATTATTCATTCATTCATAAAGAGATCGGCAATACGGCCAATATGTAAACAAACAAATCGATGCCCGACCAACAACTGACAACAACAATTGATCTATGCCATTATACAATCCCATAGTCACTTCCATAGTCAGATCCATAACCATTGCTCTCCGGATGCTACACAGCTGCTGCTTCCATCTGACGTCACAGGGGTGGCAGGGGCGAGTTGAGCATATCTGGGTGGGCTGCATGCAACTGAATGAAATATCCGCTGGTAGGCAAGGTGTAGTTGTGGGTGGAGGGGGGATGTGTAACTGTATAATCTCAAATTATTAACAGTGAAGTTGTATGTTTATTGCAATCGAAACTGATTCCAATCCCAGACTGGCATGGGTAGTAGTCAAAAAAATATTACTGAATGAGTACCATGGTCAAAATACTTATATGGCAAATCAGAACGTATCTCAAACGGGGTGTGGGAGTGCTCAGGCATCCGGCTGCCGAATAGATACAAACTACAACTATGGATACACATACAGATTCAGATACAAACTACAACTGTATGCCAAGTAATAGATACATATTCGAAATACGAAATACAACTACAGGTGGCTCCAGCAAAGCGCGTTTCCGGCGGCTGTTTTGCATGAGACACTGCCACACAATTTAAATATTCATTAATTTTATATAAATCGAAATCCATGCTAAGCAAATCTAAGCAATTTTTCTCTCTCATCGCTACTGTATTTGTATCTCTATCTGACTAGTTGCTGCAACCAGTATTGTTTTTTGGTTTTGTTTTGTTTTGCTTAGTTTTTGTGTTTTTGAAATTAGGGTTGGCTTTCCTATGCATGTATATCTATATATATATATATATATATATATATATATGTGTGTTTGCATTTCAGATTCAATAAAATTATTGGGTGCGTCGCTATTCGAGCGTTAACAAATATTATTGTTCAATTTTGTTGTTATTGTGATAATAAATTTTCGTATATTTTGCTTGGGTAAACAGCGACAACAACAGCAACAGCAACAGCAACAATAATAACATAAGCAGCAGCAATCGCATCAATTTAGGGTGCAGCATTTAAGTTATTGTGCAGGTGAATTTGAAATGTGTAATTATTTCCCTTTTTCCATATCGGAAACACTATTTTAAACACACAATTATAAGTTAACCAGCAAAACGATTTTAATTTATATCCACATAGCAATTCTATTGCAATAAATCGATTGGTATTTACCTTTAGGCCGTTTACTAATTATTTGGCTATTTAGCGCAAAAGGCAATCAAGGCCAAATGCCATCGTGGCTTAAACGCAACGCAATCGTTCAGTGCCACCTCAAAAAAGTTCAAATATCTTGAGAAATGTAACAAATCATTGCCATTGCTGTTGTTGTCGACACCATAAATGCGAGCGTTTATGAAACATAATTTGATCGGAGCAAATGCCTCAGTTGACGGGCATTGACGTTGACGAGATCGCCAGATAAATGGCAAGGAAGACCATCGGAGCGTGGAGGCGAGCAGGGCGGGGCTGGGTCTGGGAGTGAGGGATAAAAAGTGCGTTGGCTTTTGAAAGACCGCCCGAGAGTGTGGCCCAAAAAACTCAACTCAAAAATTGGCTTTCTTCTGCCCGTTGCCGACTTCGATGCCAATCTCGAGGCCGTTACTCGTTTAGCGCTCATTTGTGGCCAAAATGGCGAGGCAAGGCTGTCTTGTTGTTGTTGCTGCTGCTGCTGCTGCTGCTGCTGCTGTTGCTGCTTGCTGCTTGCCGCCGTTATCGTGTCGAGTGGTGTTGACGATGTCGACGACACATAAATTGCGATTAAAATGATTAATGCTCAACGCACGGCGCAATGTTAATTGCCACAGCTTCAACCTCCAACCAGGCACAGCAGCTCCACAGCAGCTCCACGGCCTCCTCTTGTGTCTCGGTCTCTGTCAGATCTTGGTCTATGCTTACTACCGGCCAGCTATTTACATAAATTTGTTTTGACGCTTGTAATGAGCTGTTTGTGGCATTTTCACTGCCACTATCGAACAACTTTTATCAGCCTCAAGTGGCCCGAGCCAACAATAATTTCCATGTTCGTTTTTAATGCTTTTCTTCCGCTCCCTTCCTTATTTTGGTTAGCATATTTGAAATTATTATAAGCCAACTGCTGCTCAACTCGCTAATCGCCACATCGCATATCTTGCGGCAATTTCCAACTACAAACGGAAGTCACCGCAGTGCCACTTACCCCCCTCTCTCTTGCAACTCCATAGCTCCCTAGCCATGGTTGTACAATTTTGGGACTCTTCTTATGAATGTAGAAATTGCCTGCAATAGACATTAACTGCTGATGCTGCTGGGCAAATGATTTCACTATTTTTATTAAACATTTAAATATGCAGAAATATCTTAAACATCGAACAAAAGAAAAACATTGAAAAATGAGTAAAAGTCCAGCAAACATAATAATAAAATATGAAATATGCGCAATAGTATTTATTGGAAGAAACATTTATGATGAGTAATAATACAATAATAGGAAAGAAACCATAATAATAATATTATTAAAAGAAACAGTTAAATTTGAGTAAAATTGCAATAATAAAATTGTATTTATCCAGGAGAAAATACCTCTCAAACTTGCCTAGTTATTTACTTTTAGCTTGTCTTTCATTTCGCAAACTTGGCAATATTATTTGGCAATTAATTGAAGTTGTAGATATTATCAACGGAAATTAAATGTTCTGTACATAAAAACATTTCCTATTAATAGTAGATACAACTGAAATGAGTCTTTCAGTCTTTTTCTAGGTAGGCTTTGGCATATTCGGTGGCATCGACAATATGCCGTTTATGAGTTTATATTGCTGGGCACTTGTGTAATTGTGTGTGTGTATTTGGACAGCGGTTGCAAGCTTATGCTGGAGCTTGCCACAGATTTATGAGCAGCTAATTCGCTTTGCATGTCAATTGAACTGAGATGAGCTGAAGCACAGCTGGATTCTGCGCCCGACTCTTAGATTTCTAAACGTTTTATTTTCTATATATTAAAATTTAACGAGGCTGCCATAAATCTTAACTAAAAAGCAGGCAATTCAAATTTCACAAACCCCAAGCAAAAAGTAAAAAAACAAAAACAAAACGAACAACATGCCGGATTCGGATGCAGTGGGTCTTTGTGCCTCTGTTCTTTGGTTCCCCCACCAGTGCTCTCCCTCGGCTGCAGCAGGAGAAGGGGGCAGCCGCTTGCGACGTTGATGACGACACGTTTGCCACGGAAATTGATCCAGTTGCAGCAGTTTTGCAGCTCGGCTGCGAATGTTTCGCATCGCTCGAAATGTTTCATCATTCGAAAACAATGGAGCCGGGCAATCGGGGCGGGCGGGGAGAGCCATAATTCTTGTGGTAAAAAGCCAAACAGCAGCGCTGGTAAACCGTTTGGCAAAAAAGCGCACTGAGCGATGACCATGTCAGCAGCTGTGGCCAGAAGCTAGCGACCACTCTGCACAAGTGCGATTTAACCAAATGGGTACAAGCACGGCCCCAAAACTGGTCAGCAACTGGCCAACTGGCCAACTGGCCAACTGTCCAACTGTCCAACTGGACAGTGGTAACTGGCCGCGTGTGTCGGCCTGACAATAGGCGAAATATCATCGAAAACCATAAAAAACTGACAGCACAAAAAGAGGTGTTGACACATTGATTTATCTGGCATGCTACTGTACACAGCACAGATGAGACCTCTCAGGCTCCGATGCTCGCTCCAGGCTCGAGCCTGATGCCTGCTCTCCGATCGGTGGTCGGTTGGATGAACGATGAACGGTGAACGGTGAACGGTGAACGGTGAAGGGTAAACGGAGAACGGAGAACGGTGGCTATTTTAGATGGATGGATTCATATGCGAATATGGCTGGCAACATTTGGGAGAACAGCTTGGAAACGCAGGTCAGCAAACAATATCATAACCATATGCGAGACGGAGGCCAGGACAGTGTGGGAGAATATCAACAATGAACACTTGTCGAAAATTTTGGAAACAGCCAAAATGTCTTCAAAAAACACCAATTTCCCATGTACATATATAAGTTTAAATAGTTTTTCATTAATCCATATTTTTATAGTGAACTATTTTTTTAAAAATAAATTTTGAGAATGAATTTTTCGAGTGTAGAAAGCTGTTGTCCGATTTAAACATGCCCGTCTCATCCATATGACGATCTTCGCTTGCAAGCATTTAAGCCACTTAACAGACACACTCAGGCTTACACACACACACACACACACAGGCACACACAGGCACACACACTCACACACACACACATGCAGCTGCAGAGACAAAGCCAGTCTGCCTTCGATGGGTAAGCGAGATATGTTTTTGGGCTAAAAACGTTACCAATTTAAAAATTCCAAATAAAATATAAATTGACCAAATTAATATTGGAATACATGGTACAATTCTGAGAGAAAAATCCTCACATTTTTGTCGTCGTTGCCGTCGTTGACATCGCTCTCCTCGTGAAGACTTTTTGACTTTTTGTCTCATCTTCTTTTCGAAATTTGTGTGTGTTTTTTGTTTTTTTGTTGTATTTATCGCATCCGCCACTTAATGCAATTTGGACAGTTGCTGGTTTTGGTTATTCGGATTGCTTAGCTTGCTTATCCTTGGCTGCATTCAAAATCAGAGACAGTGAGTGAGACTATATCTACAACCTGCCACCCCCCTCCGTCCTGCGTCCGCCCCTCTCGACGAGCCTGTCAAGAGGCTGCGCCAAAAACTTTGGAAAACGCAGAAGAAAAAATTAAAAGACCAAATATAAAATGGAAAACTTTAAAATTGGGATTTTGCAAGCTGATATTTTTTCTTATTTTTTATTTTTGTTGCTTTTATTGCTGACTGCTGCTGCGGTTGAAAGAGGCGACAAAGCATGAAACCAGTAAATTAAAGCAAAAGGATAAAGTTTAATTGGAAAACTATTTTTTGCCCAGCCCCGCTCCCCCCCCCCACACACACTCACCTACCGCAGTCAACCATCTCTCCTTGGCCAGGTTCTTTAATCTGCTTACCTTTAGTTTTCTTAATTTTATGCATTCTGTCGTGGCATTATATCCACGTGTGTGTGAATACAAAAGTTTCGCTTCAATTTCCGCTGCCAATATGACTGCAGCCAGCGGAGACGTATCCTCTTCCCGTCTCCCCCAACAAAGCCCCCCAATCCTTCTCCTCATTTGTGTATACCGCATTTGTCTAGGTGTGTGGCTGTGTGTGTGTGTGTGTGTGTGTGTGTGTGTGTGAATGGATTTCAGCAAATGAATAGAAATTAAGTTTCGTTGCCGCTTGAGCGCCTCTCAAAACTACTGCAATGCCTTCGGCAGAGCCTCCCAGACTCCCGTTCAAACCCCCCACAGTCATCTGGCTGAGCCGAAGGCAGGTGAGAAAATACCATTATTGTCGAAAAAGTTTAAAATATGCCGCCTTTTATAAAATTTAATGAGAAAAGTTGGCGTTATAAATTCTTGTATGCGGTAAATTTATTTGCTCATTACAAAATCAGAGAGCACAAAATGAAAAGAACAAGTTAAATGCAGAAATGACTTTCTGTCTTTCACTTTATATGGATTTGAGTCAAATAATATTCGACCATTGAGTGCGCAGTTGAAGAGAATATTCAATAAAAACCTTGAGAGTCGAGTTGTGCATATAAAGCAAGCAAGCAATTTTCAACTGAACTGATTGATAGAACAATTTAGTTTCTTGCCTTTCAAGCGTAGCTTGTATTGTCGACACTCCACAAACAAATAAGAGAGAGGGGGCAGAGAGAGAGAGAGAGAGAGAGAGAGAGATGGAGAGATATGTGTTCGTGGTCGTGCGGCTTATAGATTTCACTTTATGATAAAAGTTTTGCATTCATTTCAGCATACTTCATATTCAATTCAAATTCTGTGTTTTTCATTTTTTGCAAAAGCGTCAAGTACGTGCTGCAACATGTGGCTGCAACAACAATAGCCATACTGCCACAAACACTGCTGTGTTGTACAACAAATAAGTGCATAGAGATACCCTCCGATTTGCCCTTACAAAAAGTGGCATTTACTGAAACCCTGCTTTGTTTTTATATTTCTGTAAAAATATTTTATATTTGAGAATCACATGTGATTTATTTGGATTTAGCTTCTTTGTTTTTATTATTTATAAACGTACATGTTTTATTTAGAGATCGAATACATATTATGCTTACTCGGCTTACTTATACCCTTTCATATACTTGACGAATACAGGGTATCCTTGAAAAAAGAGAGAGCTCAACAATTGTACTGAATATTGCGGGAATTATGAGGAATTGTGAGTATGCCAAGTACTTGGTCAAAGTGCAAATTGTTAAACCACAAACATACACACTCCCACACACACACACACAACACACACACACAAAACACCCCTCCCTCTCTGCCCGCTTGCCCGCTCTTTGCTCATAAATATGCATTGCTGAGGCGACTCAATTGTTGTATGCCGCTTATTAAAGCCAAATAATGCTGGCCATAATAACTCGACACAGGGAAAATGCAATTTTCATTTATGCGCATATTTTGCAAAGAATATTCCGCACTGTTAGCTGTGCTTATTATAATGCAAAACAGTTGACAATAACCGAGAGAGAAAGCCATAAATAGGGATGTAGTGCAACAAATGAATAATTTAAAAAGAAAATTAAATGCACTAGTTCTACTAGAATATTATTAAAAAAAAACTCTTAATGTGAATTGCAGTCGACCTAATTTTTGTAAAATACTCAAGCGAATTGTGATACAATTCTAAGATATTTTTTCGTTATATGTTCAATTTAAAATTTGCTCAGATTGATTAGCCCAACAGCGACCATGAGTTTTAAGAGATAAATAATTATTAATTAATATGAAATTACAGGATTGAACTATTACACATTGAGCAACTACACAAATAAAGCATAACAACAGTTAAGTGAATCAAACATCTTAAGTTAAGTAGGCTTCATGAAATATGGCCTAGTTGGATCTATTGTGACCCGTTCTCCCATTATCCATAATTCTTGGCTGAATGTTTCTATATCTTGCGAGCCTGAAACGTGTATTCTTAGTGGGTTCTTCGCCGTGGGTTGTAGTCAATTAAATTGTTTCTGATTTTAGCTGGCTAAAGTTGGCATTGTTTTTCACTCTCGGCCAGTTTAAGAGGGAAAGCCGCCAATGCTGCTTGCCATGCAAGACGAATCGCTTTATTTGTCGCATAATATATCAAATTGTTATGATTGTGCTTTGGGACGGCCCAGTTCCAGTACGATTTCTGTGTCTGCTGGGAGCGGTGCCTCGACCCTGCCTGGAATTCGTATAGTGTGGCCAGTAATCATGAATTTATGATTTAAGTGCGTGATTATGATTACCATACCCCCTCCAATGGGAATGGTGCGAGTGCTTAATGTGGGCGCGACGAAGCCACCGCGGCGACGTGATGCGAAAGCCTGATGCCGATCAATATGAAATATGAAATTCAACTTTAGGTCATCATATATAAATATCGTGTGTACATGTGTACATCTGTGTCGTGTTATGAGTGCACAAATACATGACAGCGCGC
Source organism: Drosophila melanocephala (assembly GCA_037043625.1). Lineage (NCBI taxonomy): Eukaryota > Metazoa > Arthropoda > Insecta > Diptera > Drosophilidae > Drosophila > Drosophila melanocephala. The sequence continues at coordinate 123,304 of JBAMBD010000052.1, forward strand.
ACATGTAAAGCACATGTAATCAGACTATAATTTATGAAGGCATAAATTAATGTTATGTCCAAAATGTAGTGGAATACACTCGGGCAAATTAGCGCTCTCAATTGGAAACAATGTCAACTCAAACTATTATTTAGAAAGTCTATTTCTGAGCCGAAAGATTCTATATTTCTTTTTGTTTCTTTATTCCAGTTTAATGTTTCTTTATATAAGTCTAATTTAATGGTGATTTTTATATGTACTACAACATAACAGTCAAGAAAGAAAAGTTCATTACTATTTTCTGATTTTAAGAAAGGACTTTTTCTAAAAATAATGGTTAGCATTTTTAGTTTTTAGAAATATTTTCCATTATTAAGAAATATATTTCTGAAAATTATAAAAATGTCAGTCGATATTTAAGAATTTGTTTTTCGTATTATTAAGATTTATTTCTAAACTTTAATATCTTAATTTTAATCGACTTTCCATTTTAGGGTGATTATTTTGTCTGAGTGTATGCATATGTATCTATATGTGTATCGCATTAAATATGCATAGAGCATAGAGAATTTGTGTCCAAATTGAATTTGTGCCAATTTTGAAAACTTGTACATCTATTCGAAGCTCCACTTTTAAGTCATACTCAATTTGTCGGCATGATTTTATAATCTTTAGCATACCACTTAACTGTTAAGTTACTTCTCATTCGCTGACAATCTTGCTGAGAGCTTTTCTTCTCTCTCTCTCCCTCTCTCTCTCTCTCTCTCTCTGTCTCTGTCTCTGTCTATCACAATCAGTTTCGATTACATTAGACAAATGTCAGAATACTTTTGGCTTGCAAACAATGCGCCCTTTTGGCTTATTGTTGAAACTTTTATGCTTTTATGGGCGGCCAGTTGTAAAGTGTAATTGAACCCCATTGACCAGCATTCGTGTTGGCCCTAACTTGTGTAGTTTTGTCGGGACTGCTGGCTATAAACATATTTGATCGAAGGCACTGGGCCCACTCGCATCACATCCACTCCAGTTCGCAATTACCATCTGACACAATGCGGTGCTTTCATACTTTTATGTATGGCTGCCCGGAATATGATATTCGACCCACCCGGTTGACATTTCAATTCAATTCGCCATAAATAAAGTCCGACTCGGAGACGGTCGTCATTGAACCCTTTTTACCCCACAACGCATGTTCATCGCTCGCAATATTTTGCCATTGATGGTTGGCAAACGCCCGATCCATTAATTATACGCCCACTTCACAAAGGCAGGCGGCAGGAAAAAGTCAAAATATTGACAGCTTAAACTTATTTTTTTCTTCTTCCTTTTCGCATGCAATTGTTGTGTACGCCTCCCCCGCCCCCAACCCACCGATGCCTCTTCTAAAAAGGCAATCAGAAAGAGTCCGGACCGGAGTCACATTTCCTTTGGCTCAATGCGACTTGCAATTATTTAGCGGGCCCAACAATCGAGCAAAAGGACTCGAAATGCGGCAAAAAAAATATCCTTTGCTCATATCCGTTTATCATTTTTGACCTTCTGCACTCTTTCGTCGTTCATAACAATCGATTGAGGCGAACTCTTTGCCAGACCCTCGTAATGTTTTGCGCTGAATGAATGGAATACACCTCGTGGGTCAGCTTTCGGGTGTGGGTTGGGTCAGAGGGGGATTGTGCCTGCTTCTGTTTAAGTTATTGTTTCCATGCACAGCATTTATGAGTCCAGAGTCCTAATGAATTATTATGCCAGAGCCAGAGCCAGAGCCGGAGCACGCCCGCGCAATGCTTTGCGAAAATTATTAAATGGCTCGGAATGAATGATTTAATGACCATGCCACATATACATATACATAATTGCTGACTCCCGAGAAGGGTTCGATGCCACAAAGGGTTTGAGTGACGCAACTGCTGGTCTGCCCAGCCCAGGACTACTTAAAGACCGTCTGCCGTCTGCAGTGTGTAGTTGTAGTCCAGGTAAGCACTAAAGTCACGTTTAGTCCATAACAATTCTCGAGCAATTTTCATGAAAAGTGCCAAAAAGGATTTCTTCACACCGCAGTCGAAAGAAGTCCTTTTGTCTGTTTGCCCGTCCACATTCATAAAATCATACACCACGAAAACAACCAACCACATCCAAAGATATATAGATAAATGCAGTCCAAGTCCCTTTCGCGATTTAGTCTACACATCGCTTCGAGCTCCTTCTCGTCCCTCCCTTGGGGAGTTATCACAATCAAACTGTTGTCTTACGCTGCATGTGTGAAGTGGGCGGCGAGGCGTGGCACCGTCTTTGATGGCAATTCGCCAAATGGAAATATTATTGGACTGCATATAAACGGAATTTTATTTGTGGCCCGTTCGTGTTGGCTTCAGCCGTAAGCTGCAAGACTAGCAATGCCAGCAGATGGTCTTGGACTTGAGCTACATAAGTAATAGACACGTCTCGTTCTCTGCTTTGTTTTTATGTAGACAAAAGAAACTGTTTAGATACATTCTAAGCATACACATAACATTTATGGCTGGGTGTGTTCTCAGGTTTAATACAAAATGTATAGTTTATTATATGTAGTAATGCGACGACAGTATATATATATATGTATATATATATACCTTTACTCAATTTGTTTCTTCCTGCCCTGATTTTTTATATATCAATATGATATTTTTGCTGGCTGAGTCATTTTTACAATAAAAATGTATTTTAAAGCGGAAATCGGGAAAGTTGATTAATAAATATTTCACTGATTTAGAGTATCAAACCTGAATTCCGAAAAATGAGAATGAGTATGTCAAAAATAAACCAACTTGATTCAGTGTTATTCATTCTAATAAAAGCGGACTTAATCTAATAATCTATTTTGGCTTAACATTTTAATTTACTCAAACATTTTTCTATCTATAAAATATGTGTCTTCTGCTAAATGTAAACTATCAACCAAAAGGCGTCTATTTACCCAGTTCTTTGTTTGACTAAGGGCAAACCCTTTGAATATTATGACAATTTTTCAAATCGTTAATTTCACGAAATATGCAAATAACTTATTCAACTGTAAACTTTCTGCACTGACAAGAAATCTGTAAGCGATGAGAAGGCATTACAAAAAGGGGCAGCTACAAATAATAAAATAAAAAAAAATAAAAAATAAAATGAACAATGACCTTTTTTCACATTTGAACGATTTGATCGAATAGCGAAAAAGCTGCTCATTGAAATGATTATTAAAAAGCGAAAGGCAAACGTAAAATGTCCATTCCCCGGGTGTCTCTTTGTCCGTTTGGGAATGGGATCCAACCCGAGCAATGGCGGCAGCAGTCCAATCGTAGCCAGAAATTATCATAAAAATTGCGCAAACTCCGTGCGTGACTTTAAAACTCGGCAAAAGACGACAAGAGGACAAGGACAATGATGAGCTGGAGAGGAAGCTCGGTTGTTTTGTGTTGGTTTAGGTGGCTTCAGGGTGGCTGGCTGTCAGTGCTGGTGCTGGTGCTGATGCTGGTGCTGGTGGTGGTGGTGGCTACTGGCATCTTTTTAATATTCCCGTCATACGCATTGTCATTTTTGTTGTATTTGATTTTAATACGAATTTCACATTTTACAATCAAATTAATTGGTTACGCTGCCGCAGGATTACAACCCGGCAAGGACTGCTGCTGCCACTGCGACGGCGACTGCGACTGCGACAACGAATGGCTTAAACAAATAAACAAGTCCGAGAACTCGGCGCTAAGGGATGCATCCCACCAAGATATGATGTTGCCTCCTGAGCTGGAGGAGTGAGGGGGGGAGGGGAATGGGGTGAGCTGTGTCAACCTATTGAAATTGCCATTGGCTGCATTTGACGCTCCGTCGCTTTGTGCACGTGAATGAGTCGAGGCGTCGCTAATTTATGCAAATATTGAGTCAGTCTGAGATGCGGAACTGAGGCAGTTAAATTCGTTGCACGATATTTATTATTTTCGTTTCGAATTTTGAATATTTCATTTCGCTCGATTTGCGCGGCTCAATCCCAATTTTCATGGCCGCCATGCGAAGCTGGCAAATTAATTTGTAATTCGCTGGCAATTTAGCAGATGAATTATTATAGGCATTTATGGGCTATTAAGCACGCCCATCCAATATTAAGCGACTCGATTTATGTGAGAATCAATTTGCATTTACCAACCAAGTAGGCACAATACATTTTCCGATGGCCATTATACTTTTTCCATTTTCCATTTTCATTTTGAATATCCAACGAAAAGAAAGAAAAGAAGAGATATGTAAAACTAGCTGCATATTTTTACCCTTAACTCTACAGCTCAAGATGTTTACACATGTTTGGATGCATCGCCACTTTCCACACTGCAACATAAACAGAAAAGAAAGCAGTAGTCGAGTTGTTGTTGTTGCTGTTGTTGCTGTTGCTGTTGTTGTTGCAGTTGTATGTTGTAGTTGCCGGCACATGCGATCCAATAAAATAGGAAAATAGAAACATAAATCAGCCGATTAATATTTTATGAAGTGTATCTTTCGCTGTGTGTACCTGACTGCGCTGGTTGTCGGGACTGCTGGCGCATGAGATACTCGAGCTGCCCACTGCTGAAGGGAGCGGGAGCGGGAGTGGGTGTGGTAGGGTGGGGTGGGATGGGTGGGGGGTTGAAGTATGCGGGGTGGGCGTAAGGCTGGCTGAACAAACGACTTCCCTTTGTTTACCATAAATTCGTTAATAGACGCTGCCGCGTGTAAACAAATCACTTAAACATTTTCAAATTGACGCCTGACATGATTTTTTCTACGCTGCCGAACTCCAACACACACACAGACACAGTCATACACACACAGATAGAAGCGATAGATGGATATTTATTAAGTTGTTGAAGTACGGGAAGTATCACAAATTGTAAATCTACTTGTAGTTGTTACATACAGTTTTTTGCTGCTGCTGCTGCTGCTGCTGCTGTTGCCCAGACCTGGAGCTGCGCCACATTAGTGAGAAAAGTGAAAAAGAAAAAAAGGAAATTGAAAACTGGCTCGCTGCTCGGAGCTGCGACTGTGATCCTGGACCTGTGCCAGTGCCCATGTCGCTGGCAATCAGCTGGACAGTGCTGGACGGGTGACAACGCGGATTGCAATTAGCAATCAAGCATCGACGGCTCGAACAGCGAACCAGGCAAGCCCGGAGTAAGACATTGGCGCACTCCACTGCCAGATACAGCAGCAACAGCAGCTAACAGCAAACATGAGCAGCTCGGTAGCTGACGCAGCTGTAGATACAGCTACAGCTACAGCTACAGATACAGCTACAGCTGCAGATACAGATACAGATACAGATGCAGATGTGTGTGTTAACGCTTGGATTGGAAAGCAGGCAACGTCACAGGTTGTGCTGTGCTCGTCTGAATCGTCTGTTTGAGATTTTATGAAAAGCCCAATTAATTAATGTCGCTGCACATTCACAGCCGCATAAATTTATAATAAATACATTTTTTCTCCTGTTCAGCGTCGTCTGCCAGCTGCCAATACAATTCATTTGCGCCACATCAGCGCTAGAATCAGTTAAGGCTACAGCAACAACGGCTTCTGTTTCTGCTTCCCACCCACAGACGGCCAGCGATGGATGATAACAAATTGTTGGCCAACTTCAGTGCCAAGGGCTTCAGCAGCACGTCACTTCGACAGTTCACGGTCCATCTGGTCGGATTGGTTTGGGTCTGGCCTGGTCTGGCCTGGCCTGGTCTGGTCTGGTCTGCTCTGTCTGGCTGCACATTTCTGCTTTTAAGTATCTTTGCCTCGGTTTGCTTTCGTTTTAGATTTGTATACAAAACGCTTGGGCAATATTCCATTCAACTGCAACTCTATTGCCTTATCTCCTAATAATAACTTTCACTGTAATACTGCATTTTCACGCTAAGCATCATAAATAAAATGTGCTTCAAATATGAGTCAAAGGCGCTAAAAAGTATCTCTAGTCGAGCACTCTCAGCTCCATTCCGCTTTCCATTTATTTATGTTAGTTAAAATGTTTAAAAAGGTTTTTTCTAATTACAAATGTAAAGTTTAAGTTTAAAATTAAATTGTATAAAATGTAATGAAGGAAAAATATAAATGGCTAAAATTAATCTCAGGCTATGAAAATATAAAGTGGTCCAGCATAGGTCCAACGTGAAAAGATGGAAGGAAGGAATAAGATAAGTTTACTACAGTTAGACAAACTCAGAGGTTTTCCAAAGATACGATAGTATTGAAAATTAAATTGAAAGAATTAAACAGTTCCATTGAGAATACATAAAATAAGTCATTGTAAGACTAACAATTGACACAAAACAGTATTTGTATTTAACGGTCAATCTGTAAAGAAATTCAAGTACAACCAACTATTTTGCAGTTAATACACATTCAAATAGTCTCATTTCCAATTCCAATGCATGTTCAAATACTCATTAAATACACATAAACTAAACTTCAAGAAGGGCGACAAATTAAATGGGAAAAAAAAGTGCTGGGAAATTGTTTATGAGTACATAAATATTGGTGGTTGGTGGGTACATGCATTTGAAATATGCTTACCAAGTGGCGCCAATTGCTATTGAAGTCTATGGCCTGGGAACATTGGCGCCTGACGCCAATAAACATGAAGGGCGGCAAAACTTTTGACAATTTAATTGAGTTTGAATGGCCGAGGAAGCACCTTAAGCAGTCAGCGGCGATAAGTCAACGTAAGTCAGAGCTTTGACAATTATTATTGCTCAACTGTCAGCTCAACAACACAAGCACAACAACAACAACAACACAATATTCATATACAACAACAACACAACACACAACACAACAAACAACAATCCAAGCCAGGCAGCGATGTCTGCTTTTTTCTTTCAGCGGCAATTAGCTTAAATGGTGTATGAGATACGAGATACAAACGCTGCCTGTATTTGTTGCTGTTGTTTCTTGACTGTTTGTTGTTGTTGCTGTTGTAGATGCGCATGCGCAACGTGGACACGTTCGTGGTGCGATATGTGTCGCCTCGAGGCGCCTCCGGCCTGTTGCCTTTAGAGCATTTCTCAGATTTCAATCACGTTTCTAACGATTTTTATGATGTAAAATTGAACCTTTATTTATTTGTGGGCCGCAGCGCTCTATTGGAGGTATATCCATCCAACCAACCATCTTTCTATCTGTCTAGCTGTGTATTTACTGTGTATTCATTGTGTTGTCTGTAATTTTAATTTGTTGCTGTCGCCAATTGGCTTCGTTCGTTGCAAACGTTCGGGAATTATAAATTTCTTAATTGCCAGAGTTGTCGCCTTGGTTGTCCCTGGTTCCCTCGTTCTTGCTGAATGGTAGTCGTCATCGTAGTACATCATTCTAGGCCCATAGGGCAAATTTGTATGGCAGTTTTGCTCGCTAACAAATACCTTAACTCAACTTAATTAATGAGTTTGTGTCGGTGCGAACGTGCTGGGAAATTGTCAATGTATTTGCATTTTTCGGCTTCAGTTTCGGTTTCGAAGCTGCTTTTTCGGTTCGTACTTATTCGAGGCGTTTGAAAATGTTGGCAGCTACTCACGGCTCGAAAGCGAAGTGATTTGTGCCCTGGCCCGATCATGGGAATTATTTTTGCCCCTCTATGCCAGCTGAATATCAAATTGAATTTATAAATTATGAGCTTATTACAACTCGCTCAGCTGTCTGCTAACCAAACAAATTTCAGCTCGATGCTAATTGGAACTGCGGAATGTTATTTTGTAAAGTAGAAAAGTGTAAAATAAACTGACAACCAAATAGAACAGTTATCTCCGGCATGCCGAACACTAGATACCCTTCTTGCCCGATTATTATTGCATTATTATATTTTGTCGTTACTCATTTTTGCCTGTAAAAACTATTTTTGAAAAAAGTATTCGATTTTCCCAAATGATTTTCTTCATTTTTAAATACAAATTTAAAATATAATAAATATATAATAAGATGAACTATTTTATACAACTTATTCAGCCTTTTCCAGTGCGACTCGAACTCGTTTGCCACACTTACTGTGTTATCAGCATGCGTTACCTGCCTCGTTTAACTCATTTCATTTTGGTTCGGCATTGGCCACCGTTAGGGGCACATGCGTCATCCTCGGCGACACTGGCGAGACGCCGGCTATAAAAAGCAGCAAGGCCACAGGAATTCTATGCACCGACTGGGTTAGGCTCGGATGGACTGCGATCAGCTGGGTGTCATCTCATGTCTGGCTCTGAATCGGTGACTGAGTCCGAGTCAGAGTCTGAGTTTGAGTTTGAGTTTGACTCTGCTCTCGTCCCGTTTTCTGTGTGTCGCCTTATCAATATTTTCCGTCAAGTAATTTATTGGATTTGTGCTTGTGTCTGTGCTGCTTCCTTGTGGACCGCTTGCAACATGCCAGCGTGCCCCTGCCACTTCAACCATTGCCAACCTGTGCTGCATGTGTCGTTCAATCTCTCTTTGCGTGTGTGTGTTTGTGTGAGTTTGAACGTTTGTCTTAGGTCTTGTCACATTTTTATGGGTATAGCCGCCTTATGGCATCGATTTTTATTTTTTTCTCGGATAAAATTATATATTCTTTCATTTTATTATTGCAGCGAGTCAAAAAGTATTCCGATCCGATACCCTGTGCGATAAACAGCAGCTCATCTAGGGGCTTGCGCCCTGCCTTGCCTTGCCTTGGCCCTTTGTTTGAGCCATTGTTTCTCTGTGTCTGCGTTTAATGTATTTTTAAAGAACCTCAAAATTTAATAGACTCCATTCAGGTATGTATTAGAAGCCATCATCATCGCCCTGTGGTTGAAGTGTTAATGTTACCAAAACACATCGCAGCGCATTTGAAACTTGGCCACATTTCTAACAAGCCCAAGCACAAAGACATAAAAACCATTTTCATTGTTTTCAATTAAGAAAGTTAATTATTTGATTATTATCAGCATTAATTGCATGCGCTCCGTCGTATTTCTCATTTCAGTATTCAGATTTCAGTGTCTAATGAGTATTTGCCGATTACTTTCTGTTTTCCATCTTCGGATCAACTGACACCGACCAGGGGAAAAAATAAAGAAAAACCCGAACTTAAAACGAAAATTATATATTTAAATGCCGAGCTAAACTATTGTTGCATTGATTTCTATAAACGTCTTTTACATGGAAATCGGGCATATGACAAAGGCAACAATGATGGAGATGGTCTAAGGTGTAAAATAAAATGGGAAAAGGGAAAATCGTTTCGGAATTGTTGAATGACTTTGTTATTTCTTATGGTACTTAATATAAAAGGTAGACAAAGCAAGTTTATAGTTATTGGCGTGTTGAACTACACTCATCCAAGCACCTTTGTCTCTTTAAAAGCCACAGCGCATTTGGTTGCAGCTCCACAAATTTAACTTACGCTTAAAGCTCAGCCTGCCCGGGGATTATAATGGCCCAGTCAGCCCACCTCCCCCTCTAATCGAAAAGCTTTGGTTATCCACTCCCTGTTCCGTGTTCGATGTACGCAGTGATTTCAGTTGCCGCCAACAATTTGTCATAATCATAAATCATTTCTGAGCGCTAAATCCAACGCCTAATGCAACCCAAGGACGATGAACAATGGCCAAGTGAACATCAGTCCAAGTCGGCATCGGAGTTGGAGTCGCAGTCGCAGTTCTGGGCGGAAACCAAAGCAGCGTATATTTCACAGCAGGATATTGGCCTCTAAATTACCCCGCAAATATATATAGATATATGTATAAAGGGCTGCCGGAAGGGGCTGTCAGAATTGCCAAAAATATTGTCAGAGCGTAGATAGATATAAAAATAAAAAAGAGAATAGGAAAGATAGACGTATGTATTGTATACAAGTATGATTTTCAATTATATGAAGCAATGCTGGAAGACTTGTTTGCACATATGTCGTATCTCATCATATTATTTGTCCCTTATCCTTTTGTCCCCCTCAGTCTGCAGCAGACAATTGTACACACACAGACAGACACTGTCCACCCACCCAACGGGGCACATTTAGTGGTGACAAAGTTTCACAAAAACTGCTGAAAATGTGTAAATGCATCTGGAAAAGTTTTGCGGAAGTTGGGTGGGGGGAAGGATGTAAAGCATATAAACCTTTTCAAGAGGAACCTGCTGCTTCTCTTTGCACACATCACACACAATTCAATTAATTGTGACAAATAATTTATGAAATGCCTTACGCATGTATATATATGTGTCTGTGTGTGTATATAAAAATGAATAATCCATGTATCAAGGCAGATATATGAGGAATATGACAAGCATTTCCAATTTGATGCTGATATGCAGTCCTTGGGGTGGCCAACTAGTTATGTGTCTGTCAACCACCCCGCCCCGTCCCACCCCGCCCCGTCCCACCCCGCCCCGTCCCACCCCGCCCGAGCCATCGTTTAACCCCTTTTGAGGGCCGACAACAACAGTTTTAGTCAGCCCGAAATGACTGAGTGGCATTTGAGCTTGTTTCGCACTTCGTTGGCTGTCACACTGCGATTGGGATTTCATTTGTCACCCAGTCAGCGACCAGCCTAAAAACGTTGACATGCAACACTTTGTGGCGCTTGAAACTTGATCTGGAATTCCATATCGAATTCATATATCGCAAGGTCTTTAACTTCATGGTCAATTATTGAAATTAGTCAATTAGCTGATTTTTAATATTGAATGTACAAAATAATTGGGATAGATAACAATATTTTATAGACGGATAGATAATATTTTAAAGATGTTTGTGAAAATCTGCTAAAATAATGGTATTATTGAAGTGATATAAATCAGGTCTACATTGCATGATATACTCATCGATAGATTGCAGTCAAATTTATAAAACTTATTTTAAGATAGTTTCTTAGCGAATAAAGATCATAGATCAATTGCAACTACAACTAAATTTAGTTGTTTATAATTGAAGCATAGCTTTAATAATGGAAATAGTAAATTGATCGACTTGGATATGTGCCAGGTGTGCAACGACATTTATACTTGTTTGTATACACATCCAGTTAATAGTAGCCAAATTTGTGAGCCTTGCTTTGGGCCAGTTTTTATGTGAATATAGATCATAAATCAATTGCAACTAGTAACTACATTTTGAAATGTTATAAAAACACATTGTGCAACTCAGTGGTAAGCAGCTAAAAAACTGTTAGGCGAACGACAAAAATAAATAACCTGCTCGCGACCATAATTTAAATGCATGTTTTACTAAAATCGCAAACTGTTGTAAACAGTTTGGATCATTTATTCGCTCAGTTCACACCAGTAAGCAAAAATCCGGTTTCGCATATTCACAACGAAGCCACTCACTCTTTAAGCGACACCTTATGTTCAATTTCCAAACACCAGCAAAGCAGCAAGTGAAACACCCAACAAACAACCGGGCAAACCAACACTCCACCAACTTGTGCCACTTCATTGTCAGTTGGGCGTTGTTGAAAATCTCTTTATGACATATTTTGATATTTATTTATTATCTTGTCACTGTGATTTGCAACAACATAAGCCACTGCCACACCCCAAACGGCCGTACCCACCCTGACCGCAACCCCTCGAACGAGGGCTGCGAACTTCGGGGCAACTTCAGAGCTTTACTTGTCGCGTGTCGCCGCGAGACAAAGGCAAACAAAAAGCTGTCAGCAAGTCCTCCACTTGCCTCACTTGCCTCACTTTCCTCTTTCCTTTTTTTTTTAAATAAAAGAATGTATACTTGAACCAAATTAAATGCACACTTGTAGAGAATAGAGGCAAATCCAAGTGGATTTCTAAAGTCTGTGATAATATTTGACCAGATGCGGCACTGCTGCGGCTCCAGCCTGAACTTCTGCGCTGGTTCTCACTTAATTTTTTATGACATTCATATGGGGATCAAAGCGGATTTGCCAAGTTCGATGTGCGATGTGAAATTGGTCGCTCTGCACGATGCTATCGCAAATCGTTCATTCGGCTTAACCCCAGGAAATATGAGCGAATGTATCTTTCAGATACTCGTCTCCGTGTGCACTGTATCTGACACCGACGCCGACACTGATACAGATACTGATGCTGATGCTGATACTGACACTGGCTTATGTGCGTAATTTATAGCATCGGTTGGCTGCCTCTGCCCACCTTAGCAGTGCTGCCCATCCCCCAACCCCAACCCACAATCTTCTCGAGCTATGCGTACTTCTCTAATGAGCAAGTCGTTCAATTAACTGAGCAGGCTGTGGGTACAATGGGTGGCCGAGTGCGTGGGTGGTTGGGTGGTTGGCTGCTGGAGGGAGGGAGGGGGCGGTGTAAGCAACAGAGTCGAGCTAAAATTCCTAATGGCAATTAGCAAAATTGCTTTATATTTCATGCGCCCATCGGCGTCATCATCATTTATGAGCGCCAGCAACTGTGTGTGTGTGTGTGTGTGTGCCTCTGTGTGTGTACAGCTGTGTGTGTGTGTGTGTGTGTGTTTTCATCTCACATCTTGCGAGGCTGAGGGCTAATTGAATTTTGACGTTGGCCGTATTTCATTAAGCAAGGGCACGGCTCGCCCAGACACGCATGTAAAAGGGATACTTAACGCAAATGACTCCAATTTGTCAGGCTCGCATCCTTTTGCAGATCCACCAATGACTGAATTAACTGCAATCGATGCAGTTTGAGGCCATGGCCAATATGGTCTGAGTGAAGAAACACACACACACACACAGCTGAGGCTCACAGACCAGCAAATTCGTCTGGCTAATTTTGGGTTGCACAGGTTCCTTGTCCGGCTGCGTTTTATTCTTTTTCTATTTGATTTTATTTTATTTTTTTGTCGTTGCCCGAAAAAGCTGAAAGTGCATCTGATTTATGTGCGTTAGAAGTTTCAACTTCTCCACACACACACACACACACACACACACACACACACACAAGTCTGACTGCCACATGCGGTTGGAAAACAACAAGAACCAGAACCAGAACAACAACAAGAACAACGTAGACTACAACAACAACAACAACAACAATGGCACGTAAGGCATTAGAAGCCAAAAGTTGCGGCGTTAAAACTAAAAATCCATAAATTAAACGTGCACTTGGCTGAAATAATCCAAAGTAAGTTTGCAAAAACCTACAAATATATATTGGATCCAATATTCAAAAAATACTTAGGAATTTGTTTTTGTCATATTTTATTTTATTTTTTACAACTTCGCACTTATTTTATTTATTGATTTAATGCGAAAAGGTTTCAATGTTTTATTTTATATTTTACAATTATACATTTTTTTTGCTTACTGAAAATAGTTGACAGTTTTTAAAAGATTGTTGCCAACATACAAATAGAGCTATTAACTTAAATTAAAATATTTTGAATTTCTGCGGTATTTTTCTCAGTGTGTATTTGGCGAAAGCGGCGAATGGCAGTCGTCTCAATCGGGGGCAAAATAAAAGTTTTGCCCCCAGTTGCTGATATAAATCACAGATCTTTTTACATAAATTTGCGCTTTGCCATTTGCTAAAGCGAATCTTTTGCTCCTTTCGCCTTTCGCCTTTCGGCTTTTCCTTCATTTCCTTTTTTATTTCTGTTTATTTCCCATTGCGAGTCGAGTCCACCTGGACTAGTGGTGGCTAAGTGCAGGACACACACACACACAGCAATCACACACAAGCATTGCTTATCGCCAAAAATATGAAAACTACTTTTCTTTTTTTCGTTTGGGTGGAAAATTCGAAGCTAAAGCGAGTTAAAGGATATGGCGCACTCAAGGCACGGCCAGGACCAAGGTGTGTGTGTGTGCGTGTGTGTGTGTGTGTGTGTGTGTGTGTGTGTGTGTGTGTGTGTGTGTGTGTGTGTGTGTGTCTACCGTTCCGTGTTGTGTGCAGTAACACGCTTGATAAAGAAAGAAAAAAAACTGCATATAAAAGTTTCAACTGCAATCGAGAAACTTTTGACCTTTATGTTCTCCAACTTCACATATATAACTGCACATATATACATATATATACACATATATATAGACATATATGTAAGACATACTTGTGTATATAGAAAGTACTTTCCTCATATCCCGATGTGAATTTGCTGCGTTCACATATTGTTATTTAAAAACTTTAACAACTCATACAGAAGAGCACATATGTACATATATATCTACATATATATATATATATATATATCTGTACATATGTGCTGACTATGTACAGATGTGCACACGTACGAGTTTCCACATTAAGTTAACGCTGATTGTAGCTACTTAGAAGTAGACTCAAAGCGAAATGCGAAATTGTTCACTCTTGGCCCTATGAACTTATAAATATTTGAGTACAGTCCCCTTAAATACATATATATACCATATAGGTAGGCATGTATATACATAGGAAAGCTGGTTACTCTCTGAAACATTGGGGAAGTGTATCAAGTAGAGTTGGGATAGTAAAATAATTGTATTCCAGTGAATAAATTCTAAGTTAACTGGAAATTGAGTTAAATTCTTTTCACTTAAGGGAAAAACTTTCCTATAAACATATGACTTGCAACAGAACGATAAGAAATAAATAATAATTATAGCATATATAATTGTTATACCGATTAGTGATCAATTTTAGCTAGTGTTGAAATGTGTTAACCATAATTGCATTTTATATTGCCTCCGATATTTTATTTATTACATTTTAATTTATTCCTATTCCAATTAATTTTGAGCTATTTATTTTAAGTTTATTTAATATTCTAATTTTTGTTTTAATTGCTCAATTCAATGTTTTAAAGTTTGTGGACTGCATTAGGCCTACATTAGACTAGATTAGATCAATTCTATATGCATAACTCAATTTCACAATTCTAGTTTTGGGCAGAAGCAGAAGAAATGTTCTGCAGATTCTTCTTGGCAGAAGACATTGTGTGTATATTGTTAGAATTACATAAATAGGTATAAAAAATCGGAATTTATAGATACTGTTTCAGTGAACAGATAACTAGCAATGAGATCCGTCGCAGCTGCCCGGATACACTTCAATCTTTTTCGGATGGGAACTGCCACTGGAGAACCACGTCGAGTCGCACAATTGGAGTGGGCATGAAATATATGTAAGTATTTTTAAATAAATGCGACTGGCAAATGTCGACTCGTTTTACTCCTTTTTTTTTGTATTCAAATGAGCCTAAATGAGTTAACATGGCAACTATGATGATGATGCTGATGATGATGATGATGATTAAGACGAGCATGTGACTACCGTTTGGTTGCTGTGGCTCAGTGGTGCTGTGGTGCTGTGGTGGCCGGCTTTGAGCCACTTTTAGCTGCCTGTGACTTGTTGCTGCACTCGAGTTCGAATTCGCATATTTCATGAGTCAAGTGGCGAGCGAGTGTCGAGTGTGTGTGCGAAATGTGTGACGTTTCTTTAATTTATATGTGAATGCGCACGCGCAGTCAGCAAGTCGCACAAGCCGCAGCCCCTACCAAGCTCCCCAACCCCAACCCCACTCCCAACCCCACTCCCAACCCCAGCCGCATCCCCCATTCCTCATTATGTCTTCTTCGAGCAATCGCACAACACGCAAGGCAAAAGTCAAAATACATTGCATATTTTGGTTTCAGCGGCAACAATTTATGGCCCACGCTCGTATTAAATAGATCATTTTGGTGATTCGATTGCTAACTAAGGTCTACGGATAGAAATCCGGTTTTCTGGAATACATATATATATATATATGTATATATATGTGTATGTATATCGACGCACTGAGATCGAACAAATGTTGTTGTTGGCTGGCGTCGAGTCAGCCAATGTCTTGTAGCTGGTAGTCGATACAGATACGATTGCTTAGATGCAAATGTGCTTTAATTTGAATTCATTGGTTCGGAGCTTCTTGGCGCCGCCATGGGTTAGTTTCAGACCCTCCACAATCCAACCCACCCCCCTACTCCACCCAGCCTACCCACTCCCTTGCCAGTTACGGAGCGCGCTGCGACAAAAGTCGTGACTAATTACAGAAATTAAAACGCTGTAATTTAATTATGTATCTGCGATTTGTTATCGGTGCCGGCGGCAGTTGCAGTCGCAGTCGCAGTTGCAGCCTCAGCTCTATCGTCAATAAAAAACTAAAAAGCTAAAAAACTACAACAAAAAACTCGTCCAGTTGCCTTCAAAAAACCAACTTTGCAAATGCCGGACATTGGACTCAGACAACAAAATGTCTCCGAAATGCATTTCATTTGCCAATTCAGACAAGCACCCAGTTGGGTGTTGGGTGTTGGGTGTGTGGAGGAGGAGTGGGTCGGAAACGGGTGCCTTCGTCTCATTGACTATGTATTTGCAATATTTTTTACATTCAAAAAAGGATCTCAAGAGCTGCCTCAACAGTGTAATGAAATCCATAAAAACCAAAGCTTGCTATCCGTATTTTGGTTTTTTAATTTGAGCCCGATTTGAAATTCGTCAGAAAAAACAACACGTTGCATTTGCATGCGAAATCGACAAGTGCTTGGAATTTGGCATGCAAATCGGGCCAGAATTTTATTCACTAAATTCTTTCATTCACAAAAAATTGCAAAATCATCTCCGCTGCCGCTGAGGTCGGCGGACAAAACTAAACCTTCAATTGCTGCAAAACAATCAACTTCAAACTCTGCTCTACGCATTCCATTTTGAATCGATTACGAATATGTTGTTCCCCACAAAACAACACACAATATACAATTTAAATTACATGTCTGCTGTTTGCAGAGATCTTCTACTATATATATACACACATACACACACACATTGATATTGATCTGTGAACCGATTTTTATTGCAACGTGCGATTTGTTGTTTGTTTTTATTATTGGCTGCTGCAGTAATTCGCGTTTTTCATCGAATTCGTCTCATTCCGGTTGCAATAATCATTAATCGATTCGGTTTGTTGCGAGTATGTTGCACATACATATATATATACATATATATGTATGTGTATACGCCTTTTATTGCAAGTAAATATTATCCTACAAAACAATGGACTTGCGCTTTCATTGAGCAACACATTCATTCTCAAGCGAAATGCGTTTTTATTGTGCTGAGAAATGCGAAAATCAAGTTTGCGTCTTCTTCTAATTTAAGTCCTTGTTGATCTGTGCGAATTCCAAAAACAAAATTGTAGCTGTTGTTCTAAGAGTTTTTCATTCTGAATTGTTTAACCTTTAATCTGACCTCAAAGTATGATCTACATTCTCTAAACAAGAAAGCGTTTTCAAAATTATAATTAACATGAGAGTTAAATAAACAGAAAAATCATCTCAATTAAAGCTCTCCATTCTGGTGTAATTGGACTTCATTTAAGAATATATTCCTATTTATTTTTTGTGCTTAAGTTTCGAAATATATTTGAGCTTATATTAAAAAATAAATGGGAAAAAATGAAAAGCATATTGAAATTATTGAAAGAGGTTACTAAACAATAAACAACATTTATTTGTTATTTATATTTATTTATTAGATTATTTAACAATTAATTATAGAAATAATATCAGTCGCAACTAGACACTCAGCTCTGGTAATAATAATATTGATTTCGATTTTTAGATGCGTTCTAGTAAATTACAGATTTTTATAAAGTTCTATATCTGTCGATATTTAATTGATATGTTTTCAATATTCGCAAATAAAAACTTAATAGTGTTAACATGCAGCTTTAGTTAATAATTGGCCAAGACAGTAGCCAGTTTACAACAACAGCTGTAGCTTTACAACTGTTGCAAGCGCACAACAACAATCAGCGCTGGAATAAAAAACAAAAACAGCACCAATCACGTTTTCCGATAGCAGCTAAAAAATAAACACACTCATGAGAGTGCAAAGCATTTAGTTGTTATTTTGTAGTTGACACCAAATAAAATCGCGCACACCTTGTGAGCAGATGTCTTTTGTTTGTTTGGCTGGGATAGGCAGCACTCTCAGCTGTGCCGGGTCTCAATTCAGAGTCTCAGACTCAGTCAGCGTCAGCGTCGGAGGCAGCAGTGGCTGTGGCTGTGGCTGTGTGGCGGCTACTCTCTGTGTATTTGTTGCCGGTTTGCTTTCAATGCATTTTTTGTTTTTTGTTTTTTTTTTCTTTTTCGGCTAACTGTTGATTTTGTGGCGGCTATTTGTATGTACGAGTGAGCTGGCGCTCACATCAATTAAGAGGTGTGTCCGGGCCAACTCAATTAAGTTAGCGGCACTCACACACTCGTGCCGCCGTTTGACGGTTTAAGTTAATGTTGCTGCTTACACATCTTCCATAAGGCCGCCCAAATCGCAATGGCGCAATTGGCCATAATCGCTGTAGGACTTTGGTTCTGAAATTGAAGTTCAATTTGAGCCGTCGCCATTTTGCCGTTGCGCTGCAATTTGCTGCAATTCATAATAACTGGGCCCGCTGCCACCCACAGGGCGGTTGTTAGCCGAGCACTAAAAGCACAGGCCTACAACTCAAGCCACCCGAGTTGCTGTCCCGACTCTCGAGTCTAGACTTGTGTGGCGGCAGGCAGCAAGCAGGCGGTGTCCGTGTCGTCGAGCTCCAATCGAGCCAAGCCATAGAAAATTGCTGCAATTTTATATTTACAGCAATTGGGCGCAAATGCGAACAGCCACAAAACGACAACCGCAACGAGAGAGAGAGAGAGAGCGAGAGAGAGACAAAGAGAGAGACAGAGAGAGAGCTGGAGAGAAAAAGTTTGCAATTGTTAAAACATGAACTTAAAAATACATAATTGCATATTCCGCCCGGAATCGTTTTGGGGCCGCACTCACCCAGATTTCACTGACTCAAAAGCAAAACTCAACTCGGCCCCCAGTTCAAGTTTGGACGGACGAACAGCAAACTCGTAGCTGACAAACAACCAAACACTCATTCGTCACGTTGATTGCAAGCAGCACAGCGCACAGTGGTGCAAGATTAGTGGAAAACTAACTCAACAATATATAACACAATTTTAAATGAGCTTGCAATGAAAATATAAATAGTTTGTGATGAAAACATATTTCAAATGTATGCTTAAGTTAATAATCAGTTGGTTTTAAATTGAATTTGAATAAAATATAATTATGCACTGATAAAAAGTAAGTGTGTCTTTTAACTATTTTGTTTTATTTTTTATTTAATTTATCGTGTATATTTTGCAAACGGCTACTTAACAAATTAATGCAAACATGTCTCTCTACTGTGCTTCAATGGTTTCACATAACGGTAAGCGTCCCACTGGTTGTAAATTCAAATTATACTCACATAAAAAAAATGTCCAAAATACAAAAACAAAAAAAGAGAGAAAGAAAAATAATTCCGCAGCATATAGGCGCTTTGCACTCATCTTGTTTGAGCGGGCGACGCGGACGGGAAGACAAAGACAAAATGGCAAAACGGCAAAACGTTTTGCATCCGTAGCAACAGCAGAGTCCTGAGAGTCGGATTGGCACACTTACACATACCCTATAATCAAGTTTGAAGAAATATTCACGACATCCGTGAACTGATTTTAGTTCACCTACAACAAAAGAAGATAAATATATGCAAATATACAATACACAACAAAAAACATGTAATATAGTCTCACATATTAACACAAGTGATTAATTGGATACGCTATAAACAATATACCCGCTTCAAACACTTTAATGTGTGCAGGGCATTAAAAGAAAAATTCGAGGCAAATTTCATGACAAGCGAGTAATTTTGTTGTGATTTTTTGATTTGACCCAACACTCGCCTTTACATAAAAAAAAACGACAACACACACACAACCACACACACACACACAGGCACAACCACACACACACACACACACACACACCTCAAATGAATATACATATATTGGCTATTTAAATTGTGCAATTTCTGTTTGTTGCTCCCCCTTTTGGTAATTCTTCGTCTCCGTTTAGCGCCCCCTGCTCTATCTCTCTCTCTCTTTCTCTATCATTCTGTCTCTGTCCCACTCTGCTTGCACTGGCAACGAACAAAACGGCAATTATGCCGCGTTTTTGCTCCCAAATCAGGGGAAAATATATTTGAATCGCTTAGATTTGGCATTAAAACACGACCGGTGGATGGTGGATGGTGGATGGGTTGTTGGGTGGTTGGATGGTTGAATGGCAGTGGAGCAAAGTGGTTTGAAAATGGATTGATTGGGCTGCTGGGGCTGCCAAAAGAGAGAGGGGACTGCTGCCTGCTGCCCGCTGCTAGTAGTAGACACGTCAACAACTGACTGGCTGGCTGACTGACTGGCTGACTGGGTGACTGACTGGGTGACTGGCTGACTGGGTGACTATCTGGCTGTGTGGCTATTTGGATTTAGCAGTTGTTGTTCTCCACTTCTTTGGTCGCTGCAGTTATTTACAGGACAACGCAAAACGATGAATCGATGATTCCGCCATGAGAAATTAGATCGACTCAATGGGAAACCCATCATCAGCATTGCAGCAGTGGCAACCGAAACACAGGCAACGGCAACCCAGCCGAGTGCAGCAAACAAATCACTGCAAATGTAATTGAGCAGGCAACAGAGTATCGTGTAGAGACTTGGGATTGAAATTTTGAAAATTGCTGCTGGGATTGCGGGTATTATTGAAGCTGTACAAACTGTACTCCATCTAAAACTGTAAACGCTGCATCTCTCTCTCTCGCTGCCTCTCTCTCCCTCTCTCTCTCCCCCGCTCTCTATCAATCTAGTGGCTTGGAGTGAAGTCATTTTGTGCCTGGCAAAAATTGCTTGAGCGTTTTTCTTTCTCCTCTGTCTTTATTCGCTCGCTTTTGGCTGTGTGGGCGGCAAAGCGATGCAGCCAAGCAACAAATCGCGTCGACTGCCACACAGCTCCACTATCAAAGCTAGTTGCTTCGGCTGCCCCCTTGCCACTCCCACTCACGCCGTCTCAGCCATTCATTTGGTCAACGCCCTCGGGGGCGTTTCGAATTATGCTTCATCATTTTCCATTGGCAAATGTTGCCAGCCAAGCTATAACTTGACTCACATCTTAAATTCAACACTTTCATATACATATATATATAATGTATATATATATATATATGTGTATATATATATATATGTATATATGCCTAAGTTGAATCATTAAGTGATTTCGGTAAATGCCTAACAAGCCATTGTTCGGTTTGTTTATGCCCAAGCAGCTTTAAGCCAGAATTTAGGCTTTTATGGTGCTAAACATAAAAAGAAAATGCTGCAATTTGACAATTGCCTTGTGCAGCACCAATAAATATGGCATTAACTGAAATTTGTACAACTTAAGAGCTGTGGATATTTTCTCTCATCAGCAAGGGGCACAAAGACGTTTGGCTTATTTATCGCGGAATATGGCTAATACCAAGGCAAAAGTGTGCCGTGGCTAAGCACGCAAACATAAATAAAGGCGTTGCATGAGCGACCGCAAATAAAAACCAAATGCAATATGCCACACGAATAAAAGTGCGAAGGGGCAAGCTCAATTAATCTGGCTGGGCAGTATTATGATCGTATCGATTACCCAAACACACACAAACAGTGGCAAATGACACGCCCACCCAGCAGCAACCGCCGGGCAACCGCCGGCAACACGTGCCTCAACCAAAGACAATGAGAACGAGATTGAGAATGTTGGCTTAAGGCGGACTCTGGTCTGTCAACTAATCCTGTGCATAATGTTGCATAAATGCGAGCGCATGTCAAACGCTAAGCGAGATTCGGCCTCAGACTCAGACTCAGAGTCGACTCAGAGGCAGTCAGGCTGATAAGTGACCATATCCATATCCATCCAGTTGCGTCCGAATCTGCCGCCGTCAAAATGCAAGCGCAACTTTGGCGGCGACTCAAACGGTGGCAGGCAGTCGCTGCCATTGTGTGTCGGCCAAATGATGTGCCAAACTGACACTGCCAGATGGATAGATACGGATACCCCCCAACACCATTAAGGAGCTTAACCGTGGACGGGGACGGGGTGGAAGGTAGCCCAGCAAATGCATCGCATATTCCGCTTGATTTTTGGTTTCTGTGTGTGCCCAATGCCAATGAATCCGAATGGAATGGAATGGATTGGATTGGATTGTTGTTATTTTTATTTTGTGACAATTTCAGCAGCAACAACAACAGCAGCAGCAGCAGCAGGAAATAATAAAAGTGCAAACAAATCGTTAGATTTTCGCATTGAAGTGTTGTCTATGTTTGTGATTGTTGTTGTTTGGCATTTTGTCTAGTGGCACAGTGGAACAGTGGCCGCAAACAAGTCGAATAAATGACTAATGCATAAATGGTACATGTGACAAGTTTATAAAAATACCACAAAAAAGTAAAAGCTTATAATGAATTTAAATTGAAAAAATGTTATCCAAAACATGATTTTAATATGAAGTAGAAGATTATCGAAAATTAATATTTTTAACATAATTTCAATATTTATTTTTATGCAATTTTTAAAATTATATGTCAACCATTTAATGGAGGTAAATAACTGTAAAAACGTAATATAAGGGATAAGAAAAAACTTTAATCTAAATCTGAATTTGATATTATAAAAATGCATATTTAAACAGATTTTCAACAAATATATACACATATATTTTTCCTATTAAACTAGTGTCTTCAATAACCAGCCCAAGATTGTAGCAATACGAAAAAGAATTTTCCTTTGTTATTTATTATGCATCTTTAATATATGAGACAACCGCTTGAAAGATGGAATTAATATGCATTAATAGTTTACTGCCTCAAAACACAAATTGAATGCAAGCCAAAATGTATACATATAAATAGATGGCATGCATAATAAAAACAATAAAACAATTCGTAATTTACAAGCGTGCATATACTTTCGAGCTCACTGTAAATCAGCCACGATGATGACCCGGCCCAATGTCGACTATCTGCCGGATTGCGGGGCCCATTTACTGCTGCTGTTTAGAAGCGAAAACCAAGCGGCGCAATTTGTGCAATTTTTCCTTGTTTAGATTGTTATGCTGTGTGTTGGTGTGTGTGTGTGTGTGTGGGTGTGTGTGTATTTTTATGCCTGCGATAAGCTGAAACAGCGACCATAACCATTCTCGTATTATTTGTAAGGATTTTTGCATTTATTGCCAACGCTTTCCAAGGATTTGCCAGGGAGCGAGCCCCCAATCCGAATGAGGCAGCAATAGTGTGTTGTGGTAGTATCTTAATAGTTATCAGGCGATTCTTGTTGTAGTCGCTGTTATTGTTGTTATTATTATTGTCGCTGCTGCCGTTGCTGCTGCTTCTGAGCTCAGTTAGTTTGAGAAGCTAAGCCGGTAACGGCCAACTTTATTTGGCCAGTAAAATTTTATGCCATTTTATAAGCAACATAAATGAGACATTTACCATTTAACCGGGTGTTTGGGCTAGTCTCGTGCTGTAAATCCATTAACGAGCGACGCGTTAAGGTAAAGGCGAAGCCCGACCAAACAGAGGGAAAAAAAACAACAAAACACACGCAATGCGGTGAAGCTATTAAAACTTATAAATAAACAACTTCAAAATTGTAATCGGCAATTATACGCAGCAAATTAACATGAACACCGTCTGTCAGATACCAGCAATAACTCAGCTCAGACTCTGACAGCCCTTAGACTCTGCCACAATGGCACCCCAAGCCAAAGGGTTGTCGGGGGCCCCTCGCCAGGCGAGGGAAACAGACTCGGAAAGGATCGACGACGGATCGCAGGAACCCGGAAGATATCTTCATGCATGCATATTAGTCGTGATGACGACAACCTGTGAGCAGTCGGGAAATATCTTGAGTAATTAGTTATTGTCGGCATATTGCAGAAATGAGTCAAACATGTCTGTCAGCAAGGAAAATACTGTTGAAAGGCCAACTTAATTTATTGGCCACAATTATTTATTTATGTATTTCAATTAATTAAAAAAAATAAATATATTTATGCTATTCTAGTTATTTAAAGAAGCCGAGCACCAACCTTGACTTTCAGCTGCATCTATAAATGTATAAAATAAATATTTAAAATTTGGTCAGCCTTTTGTTTTCAAACTCAATGAAACCAGTTAAAAATCAATCACACAATTTAAGTCAAAGACAAAACATTCACTTTAATGCTCAAACACACACACACAGAGAAGTCTTTAAAAATATGACATAGCATTGTCAACGAGAAATATTTGATTAACGACTAAAAGCAGAGCTGGCAAGCCAAAAGTGACCGGATTGCCGGCTAAACAGCGACTGGCACCGAGTCACAGCAAAAACGAATAAATAAAAGCCAAATAATATTTAAGAACAAAACAAAAACGATGGGAATACAACAGCAGCAACAACAGCAACAACAAAACTAGGCAGCAAAAATGTTGAATGTTAAAAGGTAATAAAAATATTTCCCTGCTACTTCGCATCTATATCCAGATCCAGTCAGCAGTCGGCAGTTGGCAGTTGGCAGTTAGCAGTTAGCGGCTCTGAGCCAGCTCTCTTTCCAGCTGTTGGATAGGCCATCAATATTCCGTTTCGATTTCGAATTAAAAGATTATGACGATAATAAACTTGACTAATCATTTTTATTACAATATCTTAACGTGGCCCACACTTGCACCGATGTATTCGTATATTCGGTTATCGAATCTGAGGGGTCCATGGCCTTTTACCACGAAATTTCAACGCTTCTTTTTTTGTTTTGGTTTTTTTGTTTTTTCCCAGAACATCCATGCCGATCATGATAAGCGACGCTGGAGTCAACACATGGTTCGGGTGGCCAAAATAAAAAGTCAACTTTGTTTATTAATTTTTCATAACTTAAATACATATATTTGTTACTTTGTATACTTTTTATTTGTATTTCGTTTGCTTTATGGTTTTTCTTTCTTGTTTTCTGTTTCTTTTCTTTTTTTTTTTTTCATTTTTTGTGTAATAAATTATGAGACTATGCTTACAAACAGATTGAGATACATTTGTATCTGTATGATTTATGTGTATATGGTAATTTATGTTTGCCTGTCGTCAACTTAACTAACATACTAAGCTAATTAATTAAATGGTTTTGCGAAATTATTAGATTACACTTCATATATATATATGTGTATATATATCTTCTTTCTGTTTTGTTTGACAATCGCCTTAAGTTGCACTACCAACTAAATTAACTATGAATGTTAAATATATATATATCTTTATACTTTTTTTTTAGTTTTGAATTTTTTGTATTTTGTATTTTGTGTTTTTTTTTTTACAATAGTTTGCCAGTTGTTATAAGTGATATGGAAAGCATTTTGCATCAACTTGGCTCCACCAGCTGCATCGGCCAACAATTTAACATTTAGTATCACAATTTCTCGTTTTTTATTTTTTATTTATGCATTATTATTATTAAAACTATATTTTCGAAGCAAAGCAAATTGATTGGATTTATTGCGTTTAGTATTATTTACAAGAGATTAAAAATAAGAACGTAGGAAACAAAAGCCAGACTAAATCGATAGCGTGTCATATTATTATTGCACATTTGAAATATATTTATTTGAATATGTGTGGACTTAGTTATCATATACACATAAATGCATATGCATATACATATAGATATATACTATATTCATTGTTTATCGCCTAATGTTTAGTGTTTAGTATTAAACATACCTTAAGATTAATTTAAATTCGAATTTTGATTTTACTACGCCTTAGATTTCAGCTGATTTCGATTTGGATTCCATTTCATATTTTATGATTCCGATTCTTTTTGCAAATATTGTAATTACACATACATATACATATGTATGTATATATATTCTTTTTTTATTAGGTAATTAGCCTGAAACGCTATCAGTCTCATTTCAAAGCACTCCAGCGGCTTTTCAACGGCCTCTGTTAAACTGGAAAATTGCTTTTGATGCATCTTTGGATACGTTTCATGCCAGTTTAGTTTAGTTTTATTCTTTATTTAGTGTGTGTCCGTCTCCCTCTGTCTGTCCGTCCCTCTCTGATGATTTCTTTAGCATTTGTTTATGGGAGAGAAATCATGAAAGAACTCACAGGCAGGCAAGCATCGCTCCTGCCCCCCGCCCCCAAAACACATAACAAAATCAAATAATAATTTTGTGGGCAACAATTTATAAATTTTAAGTATTGTATATGCGATGATGTTGGGTGTTTTAATGATTCTTATGGTTTGTTTTTGATGGCTTTTCGTACTTTTGCTCTTCAACTACCTTATGTGTGTGAGGCTTCGGGTTCGGGTTCCAGCTTCCAGCTTCCAGTTTCCAGCGCAGCGTTGTCGACACTCTCTTTGCTCCTCTTCACAACACTGCATGAGATCATATTGGTTGTTGCGAGAGTCTATTGTCACGGCCAATGGCTGATACATATTTGGATTGTTCTTCTTCGTCGTCGATAACTAAGTTAATTACTCGCGTTCATCGCTCCACTCGTTCATCTATCAGAAAAGATATCAAATTTTGACAAATTCTATATTAGCATGGGCCACTTATTCATTTCACTGCGTTTGTTGTGTGCTTTTGAAATAATAAACTGAGCAGGGAATAAATAGATTCGAGTGTTTTGTGCAGTGTTGTGGGTGTTGCATTGGAAGACTTACATACTTCACAGCTCGATTCCTGAAGGTCTCCTGCTCCATGTCGCGGATCTTGTGTGTCAGCATGTGCTGCTTGAGGTTGCCCTGCAACAAAATTAAAAGAGAGAGCAGAAAGAAAGGCGTTAGGTTATCCGTTTTAAGGAAATTAATCACATAACTCTTAAATTAAATTAAGTTCACTTGAATTTGGTTCATTTGAAGTAGCATTTCTTAGAAGCGCCTGGCCTTAATCAAAAATCCTAATAAATCTCTTAATTTGTCTTTTATATTTAGTTCATATTTTTAATGGATCGCAAAATTCATAAAAATAAAAAATAAAAATTCTACAAATAATATTTTGATTTTTGGATTTGATTTCTAGTGATTTGCCATAATTTATTTTCATATTGTCTAATATTGCCAGACATTTTTGTCTTTAAAAATATATTTAAATTTCTTAGAAGTGAAAATGCTAGACTTGATTTTAATCAACAATCTTAAAAAATGGGATATGTGTTCTTTTCAAAAATAATTTATATTTTTAATGAATATATTTCGATAAAAGTGTTTATATTTTACAATCTTAAATTCCTTCAGAAATTCAGAGAAAAAACCTGCCTGCAAATATTATTTTGAATATTTTACTTGCTGATGATTTGCTAAATTGTTTGATTTATTTTCATATTATTTATGAGTCGATTTTTGTTTTTGTAAATATTTCAAATTTCTTAGATGTGGAAGCACTTGGTAATCCTAAACATGATTTATTTCTTCTTTTCAAAAACAATTGTTTATATTTCTATGAATATATTTAGATTTCTTTAATTCTTTTAAACTTGTTGTGAAACTGTGAACAATTTAAAAAATAAACCACCTACAAATATTATAAAGTTTTTTTAGAAAAATCGGAAATTCTTTCTAGATTATGGCTCATAATTTATTTGTATATTGTTTTGAATGCTTGCAACAGTAATTCTGTCGCGGACTTACCTTAGTTGTGAAGCCGCGATCGCAGATGTTGCACTTGAAGGGCCGCTCCTTGGTGTGGCTCCTGTAGTGAATCTCGAGCGCCGAGTGGCAGGGGAATGTCTTGTAGCAGATGCCGCAGGTGGTGCTGCCCCGCACCCCACTCAATGCCAGCGGGTTGAATGGTGCCGCTGGCATCACCGATTGGGCAATCTGATTCATGGCATTGCACATATTCTGGGTGGTGGCCGGCGGGAAGATGGGCAGATTGGGGAACATGCCGAAGGGCGGTCGGGCACCGATCAACGGATTGGGCTGACCACCGCCGGGTGGACCGCCAGGCGATTCCCCGGCACGCGTCGGTGGCTGCGGCGATGTCTGGCGCTGGGCAGCAGCCGCTGCCGCCGCAGCTGCCGCTTTTTGTTGCACTTCCTGTGCCTCGCGACGCAGTTGCTCCTGATGCTGGTGCAGGGCGGCGGCATGTTGCTGCATCTGATGGTGATGATGCTGGGCAGCCGCCGCTGCTGCCACCGCCGCCTGCTGCTGCATCAGATGCTGATGCTGCTGCTGCAGGTGATGCTGCAAGCCGGGCGGCAGGCAATCAATGCCCACCGACGGTGCCAGCTGCGCGGAAAGCAGCTGCGAGGCAGACACGGAGGCAGAGGCTGACACGGAGGCGGAGACAGAGACGGAGGCATTGGGACTGCGTGCAGGTGTGGACTGCTGGCTCAGCGGACTCACTGTCTTCTCCTTGGGCGGGGGCGGGGAGCGCGACGTGGCGGCAAGTGGCTGCGACGGGGCAGGAACAGCGGCACGCGGCGTCAAGTCGAGCGCGCCCTGCGATGCCTCCGAGACGGATCGAACCGGCGAACAGCTCGGCTTCGGCTGCGAACTGGGACTGGCGGGTGCGGAGGGTGAGGCGGAAGCGGAGCCAATCGAATTGGCGTTGCTGGCGGCGGATCGAGGACGCGAGTGCTGGTGATGTGGGTGGGGATGATGGCTGTTGATGTTGACCACGCCGGTGGCATCGATGCGCAGCTTCTGCTCGAAGAGCAGCGACTTGAAGTCATCGCCGGAACGCGGACGCTCATCGCCCATCGCTGGATCGTTGGAGAGATGGTCCGAGGAGGCGTCGTCGAAGTCATCGCCATCGCCATCGCCACAGTCCATGTTGTCGTCGAGATCCCCCTGCGACGACTCCGAACCCAAGGCGCCGTTGTGCGGAACGCCCGCCAAGCCAGCCGCACCCGCAGCCGCACCCGGATTATGACTGCCCGGACCACCGCCAGGCATGGCACCGAAGTGAAAAGCAGCCGCTGCGAAGGGATTCATAAAGTGGCCGGGCATCATTGAGGGCGGCGGATCGCGAATCTCGGCCGCCTGAATCTGCTCGGGCGTCAGATCCGTGGGCTCGCCCGTGTGCAGCCGGATGTGCTGCTGGAGGACCAGCGCATTCGAGTACTTCTTGTGGCAGACGGGACACTGGTGGAAGTTGCGCATCGGCGGGCGAATCTTGTGCACAGCCATGTGCGTCTTCAGATTGCCCTTGGTGGTGAAGGCGCGTCCGCAGATCCGACACTTGAAGGGTCTCTCGCCGGTGTGGGTGCGGTAGTGCATCTGCAGGGCACTCTTGCAGGAGAGGACGCGATCGCAGACGACGCACTGGTTGGGATCGCTGATCTTCTTGTTCTTCATCAGCTCCTTGAGCTTCATCGTCTCCGACGTGTTCGACACCTCGATGAAGTTCTCCCACGAGTTGTCGTTGCTGTGTGGGCGTGGCAAGAGCGCCGCCATCTCGTGCTTGATCGGATTGAAGAAGGGCGAGCGCGGAATGTGGGCGTGAGCGTGGCCAGCTGGCGAGCGGATCGGCGAGTGGTGCTCGGGGGAGAGTGTCTTTGTGGTGAAGTTGAGGGGGAATCGCTCGGCAAAGAAGTCCTCGCGATGGGGCATCGTTGGCGGCAACTGGCCCGGCGTCGGCAGCTGATCCAGATGCGAATGCGAGCCGGGCGAGCACTGGGCGTGCATTATTGCTGGTGGTTGAATCGGTTGCACCACCGGTGGATAGCCGGCCATGTGGTGGTGCTGCTGGGCGGGATGATGATGGTGATGATGATGATGCTGCTGCTGCTGATGGTGCTGATGATGCTGATGATGATGCTGGTGATGCTGGTGGTGATGTCGCTGCATCAGTGGCGGCGTCGCAGACACTGGGTTCTTCGGCGAGGCGGTCGGCGTGCGATTGGCAGGCGTTTCCCGTTGCTGCTGCTGCTCCCGCTGCTGCTGCTGCTGCTGCTGCTCCTCCTCCTGCTCCTCAATCTCATCGACGCGCTCCTCCTTGATGCGCACCTCCAGCGGCAGTGGCTCTGGCTCCGGTTCCATCTCGGCACACTCGGCGGACGCTCGCTGTCGTCTCCGGCTCCGTCTTCTCCTCCTCGATCAGCTCCGCTTTGACGGGCAACCGCACAGCAGTCATATCGTCGTCATCATCATCGTCCTCCTCGTCGTGCGGTGAACTGGGACCGGAGGATTTGCGCAAATCTGTGGGCATTTCCTGACTAACCTGCTGCTGTTGATGCTGCTGCTGCTGCTGCTGCTGTTGCTGGCTGTGTTTGAGAGCCGCACCCAGGCCCGGCATCTGGGGGAAGAAGGGATGCGGCAGTCCGGCCGTGCTGCCAGCCGCCGCTCCGAGGGACTTCAGCAGCTCCATGGGCGGACGATAGAGGCCCTGCAGGCCGGGGAAGGCCATTGCTGGCGGATGAGCGGACGTTGAGCTGGCCGACGCCTGGCCGGATGCCGGCGCTGGCGACTGTGTGGGCGAACTGTCCGGCGACATTTGATCCAGCAGCGGCGGATGGAACTTGTCCATGTGCTCGGGTATCGGTGTCGCATTCATCGGGACGTGCGGAAACTTCTGGGCATGCCGCTGGAAGTGCACCTTGAGGTTGCCCTTGGTGGTGAACCGACTGCCGCAGACGTTGCACTTGAAGGGTCGCTCGCCCGTGTGAGATCGGATGTGGATCTGTAGCGCCGAGTCGGAGCCAAAGACCTTGCCGCAGTACCGGCAGCGGTGCTTGAAGAAGGGCTCGTTGCGACCCTTGCCCTCGCCGCACTTGTCCCCGAACGCAAAGTCGTCGGCCATGTTGTTGGCCAGGATGCCTTGCGAGGCCGAGTCGAGCACCTCCTGTGCCCGTTTCTGCAGCAGATCCAACGAGTTCGGCTCGGGCAGATCATCGTGATTCGTTATGATGCTGGAGGCCAAATCGGTGCCGAAGGGCAGCGGCATGTTCTCCATCTCCTTGAGCTTGGACAGCGCGTCCTGGGCGCTCTCCTGCGGCTGGCCAAAAGCCTTAGCACCACCACCAGACTTGGCGCCGGCATCCTCGGCCCGCTTGCGCTTCAGGGAGACAGCCGGCGACGCTGCCGCCGAGGGGCTGGGCGAGGGGGAGGCGGAACGGGAACGGGAACGGGAACGAGAGGGGAACGGGAACGGGAACGTTCACGCAGCGGAACGCCCGCATTGATGAGATGCTGGCGTGCCTTGGACTCGGCCATGCGAGCCTCGGCCTTCAGTCGCAGCTCCATGTCGGCAATGCGCTCCTCCTCCTCGTAGGTATCCGTTTCGCCATCCTCCCGCTCCTCGGGCTCCGCATCCTCGTCGGCGTCGTCCTCGTTGCTCTGCTTGACCTGGTTGAGGGCCAGCTGCGATTGCAGCTGCTGGATGAGCTGAATCTGAAAGAGTTGCTGCTGCTGCAGATTGAACAGCGTCTGCTGGAGGAAGGCCAGCTGCTTCATGGCCGCCTCGTTGTCCGCGCCGGAGGCGCCGTTCGCAATTGTCTTGGCCGCAAACTGTGCGATTGCCATCTGCATGTTTTGTATCGCCTCCAGGGTGACCGGTGTTGCCCCAAATTGTTGGGCTGCTGCTGCTGCAGCTGCTGCTGCTGTTGCTGCTGCTGCTGTTGCATTGCTGACCGGCGGCGTCGCTGGACTCTTCTCGTGCTCCGCCTGCGGCATCTCAACGTCCACATCCAGTTGCTTCTGTGGCTCCTCCATGGCGGACGTGGCAGCGGTGGGTGAATTGGGCAGCGATGAGTTTGAGTTCGCGTTCGCGTTCGTCTCGTGTTCCTCGGGCGGCTTTGTCATGGCCTTGGCTTTGTTGTTATCGTTATCGGCAACGTTATCGTCAACGTTATCGTTATCGTTATCGCTATCGTTGTTGTTGTTGTGGTTGCTGCTGTTGTTGTGGTTGTGGTCCTCGACGATCGCATCTGTTCGATGCTCAATTTGCTCCACGCTCTCCTTGAGCTTATCCGGCTTATCCTGTTTATCCTCTTTGCTGTCTGCCACTTGTAGCAGCTCCCTTTCGCCAGCCACCTCGTCGTCGTCGTCGCTGTGGCGCCGCGGACTGCGGCTGGGGCAGGGACTATTCCCAGCACTGGCGCTGGCCGGTGTCGCCGTTGTCAGCGGCGAGCAGGCGCCATTATCTTCCTGATCACTTGCGATGTCTGTCAATAAAATCGACATTAAATTATATATACATACATATATATCGATTAGCATGCAATCGAATACATCAACAACTCATTCATTTAGAAAGTGGCTTGGTTTGGAGACACATCAAATAAACAAACAACGAACGAATTCTATAATATTCTTCTGCTTTCATAACTTGAATATTTGTATAAATATTTATTCATGTCACAGTTTTGAATGGAAATTGACAACATGATTTTGGAGTGTCGATTTCGATCAAATACATCTCAATTTGCTGAGTTCGGTTGATGAAATCTGTTAACACAACAGACATGATAATATACACTTTAAATTAAATCTTATCTTTAAATATTCTTGATGATTTGAGTTTAGAGCAGTTCTGCTTATAATTTGAAATATTAAAGCTGCAAATAAGAACAGAAAAAGTCATCTGAAACTATCGCAAATGAATACAATTTACTGTCTAATAATATTATTTCAAATCAAGTTCTTTTTATGACACTTCAATTATTTTGGTTTCATACCCAGAATCTATAAAATCTATAAAATATGTGCAAAACGTGTTTGGTTTTTATGTTTTTTTTTTTTTTAATTTCTGTTTTATTAAAAAAGTTAGAAAGCCTTAGGTATACAAGAACTCTTATAGTCTCTTAGATCTTGTAGTTCATATATATATATATATATAGATATATAGAGAGAAGGAAAGACGAGTAAATAGACTGGGCTGATCAAGAATATATATACATTTTAGGGGATCGGAGCTGCTTACTTCTGCCAGCTATGCATTTTTCCAATTTTTAAAGGGTTCAAAAATGGTAAAAAATGTACACAAACATAATACATATTAATAAATAAAAACTACTAAAAATATTATTAAATATATCAAATAAAAAATAAATAAAATTTACTCCAAACTCCTCTCTTTTCTGCAGATAAATAATATATATAAATATGTATGTTAATATTCTTTTACTTGCATCATTTAAATTAAATTAATAATTAAAATCGCCCGAATAGAATAAAATTTGAATACATTTCTAATATACAAGAAAAAGCTTGTCCCACTGTGCACACTTGACAATGATAGAAACAACAAGAGCAGCAACTGCAACAACAACTTGTTGTGCCTCGCAGTGGCAACAACCAAAATAGACAACGCGACTGTTGGCAGCCTGCTGGCGGCATGATTTACCGGCAAAAGACGCCCGCAATTCCTCTCCACAACCCACCAGCCTGCCCCCCACACACACACACACACACACACAGAGTGTGTGTTCCTTTTGATCTTCAGTTTAGATGCTGTGGCTGCTGCTGCTGCTGCTGACCATTGCCTTGTCGCATATATGACTTAATCGGCAGCAATTGTTGATTGCAATGCGGCAATTTGGCTGGCCGCTGTTGCAGTTGTTGCTGTTGCTGTTGCTGCGCTGTGGCAGCTAGCCGAGTGCAATTACATTTCTTGCGGCAGCATCGAACCAGTTGCAATTAGCAATTGTTGTTGTCGACCAGCAGCCGATGCTCACCTGTTGCAAGCAGCAACAACTGAACAACATCTGACAATTGCCGACGGAAAATGTCGAAAATCAAAATTCAAAAATAAGAAATAAGAAATACAAACAAATTAAGAATAAAAAATGTGTCTCTGAGTGGTATGTAAAAGCGACCAATTTGGTTCGCATGCGCAGCGGCCATAAAACATAATTTATGATAAGTAGGCGCAGGGCCAGGCTGGCCGAGAAACGAGATAAGTCTGCAGAGATGGCTCGATTGCCTCGCTCGCCTCGATTGCCAGCCTGTTGCTCTGCCCGATAGCATAATAAAGCATATTTCTGCACAAATCAAAACGAGTCAAGCGAGTTTTGCACCAGATACATAGACACAGATACACACAGATCCACCGATCCACGACTAGAGGCAGTCAGACACTTTTAAGCAGCTACGTTTTTTTGTTTTTTTTTGGGGGGGACTGCTATCAGCGCCATTTGCATATCGATCGCATCAATATAATATAATTATTATTTTTAAAACGAATATGACGCTCAATTCTCCAATGCGCCGCGCTGTTCCTCATTTGGTATTCGATTTCAGCTTTTTTGGCCAGCATCTCGATTCGAATGCGTGCTTAACTCAAATAAGTTGTGGGTTCAACGCGAAATTCTGATCGAAATTATTATAACAATAACTGATAAGTGAATGTTATTTCAATTAATTAACACTGAGTATTATGTGCGTCATTAAGTTTTGTGGCGGCTGCTTTGTTCCCCCACAGCAAATCCGAATTATGATGCAGATTAAATTGTCGTTCAATCGACCAATTGCAAAGTCATTTGGCAGTTGCTCATCGATTCTTTGGCCACATTTACATTTATGTATAAATGCATTTTCAGTTCTCAGAGCTGCTGTTGTCCTGCCTAATCAGTTACTGGTATTTTGCCAAGGAAAATATACCACAAATTGTTTCGTACTGTTTTTCATTCTAAACCAAATATTGTTATGATAAACTGACATAGAAAAATACAGATACACATATATATATATATATATACGAGTATGTGTGTAAAATGTGTGGACAGGAAATTATATTTCCTTTTATTTATTTGGAGCAGACTAAAAAATAAATATAGAAACGAATTTCGCTCGATATACACAAGGGACAATGAATGGGATTGTATACGATTCAAGGTGGATTAAGTCAAGCCATAAATTGATTTCTGCCCCGAGCACTAAATTCAAATGACACACACACACACACACACACACGCACACACACACACACGTTAACAGATATATAGTAAAAGTATTCTCCATAAATCCGCACAGTTGGCAGACTTAAAGATTAGCCGAAATTGTGCAGCTTCTCATTTGCCATTGTCAAATTATGTTTGCAACAATTTATAATACTTGTTGTTCGCATTTGAAATTGTCATTTCAACCGCACACCCATCAAAATATGTTCTTGCAACAACAACAACAACAAACATTTCTGGTCTGTTTTTTTTTGGTTTTTTTTATTTTTTTTTAAATATCTGTCGGATGTTCTGGCCACTAAATTTTACTTCCAGCTCTAAATTTAGTTCGTTTAGCTTTCAGCGTGGCAATTTTGAAATGTCGCAACCAATAAAGAGTGAAATCCGTGTGGAGCAATGAGTAAAATTAAATTAATTAGTGTAGCTGGCAAATCAATTAATATTTAAACACTGTGTAAATTGAGGCTTTCATTAATTTTGATAGGTTTTATATTTTAAAGCCACAAAGCGTAATAAATTGAGCTTTATCGAAATTTAGCGCAACTCGTCGTGGATTGTTGAATTGCCAATTGAAAATACACATCGAGAAATGATAGCAATCTTAGATACAAAACGATATTCTCGATATAAGCAAAAAGCGTATCAGAAAAGAAGCTGCTGGTGAAATGTTTAATGAAATAAATTAAATAAGTAGTTTCCAGAAGACATTTTTGGATGTGAACAACAACAGTTGCAACAACAGAGTTGCAAGCAAGTTGAACTTTGGCTTGGCTTTCAGCGAGCGTTTCAATTAATCCAACATCATATTCAATATGCAAATCGGGCGGGCAAATGTATGGGGCCTAACAGTGACCCAATAAGTCAACGATTTTCCGCGTTGTGAAAAATGTAAACGCAACAATATTGCCAAGGAGCAGGGGGCAGACGAAGAGACAGACAGACAGACGACAGACAGACAGACGACAGACAGACAGACGACAGACAGACAGACGACAGACAGACAGACAATCGCATAATTTTCTAATCGGTGCGGATTGCACGAGTTTGGCATAAATTGACACCCCGGGGGCAAATTGTATTTCATGTCTATGAAATTCAAGCATAAATAAACATACGCGACAAAGTAACACAAAGAGAAAGAATACAGAAATTAAGGCGAAAAAAAACGAAAAAAAAATAAGAAAAAAAGAAAACACAAAAGCAACGCATAAATAAAAATAATTAAATAATTAATGTCATTAAGTTATGCGCATTGACTTTTCTGCGTTCGGGTTAACAAAATACAAATGCCAGCAATAAAAATCCAAATAAAATTCATATACACAACAAGTACACGTGTGTGTGCGTGTGTGTGTGTGTGTGTGTGTGTGTGTGCGTAATCCATATAAACTATATGGAAATTAGCAGCAGATTTATGTGTTGTTGTTCGACTGCCAATTTTGCGATATATTTCAAATTTATTGTGCCACACTAATGACTAAGCATTTATTAATTCTGCTTCAGTTATGCATTAGTATATAAAAACTACAAAATTTAAAATATTCGATTATAGTTTTTTTTTTAATTAATACATATTTTTTTAATAACGTGATTAAAATTTATAAATTGAAAATTCAATTTTTTTTTTTTTAAAGTGCAAGAAGTTTTTCTTATCAGCTTGTGTGGCTTTAGTTTTTCAGTATTTCAAAATGGTATAACCCTGGTTAGAAAGTCGATTCACTAGTCGACTAGTCTGCGCTTTAAATAAACGAATAACTGAACCAGTTTCGGTTAATTAACGAATTTGTCATTTTTGCCCAAACAAAAAACCAACTCAAACGAATAAAATTTATGTTAAATATTAAAGCAGCAACTTTGGATTGGGCATTTGGAAATCGGTTCTTGTTTTTCTCGATAGATGGCCGAATGTTGATAGAAACTGCTTGCAGCATAATTAATAATTATTAGTGTGGCAGTTGAAGATATGCTTTAATGTATGCACCAGTTTGATTATACAAAAAAAAAAAAAAAAAATTGTAAATTGCATTTTGTTGAATTTTTAGTTTCCAGTTTTTTTTTTATTTTTGGTTGGCGATAAAAAGATTTTAAGTGCTTCTCTGTCTCCTTCCACATCTGAATCCCTCTGTCTGCCTCCCTCTCTCTCCATTTCCCCCTCCCTCTCTCTCTCTCTCTCACTCTGCCCTGCTCTCTCTTTTTTTGAGTTTTTTTTCAATATTATTCCAATGTGCCACCTTTTATTGACTTTGGTCATTTTTCGTGATTTTGGCTTTTTATGACAAATCAAAAATCGATTTGGAATCGCTGCTCGATATGATTTAAGTATATTGCATATGTATAAATATACATATATATATATATATATATAACATCGTAAACTTGAAAATGATTTGAAAGCATTTTTTTTTTTTGTAATTTTGAGGCCTTTTAAAGTTTTGAAAGCTGCGGCCATTTGCATTTGCATATGGCAAATGAATCGACTCGAAACGCATTCAAACGATTCAGTTTCGGATTCGATCCGTCTTCGGTCGGGCCCAATTTAACACCACATTAATTAATTAAATACAAAATAGACATATTCGGTTCTTTGTCTATTTGTTGTTTATGATTTAACGGCTTTACTTTCGAAATCGTCCACACACAATTATGACATTAAAAACAAATCAGCTCAAAATATAATATTTACATTTTATGGCTTGTCGCTTTAGGGGCCAATTAAATAGTTAAATAACCGAAAAACAGTAGTTCCCAAAAGCTTGTAAGAGTTGCGACAATAAACAACTAATTGACAACTATTTCCATTTTAAATTATTAAATAGTTAAAAAACAAACAACAAAAAAACAGCTTGTTTGACGAATATTTCGATTTTAAAATTTGACTATTAAAAATGGGGAAGAAAGCTGCGAAAACTCACCTTTCTCGGCGCTTCTGGCGCGATCCTTCAGCTGTTTGACAATGCCATATTTAACGGTACCAAATTGTATCATTTTATTTATGGTCTCCTGGTGATTATCCTTGAAGTCACTACGCATTGCACACAGAACGTTTTGCAAGTGATTTTTCATCAAGAATGGAGAACTTTTTGCTTTTGTATTTCGATTTTTCGACTTTTCGATTTTGATTTTAGCACAAACCGAACATTATTTATGTGTGTGTGCGTGTGTGTGTGCGTGTGTGTGTGTGGGTGTGTGTGTGGGCGTGTGTGCTTGTGGGTGTGTGTAGTAAAATTGGTGTTTGTTGTTTTTGGCGCCAGTTGGCCAAAGAGATTTGTACATTTGTCATGCGCTCAGCACGCGATCCATGCTGCCCACTGCCCACTGTCCACTGTCCTTGTGCTCGTGTCCTTGTGTCCTTGTTCTTGCCACGCACGACTTTAGCTCAAATATCTGCTGTGACTTTTTCGAATATTTTATATACTTTTTTTTGTTTGTTTTTGAGAAACCGATAATATTTAGATTTGTTGGCGCTTGTGTTTTTGCCGACGGCTTTTGCAGCGCTTATCGATAACGAATCGCGTCGACTTTCATCTTCAGCACATTGATCAAACTCAAACTCGGATGCGGATCCGAATATATATATATATATATTTATGTATATATATATATGTGTGTGTGTGTGTGTGTGTGTGTGTGTGGTTGTGTGTATTTATATTGTTATGAACACTTTGACGCAATCTGATTGGAAACTTGGCGCACTCGCTAAAAATATTGTGGCTCGCAACGGGATTTATAATACATATGTATATTTATTTATGTGTGTGGCAACAACTCAGTTTTTGGCCGATACTCGCTGCTCTCTGTCTGCGGCACGAACGTTCAGCACGCGCGTCAAAATAACACTGACACAAAACACAAACAATATCGCTGAGATACTTTCAGCCACACACACACACACGCACACACCAACACACACACACACACACACACATGTAGACAGACACAGACACACACGAGTCGCTGTCGTCGTTTTCTGCTTCGGGCAGCGACGACAACGACGACGACGACGACGACGCGACCGGTTTACTATCAATATTTTTACATGCATGCGCATGTGTGTGTGCGTGTGTGTGTGTGTGTGTGTGTGTGTGTGCAACATTTTTATTATTACTGCCACCAACTGGCTTATCCTGACATTCATTCAACCTACCCACCTTCCACACACACACACTCACACACAGTCATATCTGTGTGACGCGCACTCGCTCACATTTCATATCATTTTTCATACATAAACGCTCTCGCTCCCACTTGCACACACACACGCACACACACACACGGACACAGACACAGTCGCATATTCCCTCTCATCATAACTTTTATTAAATTTTACTTGTCTGTCTCGCTTGCTCTGCCAGCGCTCAATTGTTGCTGTTACTGTTACTGTTACTGTTGCCATCAACCTCACACCACAGCGTGCACACACACACAGCTCAACTCACTCTCGCTCGCTCTCTCACACACTCGCTCTCGCTCTCTCGCTCTCTCTCTCGCTCTGTCTAGCTCGCGAGTGGAGAGCGCAGGATGCTCTGTTCTGCTGCTGCTGCTGCTGCTTTTACCTGTTTGCTCAACGGACATTTATGAAACTTGTTCGAAAAATTATGAGACACTCACACACACACACACACACAGACACACACACACGCCTGCACAGCAGAGAGGCAGCGCTGCCTGTGCTAACTGCGCTGTCGCTGCTGCTTGTGCTGACTGCGCTGTCGCTGCTGCTGTTGTCGTTGCTGCTGCTGCTGCTGCTGCTACTTTTGCTTCCTTCCGTTTTCTGTTGGCTCTCTCACCTTTCGCCATTGTTTTTTTTGTGCATTTTTCTTGGCATTTTTAACAGCTTCTTCTTCTTCTCTCTCTCTCGCTCGCTCGCTCTTGCTGCCGCACTTGCGCGCGCTCTCTCTCTCTCCCTCTCTGTCTCTCTCTCTCTTTGTTAATAATTTATCATAATTCATACGGCACCCCTACCACCTCCCTCCACCCCATCTCTTCGCCCATGCTGCTTATAAATGTTCGGCCCTTTTATTGATGCCATCTCGCTTGCACGCACGCCTGCGCCCCGACCATGTGTTGCGCTCACTCTTCTGCCCACCTCTCGCTCGCTCTCTCTCTCTCACTCACACTCTCACGCTCTCCATCTATCGCTCTCGCTCTGCCTCGTGCGCTCTCCCTCTCTCGCTCTCACTCTGTCTTTCGCGCAGTTATGAGCGCCGATTGCTGCTGTTGTTGTTGTTGTTGTTGTATTTTTTTTAATTTCGGCTTTATAAGATTTTCGGTTCTTTGCTATTGTTCGCCCCCGACTCTCGCCCATTCGTCCGTCTCTCTGTCTGTCTGTCCGTCCGCCTGTCTGCTTTGGGTGCTTCGCTTATTCGTCAATTCGATTTGTGTGCGCGCGTGTGCGTGTGTGTGTGTGTGTGTGTGTGTGTGTGTGTGTGAGTATTATGAGCCATTCATCAAAATGTTTGGTTTCCTGTTTCATTCTTTGTTATTTTTATTGTTTGTTTTTTCTTTCTTTCATTTTTGACTTTTGGCAACTCCCACTTAATTTTTTCTTGTATTTATTTTCATGTTTAGAATTGTCATTCGCCCATTTTTCATTGCTTCGACGACTTTATCGATTTATTTTAAAGTCAAGTCCAATTCAAAAGTTTAAGCTTAAAGATACGCCCCCACCTCCCCCCTCCCAAACATACAAAAATTGCACAAATATTCATTGGAATGTTTTCGATTGTGACTCAATTTAATTTCAACACACATCTGGCGATAAGTTTTTATATTTGAATTGTTGTGGGTTCTGTTTTGTTATAATTCATTAATTGTTTCGTTTTCTTTTTTTTTTTAAGAGTTTTGAGCAATTGTCAAATAGCTTTTAAATTACTGGCTTAAATCTTGGTGAATTTGCGAGCGAAATAAATGATTCAATATTTTTATTCATCTTGATTCTGATTTATTTGACTCACGTGCAGTTATTAATCAGAATGAAATCAGTTTTAATGGATGATCTCATGCGAGTTTTAATTGCTATTAATTAAACGGGGGTTTTGCTATAAATGTTTCTGCTGAATTTGTATGAGTATATGTACATATAAAAAAAAACTGTAGATAAAATAGTTCACTTTCCATAAGGAATCATAATAAAATATAGATGAATAATTAAAATCAAATAATAATATAAAAAATAAATACAATATAAACAATTATATAATTTTTATTTATTTAATGTTAATTAAAGTCATTCAACACAAAAAAAATAAAAATTTGACTTATTTCTTTACTTCTAAATTATAATCAAGCCTAACTAAAAAATAGCTCACTTTGTAGATTCTCTGAGAACTAAAAGAAAAACTGGGTGAGCCCGATCATCCAATAGGAAATCAACAGAAATATAATAATCAATATCAAAAGAGGAAAAGAAATAATAAAAATATTGCTGTCTCTGTTCAAAAAACGCTGCACAAAAAGCCAAGCGAAGAGTCAAATTCGTCAAAGTGGGTGCATTTGGGGTGGGGGTGAAAGGGGTGGGGGCGAGCAGTTTAGCCGAGTGACTGTCATAAATATGGCCAGTAAACGCATAAGCCGAAAGGGTAGCAAGTGAAAAATGCTAAAAGATGAATAAAACACAATGCGTGGCAAAGAAACTGCATAAAACTGAAGGAGTAGCGAAAATGAAACGCTTTAAAAAAACGAAGCAGAAGGAAACCAAAGCGAGACGAGCAGCAGCGAAAGAAGGCGAAGAAGAAGAAGAAGAGCAGAAAAAACGCGAACCCAAATCCAATCGCCACCTTGCGCACCAGTAAGAAAACAGAAAGCAGAAAACGGCGCACTCATAAACCAACAACAACAACAGCAACACCAACAGCAACAACAACAACAACAGCAAGAAATGTACGCCTCCTACCCACTCATATCTCTCTGCTCGCACGCACGCGTCTCTGCGTATCTGTGTCTGTGTGTGTGTGTGTGTGTGTGTGTGAGGGCCAATACATAATTCATAACGCTCATATTCGCTCATTTTGCGTCGCTGCTGCCGACAGCCAACCGTCGTCGTTTATGTAGCTGCCCTTTTCATATCTGCCATTATACTCCAACCAATACGCCAATACAGCACACACACACACACACGCACACACACAAGCACACACGCATACACAAGCGACGTCAAGTTTTTGATAGACTCTCATAATCATAACGAAAACAACAACAAGCAGCGCTCATTGAATTCTTACAGGTTGCCAGCCGCCAAGCGCGCTCTCTCTCCCTCTCTTGCTCTCTCGCTCTCTTTTCGCTCTCAATTTCGAACTGTGTCTGCCTATTTCTGTCACTGTCGCCCGCTCAGCGAACATGCGCTGTTAGCGCACGCAGTCTTATACGCTGTTAACTGTGCGCTCATCGAAAATGTTAATGTTAAGCATACCCCGCCGACTGTTACACCTAACATGTGCATGCTAAATGGACATGTGTGTGTGTGTGCGTGTCTGTGTGTGAATTGGCAGATTTGTTTGTATTTTAATTCGGGCATTTTTTAAAAATCCATTAGCTCATAATCATAAACAATAGCCCGATTTATTATGCGACAAAAATGGCGACCATAAAAAAAAACATTAAATTTGTTAATTGGATTAAGAATCTATTAAAATAATTATTATTTTATAATAAAATGTGAACGGAATTGTAAATGAAATGAATAAAATGTGATATTTTTTAAGGCGATTATTGCTCTCTCATCAAATACTCTCTCTTTCTCTCTCTCTCTCTCCTACCATCTCTCTCTATTAGCGCAGGATCAATAAGAAGAGGAAGAAAAGCAGGCATTCTTAATGATCTTGCGGCCTCTTTGTGGCCCTAATTAAAAATCAAACCAAATAAAATAAAATTATGCACAAAATTCCAAAAGACAAAAGAAAAAAACGGAATTGCTTCCGCTCGATTTAAGATTATGCAAGCGGCGGTCCTTCAAGGACAGACAGAGAGAGAGAGAGGAGAGAGAGAGGGAGAGAGAGAGAGAGCAGGCGATCTGAAAAGAAATAGGCAGCAACACTTTCAAGTCGGGCGTACCTGACTCGACTGCCCTATAAAATAAAGCAAACACGATTTGTGTGTTGCGCATTTTTAAGTTTTGTTTTTCTTTCCTATTTTTTGTTCCTCGGGCGCAGCCTTGCCAAAGGATTTTCGTTTGTTGCAACCGCTTTTTTTTCGAGCGGTTTTCTTCACACTTGTCTCTCATAAAAATTATGCCAGTTATTTGGCTGTAAGAAAAGGCCGCACGAACGAACGCCTCTGCCTCAGTTCTCAAGACGTGCCACACAGCCAGGTTAGGGGCAGGGGCAGTGGCAGTGGCAGTGGCAGGTTATGCAGTGGCTCTCTACATATTAATGTTGTTTTTATGGCCACGTCTTTTTGCTGTCTTTGCTTACGCTGGAATTTTAACAATTTAACAAATTTTATTCGATTTTAATGTTGACCATTTTTGCCGCCTTTATTTCGTCTATTGA
Source organism: Drosophila melanocephala (assembly GCA_037043625.1). Taxonomy (NCBI): domain Eukaryota; kingdom Metazoa; phylum Arthropoda; class Insecta; order Diptera; family Drosophilidae; genus Drosophila; species Drosophila melanocephala. The sequence goes on from JBAMBD010000052.1 coordinate 166,440, forward strand.
GTCCAATGGGTTCTATCTATTGCCCCCCTCAACCACCCACTCCACACACACCGCCTCACACTGCCCATTCAAATTAGTATTCGTTGCATGTGCCCCACAAATTTCTATCAAAACGCACTCATTTCGACCGAGACTCGAGTGTCGCGTTTCATGTTTGCTTTATGAGACTTTGGATTCATTTCACCGCTCTGATCTCTGTTTTATATTCCATGATTCAGTCAGGGGGCGGGGCAGGAGGGGGAGGTCTATAAGCCGAATTATTAAGAGCCAAAACGATCTGCATTTCAAGTGGATTATAACTTAAGAACAACTATCGGGCTTTAAAGATATAGAACTCTTTATTTTGAATGAATTAAATAATCATTATTTTTATTTTAATATAAATTAAATACGTAATTAGTATAATCAGTCCACATTTTTCTATAATAATAGAAATTACAAGAACTTTAAGTGCTCCAGTCGAGAGTGCTCGAAAACCTATTAAACATAGCAAAATTGCTGATTTTAGTTTGTTTAATATGAAAATAAGTCTTGACTGACAAAATCTGTTTATCTTATCCAATCTGTATTAGTTCTATTAATAATATATTGGGGTATATTTTATAACAAAGTAAAGAAGAACTAATTATTATGTTTTCAATCTGAATCACAGAAGAGATTCAATGAAATCACCCGCAAATCGAATCAAATCGCGATTATTATGTTTTTATAAATAAGTACACTTGATTAGTGAATACACGATAAATATCTTGCACTTAAACTTCAATTTAAACTTAAAAATATACATTTATAAATCTCTTATTCCAAATAAAATATAATTTCCCAGTTCAAATTTTAAAATAGTCTTTAAATATTTACAAAATAATCAGTCAAGCGCAAAATTAATCATTAATAAGTTGAAAAATAAACACAATTTTAAATATAAACCGTTTTTCTACACAATTTGAGGATGGAAACTGACTTTTGCTGGAAATAAATTGACTTATAAAATCAAATAAATTCATTTGTTTTCAGCTCTTTTATTTAGCTTTAAATAACCAACAAATGGATTTTACAAATAGTTAATTTATATTTACATTTATTATTATTATTTTTATTATTATTAGCTAATTTCTGTTTTCCTCGAAATTGTCTTGACAAATGTATTTATATTTTTCCATTTCATTTGTCTCAGTAAAGAAATAACAACAAATTGTTGTAGAAAAATAAAAAATATTGAAATTATGGTTTTATATTATTTTCTAATTTTTGTCAACTAATTTTGGTGCTTGTATGTCTTAATAAACTTTGAAATAATAAAACAAAAATTTATTTTTTAGAGTGTCCAAAATTTAAAATAGTTGCTCCAGATCCAGCAGAAAAATATAATTTTATTATTCATCAATTGAAAAACGGATCAAGAAAATCAAGTTTTATTCTTATATATTAATTATTAATTATTATATTAATTATTGCAGAACAATCACTTTAAATTCATTAATTGATTGGTGTAATAAGCTTATTATTTATGCTAAACATGTTTTTGAAGTGGGTTTACCTGTCTGTTTTACTTGTATGTATTCAAGTATTTACATTTACATATGTATCTATATAATATATGTCTATATAATATGTATGTACCACAAATGTATCTATCTATTGGGCATTCACCAAGATTTAATATCTTTTGTTCACATGATTGTTTTTTGTGCAGTTCATCAAATGAAATGGCCCCTTTTAGAATGGTTAATTAATCAGTGGACTTCATCAGTAGCCAAATAACGAATAACGAGAACCAAAATGCTTAAAACAAAAAAAGAAACCTCAAAAAACATAAATCTGTCAATCTAAAACATTTATGGACTAGCCGAGTGTCCTTTAATAAACTGAGACTGCAATTTGAACAACACTTTGGAGACTCGCCTCTCAATTCTCGACTCTCGATTCCCGATGCGAGAGACATAAACATTTTTATAGAGCGACATTTAAATATTGTCGCCAGGTAAACGAAACCGAAACAGAAACTGAAACCGAAACTGAAACGCGGAGCGAGTAATTACGCATAAATCAGTGAGTGAAGTCGAGTCGAGGGTCAAGCGCTGGAAATGCCTACTGATATCTTCATAGAGACACACACACACACACACACGCACACACACACGCACACGCATGAGCCGATCAATATTTCATTGATACGAGCGTAGGACTCAGAGGAGGATGCGATAACAGAAGTAAAAAACAGAAATGTCAACAACTTTTTGAGGCCGGGCCATAAATTTGAGAAAACCCACAGCTGCCCTTTGCCAGGCAGTTTAAACGATATTAAAAAAGGATTTCCTTTTGTTTCGCCTTGGCCTAAACGCCGGCCAATAATAATTAAAAAATAAAATCGAGGAAAACAAAAACTGAACAGACCAAAAGATAAGCGATGAGTTAGCTCGACTATTAAATACCCTAAAAATGTATCAGTGATCGTAGTTTGTTTCATGTGAATATAAAATCGGTGTTCCTTATGCGATTTAACAGTTGATTAATGTTTGATTAATGTGTCTGGATATATTATATAGCAATCTGAAGACTATAACTCTATTTTATTGCTATCGAAAATCGATTTGTATCGATAATTGCGACACTTTGACTGTTATTGATGGAATGAAATAAATCTGATTTGCTAAGGCTGAACAAGAATTTATATTCCAGATTTAAAGACTCAGACTGCTGATGCTGATCAGTAATATATATGTATATATACTTGCTGAGGTCGCAGATGCTTTCTGCTGCCTGTGACACATTTAGGGTATATTCGGGGCATCTAAAAAAGGAGAAAAACTCGACTCAGCCTTTTTTACCTGCCGCACTTGCGGCTCTCAATGAAATGCAGACAATTGGCGACAAGTTGACAACGAATTATGAAGGTGTGTGTCTGTTTTAGGGACGAGGACGAGGACGAGGCTGAGGCTGAGGCTGAGGGTGAGAGCGGGTCCTTCAATTGCGCAATCGGTGCAGGTACGACACATATAAATAAAAATAAAGCCGGAGAATCGTGAGGCGCCACTCAGCTCACAATTCACAATTCACAATTGCGATAAGGAGGCAGTGCAACAAATGGGAGCGTTCATAACTCTTGTGCTTCTATTTGTGTATGTGTGTGTGGCGCCACTCGGGTCCTGCGGATGTCCTGTCTGCCTAGCTGACTCACTGCCTCACTGCTTGACTGGCTTTTGCGCTCAATTGACCCAAAAATCGAATCACGTCATTTGAGGCAATCAAACATTTGACAGGCGTAATTCGGTATTTGCGACCGCAACTTGCCACCAAGTTGCCCCCTCTCTCTCTCCCTCCCTCTCTCTCTCTCTCTTTACATGCACGCATAATTTGTGAAGTGCTCCTCAACGGAACTCAACTCATCAATTCATCAACTCCTCCATTTGCTCGCTTCCTTTGTCAATTGCACTCACTTAGCGCGATTCTCCCCCTCTCCCTCTCTCTCACACACACACACTCACTCTCCGTCTCTCTCTCTCTCAGTCAGTCAGTCATTTGTTGCATTTATTTATTGCTGTGCAAATTATATTTGCACAATTTTCAACAGGCGGCTGTTCAACTTGAGTGTTTTTCGTTTTGATTGCGATTCCGTTTGCTGCTGCTGCTGCTTGTTCTTCTTCTTCTTCTTCTGTTGTGGCAAACCACACAAAATTGCTTGACAAATAAAAAAAAAATACAAATGTTGACAGTCTGACGTTGAACGTGGACAGGGGGCAGGTTGCGGCACACCCACCCCGCCCTTTTGTATTTGTGCAATTTGTAAAAAATGCACAAAAAAATTGTGCTTGCTTCAAGTGGGCTGAGCACATTCAATAAAAAAGTTGAAGCGCTTTTCATTAGGCAAACATAATTTTGACAGCGTGAAAAAGTCAAATTCAATAAATACAATTAAGAATGCTCGACTAAATGCCACTCCTTAAATCCCCTCCATACAAAAACATTGTTTAATGCTTACTAATTTTATCTTGAGTTAAATTAAATACACGAAATTATTTGTCGAATATCATTCATTACACAACTGTAAATTTCTATAAACTTCAATTAAGGCTGCACTCATTTCAAAATATTGGAAAGGGATCCACTTACCAGTAATATAAATCTCAATTCTAATCTAATTAATCAGATATAAATATTTATTTTAAGTTTTGTTAAAGTAAAAAGATAAAAATGAAACAAACGAATAAAAATTAAAAATGTGCACATTTAAATTTCATATAAATAAATTCGAAAAATTCAACTAATTTTTCCTATAAGCGATATAGTAGTCCGATCTGAATGACTTTCATAATATATTAAGTAATTTTGGTATGGATAACTTAGTAAACAAAACAGTTTTTCATACTGGAACACGTCTTTCCACCGATTGTCTATTTGACAGCTATGATATAGTGAACCGATCAGGCCGACATATGTCAGAGATGAATATATACCAAGTTTTATCAAGATAGCTTTCAAACCGATAGATAAACAGGAGATAGATGAACTTGAAGATGTCACCAAACACAAAACTATTTGTTTAAATTATAAATATATTTATATTTAATTTTTAATATAAATTAGGAGTGGTTAACCCTCTACGAATATAGATGAACAGTTGCTCAATTTAGGTAAATTAAATTAAGAACTATATAAAAACTATATCATAAAAGTGTTTTAACAGAGGAAAAAATCACATTTTTAAATTATTATAAAAAAATGTTTTACTATATTATTGTGTTAAATAGTTTTTTTCCTTTATTACTACTAAAAAATTAACAAGATTCATAAATTTAATCAAATGTGAAACTTTGAAAAAAAAGCAATCCATCCTTTTTAAGACTTTTAATAAATAATAAATGATGGAAATTATGTTAGCAGCTGTCTGGAATTGTCTGGAATCTTCATGGATAATAATATCTCATTTTAGCCACGTTTTTGACATACTACATATATATATATATATATATATATATGCATATATATGTTTTATCTACGTGTGCTCAGTTGAGCAGTGGCTCAAAAAAATTGACCGCCTCTTTCCTTAAAGTAATTAAACCAACAATTAGATTAACACAATTAGGCGCAATTAGAAACAATTTTAAGAGTTTAGAGATAACAAAACCTTCTCGTTATTTTTTGTTTTGAGGCAATAATAATTTTTAATTGTAGCATCGATAAGTTCACGTATAAACAAAGGAATATATCGAGAGTTTTACGAGCACGCGTCGGGAGGGAGAAGGAGAGATGTGTGAAGGATAATGCAGCCTCGAGGTAAACAGACACTTGATGGGCGCAACCAGGTAACGCCAACAAGCATACATATATATATACAGATGCAGATACAGATATATATATATATATATTGCATCCTGTTCGGTGCATTCGACGAAAGGATAAAAAGGAACCAGAAGGCTATAAACTGAGTAATGTTTATGGCCAAAAGGCCAAAAGGGTCGCTGATCGCGCATTGTGATGTCTGCTCTAAATGTAAACCAGACAATTTATGTTCCATTATTGGTAAACATGCCCACCCGTCCGCCTGTCCGCCTGTCCCAAGGCCAAGGATGAGCTCGCGTCTCTCAGTGGAAAATCAAAATTTTATGATCGTGTAACAGAAATTTCTACGGGTCTCCTACGAGTTGCGGAAACATTTGAAAAGCCATAAAAATGCAACCCCATACACACACACACACACACACATATATATATATATATAAATATATATATATTTATGTGTGTGTGTGTGTGTGCGTGTGTGTGCGTGTCCATACACCTCAGTGCCTAAACTGGTGGCATTATTACCAGCGAAAAACAAATATCCATAAAATCGTACGCTTTTCATCATCAAGATTTTTCAAGATTTTCAAGATTTTCACGATTTTCGAGATGCACGCGTGCATTTTGTTTTTCTTCTGTAAAATCTGTTTCAATTTTCTCGAGTTTTATGCGTTTTCTATTGAAACAATGAGACAGTGTTGATGAGTCTTGGGAAACTTGTTTCCGTGTGAGTTCCACCGATCAAATTATTTATGTGTCTTCGAGCTCTATTATTGGTTTTATTATGCAACGATTGCGGTTCATTATCGCCCCTCCCTCTTCCAGATCCAGATCCAGATGCAGATGCAGATGCAGATGCAGATGCTGAAGTTGCAGTTGCAGTTGGTGTTGGCAGTTTCAGTTGCAGTTGCAGTTCACCTTGCCCCTTTGATATGTGGCAGCCAGAGAGTCGACAGTCTTTACGACTTGTAATTGATGTTAGTTTTAGCATAATTTATTGATGCATTTTATGCTTCAGTTGAACCCCTTTAATGGCCCAAACGTGGCCAGCTATTCGTCGGAATCAAAAATTATGATATTTTTGAAAATTTTTATGACCAGCGCCTGCGGCTCCACAGAATGTGCCCATATCCCTATCCACATCCCTGCCTATCGGTCTGTCATCATCGTTGGCCCGATCGGCCGCAATATTTATGGCATTTGTGTGGCAACACTCCACATTTCCAATTTTGGGTGTCATCATTTCTATGGGGAGATCGTATACATGTATAAATATATATATAAATATACATTTATATAAGTCTATATATCAGACTGCCATCAGACATTCGTTTAAAAACAACAAATTCTCTCAGGTTTTCACATATTCTGCACTTAAAGTTTTCATTAGATGCCAGATGGAAATATGTATGTGGAAATTTGATTTTCTTTTATTAAATTAAAATGTAATTAAATAAAAATGTATAAGAAAAATGTACATCTTAATACTTAAATATTTTTTAATTATATTCATATTTATATTTAATTTATATTTATATTTGAGGCTTTTAATATTGTAAAATCTGAAGTTAATTCTTAATGGAACCGATTAATTAAAGTATTACTTGAAACCCAATAATTCAAATCGCTTACAGACTAAAATTTAATTAAATAATAATAATAATTATATGTTTTTTAGATTTTACTTTTTTGCTCAAAGTGGATAATGAAAATGAGTAAAAAACACAACAAACCTGATTCAATGTTTTTAAAAAAAAAGGAGCTCTAAGAATATATTTTTCACAAACGCTTTGCAGCTCGATTTTGGATATGTTCTGCACTAAATTCAAATAAATATATATTATATACTTAAAGTCCTTTTTTATACAGATTAAATGTGGGAAATGAAGTATTGAGTATCGTTCAGTTTATATATTCTTGCCGAGCATCGCGACTGTCCGTCCATCTGTGTGAACAAGTCTAGCCCAGAAACTATAGCAGGTAGATACTTCAGATTTGGAATATAGCTGCTGCATGCCCCAATAAAGTCAACTCCATTCCTCGATTTGATATACACTAAAACGTGCATTTAAAATGCATTAAGATATTTGTATATTAATATTTAAGACACCAATATCAGAAGCCCACTTTGTATTCAGCTTTTCCGTTTAGGGTATCTCTCAGTCGAGCACTCTCGACTTGCTTTGCTTGTGTCTGTATTTTACAGGTCAGAGATGATCCTCTGGCCCAATTTTATAACGATCTGCTCCCATTCCACACGCTAATCGCTTAAATATCAACTGCAATTGAAATGGAACTTTTGATCAACGAATACAATTTGCGAAGAATTTGAGCAAAAGTTCAATGACAATTAGGTGCACCACGAGCAGCTTGCAACTTGCGACTTGCAACTTGCAACTTGACATTGACGATGAATGGCGACGTGGACAGTTGCCTCTCCACCCCACCACCCCTGCTGGCCATTCTGCAGAACCCGTTGTTTAAGTGGCGCTTAGACGGTTTTGTTGACGTCTCCCGCAAAACGAATTCGGGCATTTCTCAGCCACAATTTTGGCGTCGTTTTGAGTTTGATTTTTTTTGTTGAATTTTTTATGCTGCTGCTGCTGCTGCTGCTGCTGCTGCTTTTTAATAAGTTATGCGGCGTCCTGCCGGCCACAGTGCGTACTTTTGGCCGAGTTGGCCCATGGTCGATGTCGTTTTATAATGTGCCCGTCTTAATATGAGTTTTGTCCCCAAAGCAGCGGACATACCGCAAATTCCAAAATGCTGCATTTAATTCGACAGTCGGCAGTCAGCGGGCTCTTGGAGCCTGCCAACTATTGCTGGGGGGCTTTGGGGCCACTTGTCAAACCCTTTTGGCCGTTTGTCAAACTGTCATATGCTTGTCGCACGCTGGCCAATGTGGACACAAGAACTGATCGAGGCCGGAGATATATTATCTGAAATTTTAATTACCGGCTGCGATTTTTTCTTTATCTTTTTAATTTTTTCTTTTTTTGTATTTGGTTTGGCTTGGTTTGGTTTTCGCATATTTTCCATGCGCTTTATAAAAATTTAATTGATTGATTTATTTTGCAGAGACAGTTGTCAAGCGACAGTTTGTCAGAGATCTTTGGCTCCCGTTCCCGGGACTCGAGTCCCGAGCACTGCGGTAGTTCAGGCAGGTAGGTGGTCAATGAAAAACTTTGGCATTTAGAGCGGCTTTTGACAAATCAATTTCGCATTGTCCAGCAGAGACGAGAGACGAGAGACGGGAGGAGAGAAGAGAAGAGAAGAGGAGAGATGAGAAACTAAAGCCGAGCTAAATGCTCGGTAAACTGTCTCAATAGTAACGCCCACAATGGGACCGGCACTCCGTCTAATCCCTGGGCCCAGGCACAGCTGGATCTAACCCGGTTTGCAAAGGACTTTGCAACAAAATGGGTCTTTGTTGTTTATCCAGTGTCCGCCTCACCGCATCTTGCCAAACATTCCACACAAACGGGATCAATCAGCAACAACAACGCTGATCCCGAGGATCATGCGCGAAAATTAGTGCAAATTTAAAGGTGCAGGACTACAGGAATACAGGACTACAGACAGCGCCGACTGCAGGTATGGCACTACCTAAGTTTGACCGCTCGCTGACCGGAAAATCCGATCGAAGGGATTATAATTCGTGGCGGGCAGCAGCAGCTCGCCTTCCTCAACGCCCATTGTCTGTGTGCGACAATTAGGGCAAATATTTTGCGTGTTAATCAAGCACGGCTCGAGTCCAACTCAGACTCAGGCAGCACCCCGAGCCGCATTTGCATACTGAGTTTTTGGATAGCGCATCGGATTTGCAGCCAATTACCCTTTTTGTTTTGTTGGCAAAAAGGATTTGGCAGTGGGCGTTGCAACTGGAAACATTTCCCGACCATTTCCCGGAACTGAAGGACAGCCCGTAAAGTATATTCTATATACACACACACATATCACAGTCGTCACGCTTCAGTCGCAATATGTCCGTGTAAATGATATGCAAATATTGACAGACATCATTTTTCAATATTTGAGCGTGAAATTCTGTGCCCGGCAGGGTTAAGCAAAGGAGTCCAAATCCTACTCAAGGCCAAGCTGAACAACGAAAACTGAGAAGATGTTCGAGGTCATTGCAAGAGTGCAGTAAATTAAAATATATATATATATATATATATATATATACATATACACAGATATTGTATTTAAAATATTTAAAAGTAACAAATGAAGTTGAAAAAATAGAGAAAATAATGTTTAATACTAAAAGAGGTTAACTGTACTTGTTACTCTTAGCTGATAAATATTAATACACAATTCTAAAATTTGGATATTATTATATTAATCGCAAATATTGTTAGCTTTCAGTGCTAAATTTTTGAAATTGATCTTAATATTTTATGGAAGTTTTGCTTCGTCATTTTTCGAGTCAGTAAACACAAATAAATTTTAATTTTGTTATGGTCATTTTTCTATATGTCATAATGCGTACTAATTCTCTAAATTTCATTATTTGTTTACATGTTCAATGGAAATTTGTGAGACTTGATTCAAGAATTTACACATTGCTATTAAATTAAAAATTTTAACGCCCATCGAAATGCGTGGAAGGAAAACAACTAATTTCAATCAAAGCTGTTATTTACACCTTTTAAATGAATGAATCTGATCACAGCCGGCTACTACTTATTCTACTCCTAAATGTATTTAAATTGCATGTTATATCTGGTTAGATTTAATATCAGCACAAATCAATCTGGAATACAAAATTTAAACGTGCAACAAATTTTCTGATTGTTAACAGGAAAAGGCATTTCTGGCACAGACAAAGACTGGATTGCAAAGAGCTAATAATGATAATTTAGAAGTATTGATGCAGGAGTTCTCTTTTCAGTTTCCAATAATTGTATTCCCAAACTATAATCTACAAGTTGCATTCAATCATTCGATCAATCATTCAATCCTCTTTAATATTCCAAGCTTATTTTCTTTAAGACTCTGTTCAAGTTATTCACGAGCTCGCCGAGCTTAGTCATCATTGTATTTTAAATATTGTAAAGATATACCACATATGATATATACAGCTACATATTATCCACCAACTCATTTCCCGTTCTTGTGTTCGGGCAGCTTTTCAGTTTACTCTTTATTTTTTGGCGAATCTCATGTGTCATGCATGAAACGACAATGTTCCGGAAAATACAAATCATCTTTGCTGGCAGTTGGCAGGGATCGCTGTCAGTCCGGCGATGACAGGATAACAGACAAGCAGAGAGAGAGGGAGAGGCCCCACCCTAAGCTCCGGCCTGAAAGGACATGGAAAATATGTTCGCAGGATAATAGACGCTAAATAGCGGCACGCGTCGCACATTTTCCGGCAGCAAGTCGGGCATATGAATATGGAATTTGAAACGGAACGCTATCGTAAAGGAAATCCAGATCCAAATCGAAAAAGAAAAATAAATGTTGACTTCTTGTTAACACCAAGCAAAAGGACGAGGGGTGATGACGAGGACGAGGACGAGGATGAGGACGAGGACGAGGACAATGCACACACTCATTATGGAAAATAATTTCATAACTCGCGGGGAGCCGAGCCGAGCCGAGCCGAGTCGCCACCCTTCGCTCAATGTTGAACAATGTGCGAACGGGCGAACGGGCGACAGGCGACAACATGCAACATGCGACATGCAACACGCAAACGGTTTGCGCCTTTGCTTTGGTGTGGCTATAATTTTATGAGCGATTTCATTATTAATATGTTACGTAAGGATAAAAGGGGCAGCAAGCAGCGGCCGTCAGCCTTGGCGTCGCAGCGGCACGTGGCACGTGGCAGACAGGAAGGCGTTATGTTTACATTCAGTCACTTGCCCACCACTTGCCCACCACTTGCCACTGGGCGTTCTGCGATTTAATGAAATGATTTCGTGGCTAATGTAAATATTGGTTTTGGCCTGCTCGAAAGGATTCTCGCTCACGCCCATATGCACAGTTATTAAATGGGGCAGTCAGCATTCCTTTTTTGGGCCACTCTCTGATTTATAGATCCGGGACGGAAGCAATAAAAAAACTCAGTTGCCGGCGACAAATCAAATTGACTGCAAATCTTCTTCAAGGTTAATGCACAACTTTAAGATGAACTCAGCGACAAACACTTCCCCAGCACCCAGAAATTGTTTAGTGTAAGTGAAATGCGAGTCCCGTTCCCCTCCTCCCCCCTCCGCCGGCTGGCCAAGCAGTATCTTGTTCTAATGTGGCAACGCATCTGTTGCCGTTTCATTTTCATTTTCATTTCGAATTCATTTTGTTCAAGTGCTTTCACTTTCACTTTCACTACGACTGCAGCAGACTCTGGACTAGCCTTGCTTCCCCTCCCCTCCTCTCCACTCCCCGCCACGTCTCACAAGCAACCCCCCAGCCCAGTGTGCTCAGGTTGGTGGCATGTAAACAAGGAAGCGTGGTGTAAAATGTCGCTGGTGCCAATTGAACCTTCTCAAATGCCTTCACCCGAGCTGGAGCTGAATCTAAAGCTGAAGCTGGAGCTGGAGCTGGGTCAACAAACTGCGCTGCGACTCTCACTCGCTGTGTCCTCCCCCAAAAACAAACTTGAAGTCAAATCGATGCTTTCCATGTTTGCCCTGCCCATGAAAACAAGCCAATGTTTAAATATAAGCATCAGTTAGCGTGTGTCTCTGTTCTCTCTCTGTCTCTCTCTCTCTCTCTCTCTCTGAGTGTGTGTGTGTGTGTGTGTGTGTGTGTGTTAAGGATATCCATCAGCTGGTTTGGCAAATGCATCGCAACTTATTTGTATTTGGGAAGAAACAGAGGGAAACAGGGAAAATACTTTACTATTTATGTATATTTTATTCCTGGGTTCTACTTCAACTTGTTGTGCTTTAATGTTTTTATTATTTAAGCAAACTGTTTTTAAATGCACATACAATTATTATTATTATTTAATTTATGCTGTTTTTTTTTTTATTAAATATTAGATAATTGTAAATACATTCAAAAAATAATATGCAAAACAATTTGACGGTAAAGAATTTTGATTTAAAAAAATATAAAAAAGAAACGCATTGTTTTCCAAAATCAAGGATTATTTTTCTTAATTAAGCAAGTTTAAAAAATAATTGCATTTCTCTTACTTAGAAATATGTATCTTAAATATATGAATTATTTGTTAAAAGTAGAAAAATAATATATTTTTTTTAGGTACATCAAATTATTGTAAGAGTCAAGAAATATAATTTTAATAAAGTAAGTATAAAAAAATAGTACTTTTTTTAAAGATTGGGACAAGTGTGAAAATGTTGTTCTTGAATAAATCTAATTTAGAAGTTTATATAAATAATTATAAATATCAAGAAATATTTCACTTTTGACTCTGATGGCAATCGCATTGAATGCAGCCAATAATATTTAGCTACATAAAGTGTGTATTAGTTTTTACACACTCTCTCTCTCTCTCTCTCTCCCTCTCTCCCTCTCTCTGCATAACAGGTTTCCTCATACTAAGGGCACTTTTCATAAGTATGCAAGCTTCTCGAGATTATTTGAAAATGCACAGTAAATCAGAATAGAGACCATTTCTATATTCATCTGCTTGCCAATTAGTCATTATTAAATGTGGAGCCACGAACTGGTATTTGGAGCTCATAATGTGACAACTTTAGCTGAGCGAGAGTTGAATTAATTGGCCAGCATTATGAGTCTATCACGTAAAGCGAGAAAAAGGATTAGTTTTAGAGTGGTTTTTGGGTAGCCGAGGCAACATTAACGTGGATTACACTGCGGACGCGCTGCATCTGAGATGCACTTTAAAAATAGAAGTCATCATTAGTTGATGAAATTTATGAGAGGCAACCAGACCGAGACATGGGGAAGGCCACCAGAAACAGAGGCAGTGGCAGCGGCAGCGGCAGCGGCACGTTCCAAAACAATTTAGAAAATAATAAATGGCAAGCATAAATTAAATTATTGTAATATTGAATTTTGTGTAAGCTTTCAAATGAGCCGCCTAAATTAACCAAACTGTCAACTGCGCCCAGTGCGCAATTAACGAAAATCTTGGGCCATTCCCCAAAGACTTTGCCACTGCCACACAACCAAAAAACCAAAAAAAAAAAGAGAGAACAATATGTGTGCCCCCGTCGAGTGTCTATTCTGGAAATATGGAATGAGGAATGTCAAAAACGCAATTATTTATACAAACTGAAACATTTGAGAATCAATTAGAAAATGTGGCGACGCATGGCGCATGACTATTCCATTCTTGCAGACGGGAGGAGTCATCCTCAGCCTCAGCCTCAGCCTCTGCCTCGGGCTGCAGCTCCTTCTGGTTGCCACTTTGTTTATCCAAGCGGCACAAATGAAGTGCTCGACGCATCTCGGGTCTCCGGGTTGAAGTGTTGCAGCCTGATTGTCTGCAGCAAATCGGGGGATGGCCCAGATCTATGCCAACACTCTGTCTGGCTGTCCGCCTGTCTGCCTGCCTGCCTGTCCCCTCCGCCGGCTCCAGCCAACCCCTCATAACGATGTCAATGACAAATCACGGGCGCACGTCAAAAATCTGTCCTGAAATATTTGAGCTGTCAATTTGCTTCCATCCACGTCTATGTATGGACAAGATGTGCCCCAAAAACAGCGTCTAATTCTTGTCGACTCCGTTTCTAAAATTAGTTATCAAATATTGTTACAAATGTGTTGATTCTAAACAACTGGAAACTAATGATGCTGCCCCGCAGGTCTGCCTCAAGTGGATGCCAACAATTTATGCATTTTATGAAAGACGAGGGTGCACCCAACGAATGCAGTCAATTAAACTGCAAACTAAATCACTTCAATACACAAATACATATGACAAAACACACCACTTACAAAGCAGAACCTATGCCAATTGTGAGAACTATTCATATATCTTTTTATATGTCTATTTCGGAGCATTTGTGAACTTTACCAATATATTTCCTTACTTTATACACACAAAAAAGATCTTAAGATAAACTTAAATGTGTAAACTCGATTTTAAAATGTATAACTCGATTTCTACTAAAACTATGTTTTACATGTGTGCATCTAGTTCGTGGTCAAAGGTCAAAGTTATTTATTCGAGCATAAAAATCTTTTTTGTACAAACATTTGCTTAAAATAAGCAAACAATTAAATATTAGAATCCCTTTCAGACTAAGAAGACTGTTAAAAATCCCGAAATAATTCTTTTGCGCTAAGCTGAAGAATATTCAAAATAACTGCTAGTCAGCAATTTAAGTACAGATTTACTTGTTACATATTATTTCAACTGTTTTAACTACAAAAACTGTCTATTCACAATACCAAAAATGTGGCTAAGTTTCTTGTTATTTCTGGCAATATTATTAGACTTCCACAAAATAGCTGGTTAGATATAATAACAGCTGAAATAAAATGAAGATGTGCTCTCAAAATAAAAGCGCCTCTGGCATAAATGAAACGTGCAACAAATCCTTTGACAGTTGACATGAAAACTCGCTTTTAGCACGCGATGACTTAGCATTTCCGTGTTTCGTAACAGATATCATGCTTAAGTATGTGAGTTGAAAATGGATAAAACCCTTTAGCGAAATGCTTGTTTGAGTCCAAAACAACAGCGGCCGAGTAATATTAATCTCGTGTGATTTTCACGGTGATGCATCAAACGAGATTAACAACGCATTATTCAGATCAATAACTTGGTCTGCACAGAACCCAGCTCGTCTACGAGCACAACCCCCAAAAGTGAAATTGGTGACAGTTCGGGCAAAAAATAAAAATAAAATAAAAAATAGATGTGCGAAATAATGCGTACAAGTTTATTTTTGCAACCCTTTCGACAAAAAGCATTTGAAGCGGCGTACAAAATTGCGTCACTCGAGGGCGAGCGGAACAAACAAGTGCTTGGTGGTTGGTAGGAGAGGGGTGTGTGTGTGTGGGGGGGGGGGGGGGGGAATTCTGTGAAGCGGAAATGAAATTAAGCAAAATATGCTCACGACCAGCCGACATTGAATTAATCAATTTAATCTGTTAAATGAAAGGCAAGTCTCAATCGAGGGTTGCAACTTGCAACCGATCGAGTTGGGCCATTAGTATGATTTAAGGCGGGCTCATCGATGCTGCTTCATTAGCATTAAAGAAATAGAAAGAAAGAAGGAGTTCTTATCAACATTCTTGGAAACGATGGCTCCGCCGTCGTCACTTCGTTCTCTGCTCAACAAATTTACAGCTTACAGATTGTGAAAGCTGCGTGTATCTCCGGCGGAGTATCTCAATCGCTTACTGTATAATTTTTATGATATTGTGTGAGTGGTATTTTATTTTTTTATTAGTCGTGCCTTTTGCTTTCAACATTTTATACTCAATTAATTCATCATTATTCGAGTTTTTCATTCCATCTCGTCTGGCTCAGCTCCAAAAACAGCACTCACCTCAAAGATCTTGGGACAGACTCCGTTGATTCATCGCCATCAACCATCAGAAACGAAGCCATCAAAATTTTTTTTATGATTTCAAGCGAATTTTCGTTTGTGTGTTTTTGGGTTGAGGTTTTTGTTTAATTTGAATTTATTTACTTTGAAATTCAATATTTGGTAAATGTATTTTTAATTTTATTGCTCTTGGTAATTATTTACCCAAAATGGTGTTAGCCATGCTCGTATCGGACGCGTTGATGTAAAGGCATTCTTCAAACAGAATACCATTCGAATCGAATGAGTTGGGAGAGCTTTTGAATATGGTTTATGTGTTTTCTTGATCAGCTTGCCATTGAGATAGTGGAATTGTAATATTTGACACATCTCAGCAAATTGAAAACATTTGTTTTGTTTTATGGACTTGTAAGTCTTATGTTGTTCAAATTAAACAAAATAGATAACATTTAACTGAGACTTGATTAATATAAATGCAGATTCAATTCAAGCATATAATTAAAAAATTATGACTTTCAAACACATTTTTTACAATCTTTATAAGATTAACTAAAACTATGCTTCATTTTAATGGCCTAGTTCAACTAAGTATAATTAAATAAATTTAATTTATGTTTACTTCAAAAATAATATTTGTTGGAATTACATACTGAATTTTCAATAAGAATCCCTAAACTAATTTAATTTAATTCATTTAATTTATTTGGTGTTCATTTATATATATATATATATGGAAGAGGTGGAATTTTTAAATGAAATAAACTTTGTCCTACCCGTGCTCAACCTAATTTAAAAACATTTTTTGCCGAGTTTATTTATATATTTGGGGATTGAAGACGAACAATTACTCGTTTAAAAATTATGACTTTGATATACTTCTAACCCAAAATTGATTTTTAAATAGACAATCTAATAACAAAATTAGTTCTTGAAATTGGGATTCAACACGAACGAATATTCCTTACAGAAATTAACATTTTCATTTAGTTAAATTCCAATATGGATCTTTGAGTAATTTTCTCTCGCAGAAACCATTTTCGAGCTAACGAGCTGCAAACAAAGGGCATTACAATTTATAATCAGGTGGGAAAAAAAGGGGAGAGAATTTTTTAGAGTTTTTAGATGTTTTTTAATAAAGTTTTCCTTAAAACATTTTATTCGAAAATGAGATTGAATAAATGCTCGAAAACAAATTGTTTCATATTATTCTAAAATGTATTCTTGCCTTGCGTCTTTAAAAGTAAAAGTTTCTTGCTATGTATTTCTTTGTTTTTAGTTATTAGTTATATTAATGTCTTTTTAAAAGTCTATTTTTCAAAGTTAAGAGGCGAGTCATATATATTAAAACAATTACATTGATTATTTTCATATTTATTGTATAATTTTTGAGTCTTTGAGTAAGATTCCCTCAACTGAACAATTTTGTCTTAAAAGGCCCATGCTCAGGCAAATTTAATGGCATAAATCACTTGCTTGCAGCAAGAAAAACAACAACAAATTTCCGATAAGCTTTGGACTCGATCAGCTTGGCACGGTACGAGCAGCCATCAAGCAACGAATTGTTCCAATCTGGGGCCGCACACAGAAACGGAATAGGTAATGAGGGGCACTGCGCGACTGCAGCCAAATCCCAGTGCAATTCCAATATGTACCCAGTGTACCCAGTAAATGTTTGGGTGAGGTGTAGGCGTCCACTGCAGACAGGGGGAGAGAGGGGGGGTGGGTCTAAATAAGGTGGTGCATTTGCGGAAATGTGTGCACAACATGCAACATAAATGGAAATGCCCGTTTGGAAAACATATTGTTTTTGTGCTCCAAAATGCACTCATTTTCCTAACGCGACCCATGGGATGGATTTTGTGCATTAGGCTTGGCTTTGGGCTTGGACATTTTGGACCTGGACATATGGACACATACACATGGACATACACACTCACACACACACACACACACACACACACATACACACACACACACATACACCACCCAGAGCCGACATACACAATTTAGAAATTGGACGGCATTTTTCGTTGAATTGTGTGCTGATTGTAATTCATTCGGTGCGTGTGTGCGAGTGTGTGTGTGTGTGTGTGTTGGTGTGTATGTCCATGTGTGTGTGTGTGTGTGTGTGTGTCTGTTTGAGCTGTGCACACATTAAGTACCCAATCCCACACACACATCGAGAGAGAGAGAGAAAATTTGAAAATTTTGATTGCATGCTTCGATACAAAATGGCAAATGCAAAGCGAATGCTGCTCCTCATGATAATGATGATGATGCTGATGATGATGATGATGATGATGATGATGATGATGATGATGATGATGATGAGGCATGCCAATCCGGTTGACGATGAGTGCGACGAGTGAGCGCTCCGTTGAAGATTGCCCCCTTCTCTTGCTGCCCCCGCCCCGCCCACAACTCCAACCCCCAACAGAGGGTGGGTAAAAAGGGTCCGTTGCTAAATTGCAGTGCGTGTGTTGTGTGTGTTGCGTGTGTTGTGTGTGTGTTGCGTGTGTTGTGTGTGTTGTGCTTTGGTCTTTTGGGCCACCTCGAATATGCTCGGCTACTCGGCAACTCGGACGCTGAATGCAATGTGCATTTTCCAGCGACGACGAAGCGTAAATTAGGATTTCGAAAATGACATTTGGAATATTTACGACTTTTCTAACGGAGACACACGGACAACGCCAGGATACTAACCTCCAACATAGTCCCACGTTGAACGTTTGTTGTTCATGGTAATTGCGTAGCCTCGGTGCCCAGAATGGCAGGATTGGGTAGGGGTTGGAGGAGGCCTTTTGACTCGCCTGAATGTTTGCACACAGGTAAAACTGTAAAAGAGTCCATTGTTGGAGAGGGGAGGGGGTGGTGGTTGGGGATTGTGGATTGTGGATTGGGAATTGGGCTGCGTTTGACGTTCTTTGTTGAATTATGCAACTTAAAAGTTGCACACATCGACTCAAAATTGGCAAAATAGAAGCTTTTGATTGGAAAATTGTTTGATTGGTTGCAATTTCAAATTTAAATATTTTCACAAGCCCACAAAGGCGCCTACAAACTCTCGCATGCTGTTGGCTTTGCACACACACACACACACACACACCGCACAACAGTCAAACACAAATACAAATACAAATACAAATACAAATACCTAAAAAATATTTCATTTGAACATGCAAAACCACTCACAGCTCGATGGGCTCTGTGGGTAATCAATCTCTCTTTTTGCATATAAGTCAAACTTTGTCGTGCGTTCCGAGCGAAAAAAATGAAGTGGAAAGCGCTGGCAGTCGATGAAACCATATAAAGATGAGGCCAACCAACCCAGTCACCGAATCAACCACCCACCCAACCACCCACCCAGACCCACCTCGATATGCTCCCCTCGATGTCTCCCGACCACCAAATAGTGTGTTGTGCTAAAAAAGCAAAACAAAACAGGAGACAACAACAAAAACAATGGCCAGAAAATCGAGCATGGCAAAGAAAAATTACCAAGTACAAATATATGTGAACACACACACACACACACTCGCACACACTCGCACACACACAGATGCATAGCATGTGGAAATATGTGTACATCAATGTATATTTTGTATATTTTCCATTTTCACCGAAATAAGCAAACATCATCAATGTCAAATGGAAATCACCCTCCGGAACAAGCAGTGGGTGGCAGGGGAGCTGCTGAGACTGGCATTTTGGTTCTGTGTGTGTGTTTTTTTTGTTTTTTTTTTTTATGAAACTATTTCAAAATGCGAAACCAATTCGCATAAAATTTTGTCAGCGGCATGTGTCAACATGAAATAAAAGCAAATTCAGCATACAGCATACAAAATAAAATAAGAAAGTTTCTTTTTTTTCTCTCTTTTTGCATTGAGTACCATGTACACACACTCATACACACTCATACACACTCACACACACACACTCACAGACAGAGCACGGCACAGAAACCGAAATAAATAAAATAACAAAAATAAATTTCGTCCGAGTTTATTGACATTTTGGCAAACGCAAATTCAAATCTGAAATAGCGACAGGAGGACGCCAAATCGCTGGGGAGTTCGTTCATTGGTATTATCCCTATGCTCAACTCCCACCTCCCCCTTTCAGCTTCCTATGTTGCTGGCAAATATTTCAAAAGCCATTGGCACATGTCCTTATGAATGATGTGTTAATGTGACAGCCAGTGACGAACGCAACTCTGGACGTGTTTGTGAGTGTTTGTGAGTGTTTGTGAGTGCTTGTGAGTGTGTGAAGTTTGAAATTGACAACGCAGTTCATGTGAGATTCGAGCATGTATCCAAGTACCTGAGACCGAAGCATGCCATTTCATTTCCCACTTTTTTAATATCGATCTCAAAAATAAAAGAGCTGTTTGTCATTTAAAATGTGATTATGTGTTTTTTCCAGTTAAATGTTTAACATATTAAGTATGTGAAGGAGTATGCAAAGGGCGGAAGGCATGTCAGATACTTTGAAGTATATATGTTCTTGATCAGCATCGATCATTGACCGTCTATCCGTACTTATGAACAAGCCGATCTATGAAGCTATAAAAGCTAGCTAACTAAAGTTCTCTAATACCATACGCAGATCAAGCTAATTTAATTATAAAGGACTCAATTGTATAGATATAGCCTTGCACTATATACAGACATATTATTGATATACTGTAAGACTTTCGTTGCGATCGCACAGGAAATAAAGATTTTGTTAACCAAAACGAATTTTGATATTAAACAAATTATCACCAGCAAGTTTATTATGTATTTATCACTCTGACTTATTTTTATTTAAATCTAATTCTTCAAACAAATGTAAAGTATTTAATAGTTATATTGAGAGAATTGGGTACTATTTGGGCTACATCAAATGATTAAACAAATAACAATCAACTTCGAACATGCACTAAAACTCTCACAGGTCTCACTTACAAGCCATCCTATTCAAATTACTAATTACAGACAAAGGTTAAGCATTTCTCCCCCCTCCCCTTCTCCCCCCTCGACAAATCGTAAAAAATCAAAATCTCCCCAGGGCTGCATAAATTAAAGGCTTGACTGGCAAGCTGCTTTCGTCTCGTGGATTTTCATCCACGTGCTCCAATAAAAAAGAAGGAAAAAAAATAGAAACGGAGACAGAAAACAAAAAAAAATTCGAGTGTAACAAAAGTCGCTCTGGGGCAATGACAGCCTCAAACGCAGACAGCACACTTTGCCAGAAGTGTAATTTCGAATCCTTGGGAGAGACTTGGTGGCTGCTGCTGCTGCTACTGCTGCTGCGGCTGCTCCTGCACCCTACAATTTCCAAGAAAATGCGACAGTTCCCACTTTTGTAGGGGGGAAACTGACAACAACAAAAAAGCGACACGCGGCGTGTGACATTTATCAAAAAAAATAAATATATATATATATATATATAAAGCAGGAAAGGAAAATCGTCTGCAGACACATTAAAGAAGAAATACTAAAGAAAGCTGGAGAAAATGAACAATCAAAAATGGGAATTGTGATTGATTGCATGGCGAGTGTTTGACTTCGAGAGTATAATATAATAATAAATAATATATGTATGTATTGTGGTCTGGGCTCGATTGACCTCTGCACTCTGCACTCCCATCCGTTCGATCTGTGCCCACGTGCACATTTAATGGCCTGCAAAGAACCCTTTTTAGTTTTAGCTTTTTTTTTTGTTGCATTGCGAACAGTTTTATTGGGGGAAATCAATCATTTGCTCGAAACTCTGCCTAGAACACAAGCGCGAATTCTTGTTGCCAATTTAAAACGATTGGCTGATTGGTGTTACCATAAAACTTGGCCGTTCTTCTCCAGCTACCCGTGAGCCATAAATAATTTGATTGCCTTTTTTTTGTTTCGTTTTTTTGTTGCGATTTATTTTCAACTAGCCACGAATTTATTAATTGCCAAGTCTCATAAATACTTGGAGCAGCGCTTTATGACCTACGGCAAAATGTCATGCAGTGTTTGCTTTTTGTCTCATTCGCTCTAGCGATTTATGTGCTGAGCTCTCTTTTGTCTTTGGCATCATATTTTGTGACATTGCCATTACTCAATGCGGAGATAACTCACACACTCGCCAGAGCGACTTAATTGCGACTCCCTGTCCCGATCTACCTGCTGCTCACAAATGTGGAGCACGAATGGAAATTGCCTTGACGACAACGCATCCACATTCACAACCACATTCACATCCACATTCACATTCGCATTCACGACAACAGTGCTGTGTGTCATATACTGCATTCATTCATTTATAATTTAATAACGGCCGGTGTCGATATCGCTCCACTCAGATGGATGGATGGCTGGACGGATGGCTGGTTGGCTGGATGGATAGCTGCTTGGCTGTTCGGTTGAGATGTGTGTGGAGCATTCGATGGTGCACCGGGACAACTGGGCGATCGTAAAAGTTTATGCTTGCCTCGTTGCCAAGTTTATGAGCCAAGTTGAAGTTTCAACTCTCCCGGGCAATAGCGGCTCATATTTTTGTGGCCTTATGGCGTTTGCCAAATCGAAGGCCATAATTCACAATTTAATTAAGAGTCGCAAATAAAGTGAAGTGCAGTTTGGCTGTCTTACAGATCAATATCGCAACAAATACCAGATAAGTTGTATTGAAATCGGTTGTGCCGAGTAAAACAATTATATTACACACATTGTTCACAGATTGGTAGCTTAAGAATGTAATTATTAACTGCTCAGCTCTTGTGGTTTTCCATGCTAAAACTTAGTTTAACCCTTCGGTTAAACTTTCATGTTGGCTGCTCTTAATTTTACACAACGCATAGAAAGTTTGCACCACCAAAAACACGCACAAAGAGAAGACGGTGTTGTCTAACCGGGCATAAGCCAGAAGTGCGTAAAAGTAATTTTAATCGAAAATTGATTTATAATTGAAAAATCTCATTTGCAGAAATTGATTTACCGCTAAAACCGCAGCGCCTTCGACTACAGCTCAAGTTTCGCTGCGTGCCTGGCAGATGCGTGCAATATTTTTCTACAGCCAGTGGGGTGAGGGGGGTGGGTGGGGTAGAGGTGGGCCTTGAGGGAGGTGTAAGAAGTAGATAACGGAGCGGCAAGTGGTTGCTCCAGCTAAAACTTTTGCCAAGCAGAAAAATGTCTGAGCAGCTGCAAGAGACGTATTGCGGGTAAGGCATCCGCTGCCATCCTTCTTAGCTGCCATCCTGCTTACCTCTTGCCCCCCCCATTCTCCTCTACCCACCTCGCTATCCATCTCTTTTGCTACTTGGCCTCTATCACAAAGCTGACGCCGTTGGCTACTGCTGCCGCTGATGTTGGTGGCGTCGACAACTTTTCCGATTGACTTTGCTTACGTTCAGATTTTTCCAGCTTCTTCTGCTGGTGGTGCTGCTACTGCTGCTGCTGCTGCTGCTGCTGTGGTAAGCGCATGCTTGTGGCAACATTGTAATTTTGAAAATGAGTAAAGTTTGAAAAACCTTGTGGTTGCTGAAGCCGCCGCCACTTACCAGTTCTCTCGAATCCAGCTCAAATCCTTTGCTGCGGCCTGACTTTAGCCAAATCAAATTCTTATAGAAATCCTTTTGTGCCCTTTTTCCCCATCGCCATCAGCATCATCATCATCATCATCATCATCAGGACTCGTCACCGCTTCCGTTTCCGCTTTGACACTTGTTTTGATGTGTTCAGCCATCCATGGCTGCATCTTAATTGAATCGTTGACGCCTTGCAGCGACTGCAGAAAACTTCTGCAAATCTTTTAACAAAAGTTCTTCTGAATTATGTGCGCCGTCTCAAGTGTCATCTTTCTTTGTCTCATTCAATTGTCCTGCGAGTGCCCTTCGCTCTTGTCCTTTGACAATTATTATTCTACGCTTTCACGCACCTCCTCAAATTTTAAATTAATTTTCTCTCGCAGAAACCATTTTCCAGCTAACGAGCTGCCAACAAAGGGCATTGCAATTTATAATCAGGTGAGAAAAAAAAGAAGAAAATGTACAATGTAATATGAAGAAATTCGACAGTTTTTAGATGTTTTCGAATAAAGTTTTCCTTAAAACATTTTACTTAAAAATGAGATTGAATAAATGCTCGAAAAACAGAATTGTTTCATATTATTCTAAAATATATTCTTGCCTTGTGTCTTTAAAATTAAAAGTTTCTTGCTATGTATTTCTTTGTTTTTAGTTATTAGTATAAATTATATTAATGTCTTTTTAAAAGTATATCTTAAAAGTTAAGAGGCGAGCTATATATATTAAAACAATTACATTGATAATTTTCATATTTTTGTATAATTTTTGGTTTGTATTTATGATTTTAAAGCATTTATTAATGTCTTTTTAGATAAATAAATAAATGTTCACAGTTAATAGATGATTAACTATAAGATTAAATCCATAACTGATTATTACAGCAAGTTAAACTCTTCAGATTAAATGCAGTTTACTCTTTAGGGTAAGGAAAATCATAACTATAATCGTCAGATTATAAGTTATTTAATGCCATTTAAAAAAAATAATTAGGTGTGCATTTAGCACTGTTTTCATAGCACTGCGAATTGCAAAACAAGTAAAATTACTCAAAACAAATTTGGAAATCAGCCGTCATTTGTTAAATGACAGGCTACAACGCGCTTTCTGATGACGGGGCTTACAAATTGATTGACGGCTGTCGCTCTCAAATGGAAATGCCACGGCAAGTGCAGCAACTGCAACAGCAACAGCAACAACAGCAACAACAACTGCAACAACAAATGCAACAACTGCAACACTCATTGATTGGGTGCGGCCGGCGTGACAATACTGACATGGATGCCAATCTGGGATTACTGGGGGAGCAGTGGGAATCTGGGCATCGCGATCTGTGTATCTGTTTCTGTTGCAAAGTTTTGTGCACCGATTTGACTTTAATATAAATTAGACGGCCACTTTAAGCGGGGCCCAAATTTGCCCGGCCAGCTTGGCAGTAAATCAAAAACGAGTTAAGAAATTTGTGTCACCTCCGATCAATCGATCGAGCGATCGGCAATCGATCGCCTCAAAAATTGGCGAGGCGCTTTGTACGTGATTATTTTATTGAGCACATTTGACTATTATTAGGGAAATCGCATTGCAGTTTCGGTATTTATGGAAACATGATTTATATCGTCGCCCCAACGACATTACGCATACGCAGTGTGGCTACCAATTTGGCAAAACACTAAAAATAAAACTAAATAAAAATAAATTAAATCAACACACACAATAAAAGTAAGTTGCGTGTTAAACGCGTTTCATATATGAATAAAATGAGCACAGCGCATTTTGCTTATCAGGTCTATGACGCAGACTATTTAATTTATAGCCATTAGCTTATTTCAACAAAAGAAGAAACGAAGCTCAGACCACAGATATATTTTTAATACACATTTATTCATTTTCAAGAGCACTGTTTATAGCCTGAAGCCATTCAAATGGGAAAAAGTATATACATATATTACTTATCAGCATTAACAACCAAGTTGAATTGACTAGCAAATTTGGAATAATATAATGCTTGGAAGATCAGGGTTAATTTAATATCGATAGAAATATATTCCCTACAGCAATAAAATACACAATTGTAGGGCTAAAGAGCTGCATTTGAAATATAGCCTGGCCCACAATTGATCAACAATAAAAACCCCATTAAGATCGGATAAGAACCGAGTTCAGCAAGCCTGCTAAGTATTTAAAATGTGTATTCAAGATATCTTCTAGTCGAGCTGCCGCGACTACATCAATCTAACTAGTTATAATTGTGCATTAATTTTCATTAGTTCGAGCACCTTTTATGCTCTGTACATCAAATCAAATACAAATGTTAATCATTTGCTATTAGTTAAGCGGTCATTTAAAATTGTAATTTAAGCATTCAAACATTTTAATGTGTACACCTAACGCCATATGTGGCGGGAAGCAGAATACAAATAGACGCAAGTTATTACAAATAATCAATAACAGTCATAAAGCTCAAATGGTCGACTGACTGGCTGGCTGACTGAGTGACTGAGTGACAGTTTGGTAAACGCGATTTAGCCAAACGGCTTTTCATTGCATAAATGCGTCTAATTAAAAATTAGTGCAGTTTTTAATTAAGAGAAATACGAAAATGAGACTTCATAACCAGTTGCCAAAAACGGCGGAAAAAAGCAACAACAGAAATTAAATAAATAAAATTGAGCAAAAAAATTGAACTGAATACCAAAACGACACAAAAAGGCAAAAGCGACAAAGCCAACAACAGACAACAAGCACACACAACACAAATGCACAATACACACGGACACACACACACACACACACACACACACAGCAACAACAATATGAGAACATAACGCGTTGACAAAACGCTGCCTGCCATTTATGAAACTCATGTTGACATGCGCCGGGCACAGGCGACTTGCCACTGGAACGGGCGGTGGGGAAGGGGGGGCAAGGGGGTAGGTGGTGTTGCAGTTACAATGCGTATGAAATAATTTCTGACGGCGTCGCTGCTTTTGGCCTGCAGCGGCATTTTTGCGACAATTTGCCGCCAGTTGCCACCAGTTGCCAACCGTTGCCAACGGTTGCCAACGGTTGCACTTTATGGTCATGCGCTGCGCAGCCGACTCGCTCCAAATTCTTCGTTGCAAACAGCAGTTGCTGCTGTGCTGCTGCTGCTGCTGCTGCAGCAGAGGAACGTGCCATAAATTGGCTAATCAAACGATGCTTCATTCTGCTGACCAACTGACTGACTGATTACCGACCAGTTGAGATATAATTTGGGTATAGCTGCCATGTCCCCACGGGCAATGAAATGCGCAAGTGCATCATTGCGTCACCTTTGCAATCGGGGCCTGTCACTTTTACTACTGCGTGTGGCCATCGAACATTGAATATACCCAACAATAGCAACAATGCATAATTCAAGGTGTATTCAATATTCGGCAACTTTGGCAGCCAGCAACTGAAAGTGTTTCTATTTAAGTCAGCAGATTGATTTTAGAATCAAGCATTTTGTACTCGAATTCAGCACTCGATTTCAGCACAGAATTAAATGCTTTTACTAACTCTTTCAGTCTCTTTTTAAATGAATAAAACATATATGAACATTTCTGAAATTAATAACTTGACTAATTGCACCAATATAATAATATATTTTTGAAGAATTTAATCATTTTTGGTAAAGATATTTGAATGGGAAGATGGACTCAGGCTGATTCATGAATTGACACTTATAAATTCTTATGCTTTCTAAATAAATTCGAGATATCTTAGTAAGTAAATAAGAACTCAACAGTCGACCGATCGTTGCTATGCCAGCTATGTGATATAGTATTTCGATCAGGGCTGCTCCGACATATCTGCTGCCTACAGCAAATAAGCGGAGACAGACAGACAGACGGATTAGGCTAAGTCTGAGCAAAGATACAAACTTCGTTGCAAATTCTATACTCAGCAAAAGTTTAATAATCCAGGAAATAAGTGCTTTGTACTTTTACTTGAAATATAAATAAGAAAACGTAGAAAATTCTATTCCGAATGGTATCTGAATTTGGGCCATGGTTATGCTTTGTGTGCATTTATGAATATTAGCAAGTAATAATCACGACTAACCCCATTTCGCAAAAATAGCAAACTCACTTTATGGTTTTCAGCTCTACGCATAATGTGGGTTATACCCGAACCACATCCATAGTCCATGTCCACAGCTTGTATGTCTGATAGTGAAATGTTAAATAATTAATGTAGGCTCACCTTGATACTATAATCTATACGCTGTACAAATAGCTTATAGTATATGTGTACTTACATATGTCACTCTTAGTTTTTGTATGTTTCGTCATACGAATAATATAAAAACTTTTGCCTGGTTTCACCTTGCGCACTTATCAACACGGTCGAGTTGTCGGGTCAAAATGCTCGTACTTAGCCAGTAAATTTATGCATTCAAGTCATAAAAACAAAAATCAAGAGTGGCAGATAAGGCTTACATTTGTTTTGGTTTGTTTTTAATTTTTTTTATAGGTATTTCACATAATAATTTCCCTAGACGCGCGGGTGAACGTACGCCATATAAAAAACCAGAAACACAAACGACATTTACAAGAAAAACGATAAAATTATGAAAATTTTGTTCAACGACATTGTGCGTGTGTGCCTTCCACACACACACATGCACACATGCTCACACACACACACACACACACACACACACACACACACACCTCATAAGCAGCACATGGACTTCTATATATGGGCATGTGTATGTCGTTTATGTGGAGCGCGCTAAATGTACATGTAACTTGTCATAAGCGCAACTTATTCAGTGCCTCGTTTGTCGACAGCTCAAACTCGACATTGAGTACACTCAGAAAAATAACGTTAACAAAATCCAATAGCTTATTTCATTTATTTATTTAAAGTCAACTAATATCAGTCGTCTCAGAAATAAATAATAATATTAATAAAAATTAATGTAATAACTTAAATTGAATCTAAAAAATTTAATTAACTTTAATGTTTATTAAATTTAAAATATTACATTGAAATATTACTTTCAATACAGAAATTTAATTAGGGAAAAATAAGTCGTCTTACTTGTATGATTATTGTTATTATTTTTGTATGTAAATAGATTATTATTATATAATTATTTTATTTGTATATAAATAGATTATAGTTGCATATGGAAATTTAGCTGGTCAATTTAGACATTTTTTTTAGCAGTTAATAAGACGATTTTCTGCATCGCTGTATCTATTTTTTTAAAGTGTAGCACCTGGACACGTTCCAAGTCGTTGCTGTTGTTGTTCCAAGAATAATTGGCCAGCACGCGCGGCACTCGGCTTGTCATAGGAATATGACGGGGCAAGCTGCTCTCGCCTATCGCGCCTTCCAAATCACACGTAGGTGAGTTGGCCGGGCATTAAAATGTCGTTGATGTCTGAGGAAATTAAAATGAAATCCAATAAATTGAGAAATTATGGAGAAGGAATGGAAAAAGCATAAGGCATTAATTGGAATGCGTTTACAGCGCAAACACCTCGCCAGCCTGTCTAATCGAATTTGCATTAAGCGATGAGCAGCTAATAATCTGTAAACCAAATTAAAAAGAACTTTGAACGCGTTCACGAGAAAACACATGCAAATAACACAAGACGAACCCAACAACAACTACAACAAAAACAACAAGCCAAAACCCAAAAAAAAATAAGTGGGAGACTCATGGCTGCAAAATATTTCCAGAAAATTTAAGCTAATGAAAGTGCTGCTTTCCGGCAATGCCGGAGACCACCTTAAGAAATACTGTAAGCCATAATTCATGACCATCGTCTGGGAGGCCGCCCCCAGACAGCTATGCAAAGCAAAAGTAAAAGCAGGAAAAAAAAAACGAACCACTTCCTCGGGCCTCGCCCTCGCCGCCCTCGCCGCCTCGTCGTCCCAGCGCAGACATTTGTGAAAAATGTGCTGCCTCGATGGGGCTAATGATAATGATAACAAACAGGCCTCTCCAGTCCTGAAGTCAGAAAGTTTTTGACATGCCGCGCTTCGCTACCGCCTCCATCCCATCCACCCCGAAATGCCAGTTGGGGGCTTTTGACGCATACATATTTGCATATAATTCATTCATTTGCCTGCTATCCGTCCATTTTGAAAATGTGAATTCTTGCGCATCATCATTGTTTGATTACTCGTGCTTTATACTTATTTATTACAAACTTTGTTCTCATCTCCCTTTTGCCACGTTTCACAGGGCGCGGCGACTTTTCACTTTCGCCGAGTTTCTTTGGAAAATCGCTTGATAAATTGGGGTCGAAATCATTATAAGCGTTACTGTTACTCACAGCCATTAATTTTTTGTGCGATTGCAAACAGGCATATCGGATGGAATACAATAAAATATAAAGGATGTACGAGTTTTTGGGAAAGGTTTCGTCTTTTCAAATTTACACAAGAAAATTGATGGCATTCAATGTGTTTGATGTTTCTTTCTGTTTCTGTTTATTTCTTATATATTGGCAAGCACAATCTGAATATTGGGAGTGTCGTTATTAATGCATTTGATGACAGGGCTGTTCAGTCGATTAAAAATCCATATTTTTAAAGAAATGGCAATCGACTCGAACCTCTGATGTCTTATTCTATTCATTAAGGCAAAAGTATTCAAATTGTGCTAGCCCTAGAAATAAAACTGAATCCGTTTAATAAATCTACAATGACATATGTATATGTATAATGACAATTCATAGATCAAAGCAGAGTCGACGCACTTGATCAACCAAGCAGACCTGTCTGCATTGGGGACAGAACAGTTGAGAATGCAGCCATTTGGTAATGCAACTCTCCCCGAATACGTGGCCACAGGGCAGAGAGACGATGGCATGGTCCCCATGCCGGGTCGTTTTGAACAAACACACTGAACAGTTTTTCCGATATTGGTCATCGTGAAGTTGCTTATTGAGTTCCTCCAATTCCGCATTCTGCTTGCGTTTCTCTTCCAATTTGTCCATCAAGGTTTTTATGGTTTGATCCCCGTTATATGATAGAGTACTGGTTAACGCGATAACCTCCTTTATTAAATTGTTCGCTGTTGTCTCCTCTTCCAAGGGTTTATCTCTCTCTTTGAGGAGATCTTCCACTTCATCCTTGAGCGCCATATTTTGCTGAGCCAGATTTGGTCTCTTGCAAGTCGTTTTGAAAAGTCGACCTCGCCTTTTGCTCATTTTCAACTAAAAGAAAAACTTACAATTCCTATGAATATATTTATAAAATAATATCTTACAAATAGTTCCAAAATGAGTACCTCATGCAGTGAAATATATAATGAAATAAATATTGTTGTTTCCATTTGCAAACTGCTAAGCAAAGTAACTACACAAAATGCTATGCCTACTACAACTTTACCTTTGAGAATATCTTATTATTATATTATTATATTATTGATAAGTGTTAATGTCGAAGGTTCGAAGAGGGGCACAAAATTATATAAGCCTAGCATAAGCATAATAAAATCAGTTTCTGAAACCAGCCCATTCCCTGATCACCTTTGAGGTGAGACTTTCAATATGCTTAAGATAATTTGTATCCCCTACAGAAATTGTGGAAGAATCAAAAGAATATCGACGCGATTCGAAATATATATAAAATTGCAACACGAACTAGATTCAGCAAAAACCATATTTCAAATAATTAATAATAATAATGTAATTTATGCGGTATAGCTGGACTCCGAAATTAGCCCGTATTCAAATATTTGTTATATAATTCATAATATAATATAAAAATGATCTTACCAATAATGGGAGAAAGAATCACCGACTTGTTTTAAATAATGTAAAACTGTCCATAAGCCCGTAAAGAAATAGTATTTTGAAAAATCGTTGAGAGGAACGGTTTGTTCCCGAGTTTATGTATAGACTTGTTGTACAGATCTTAATTCACACCCCTCGTCATCACACATGCTAGCAAAACAAACAAACAAACAGCTGGAACTGAAAAAGCCTGGTCTGCTCAAAGGCGCCGTTTATCAGGGGTGACTTTGTCCATGAATCACTTTTTAAGTGACTGTCGCATAAGTTGCCCATACCCGGAAGCCGTAGATGCTGCCCGGCTGCCCAACTGTTAGGGTGGTGGTGTCAAAAGGACAAGTGTTGGGACAAACCGTTATGAAAATTCAATTTTGTGTCGAATTTATTAAAAGCAGCTTAAAAATCGTAAGCGCGTTGAAAAGTAGACATTTGGGAATTTCGACAAGTGCAGTTTTGAACACTTTTTGCCATCATCTGGGGGCGGTTTTTATTACGGGACCAATTTCTAGATCATGTCTTGCCCGCAGGCCTTGGCCCTAATGGAATAATTTGGGTTTTAAGTTAATCAAATGAGAGAGAGACAGAGAGAGAGAGAGAGAGAGAGAAAGATGGGGAGGGGGAGTTAGAGAACGGCTCAAGAAATGAGAAACTGGGATACTACTAACAATTCTCATTTGAAAATTATACAAAAGCAATTCCAAATAACTTTAAGTGAATATAGAAGTTAAGATGAAGGTGAGATATTTAAAAATATATTTAAGATATTTAACAATGTGGATTTGTTCATGTAAAAAACACATATATAGAAAAAAACACATAAGTAAAATTTCAAATTCAATTCGCTGATAATTCTCTAAAAACCCAAACACATCGCAAAATATGCTCAGTCTAATGCCTGCTCATATAGTGCTTTGTAATATTTTGAGTATCTACCCCCAAAAAGAAGGGGGCGTAATGCGGCCACGCCCACACGCACCCCATATACTCGTTCAACACTTTGGTATTATTAAAAGCATACTCCAGGGCGAACAAGTGCATAATATTCCCATTGTTTTGTTTTATTTGCGACTTCTTCTTGTTCTCTGGAGGGGATGTTGCACGAACGGGCATCCGCTGCTTTATGGCCGAACAATGTAAACATCAACATCATTGCCGTAAGACTGCTCAGAAGCGTTTCAAAACTGTATTATATTAATTTAATATGCAAAAAAAAAATGGGAACGAAAAAGGTTGGAGAGGGATTTCACGAGGGTTAACAGACATTTTGACATATTTTCATTTTCATTTTCATTTTCATTTCCATTTCGTCGCTTACCATAATTTCCCCTTTCGCTGTGAAGATTTTAAAGCCCGCCCGAAGGGTGCCACAAATTCCTCGTGCCAAGTGCGCAATTTCAAACGCAGTCGGCAGGTTGACTTTTGTCTTAGAGCTGGGGTGGCAGGAAGGGGATGCGCGGTGGTCTAAGCAACCCTGGAGGGTTGAAACACTATGCTTATGCCATGCTTATGATTATGATATTATTTCGAAATTATCCGCTTAGTTTCACGGAGTGGAAGCAGGACATATGTGCGGGCCATTGTGTGGAAAATGAAATCATTTCACTGTTAATAATGATGACATATGATTTTCATTGTCAAATTTGTCGTTGTCGTAGTTGTTCTGCTGATGTTGTTGTTGTTGTTGCTTTTAAGTGAATTAGGCATTTTGCCTTTTTATTGAGTCAAAGTCAACTCTTCCTGCCAAGGGGCATGTGACAAGACGGGTAAAGTCTAGCCGGTTGTGTTCAATTTGTTGGCACATCATTAGTCATGGCCTTTTGGGCATGGCAAGGTGCATGGGCGTCCATTGACGCATCTGTTTTGTTTTTGCTGGTTGGACTTTTTTGCACTCTGTTAACGAAGGTATAAGAGTATATTATTTGTATGTAATATCCGTCATGCTACCCGCAATATTTGCGAGCTGAAGACTTGAAGCTTGGAGCATATATTCGCTGGTTAAAATTGTGGTACTGCGTTTAATGGGCTAGAAGATCGATATAGTCAATAATCGCAGATCTATAACAGCTAAATACATGGGTAAAACGACTTTAGTTAATATCTTGTGTACAATGTACTTGAATGCCCGCAGTTTTATAGCTGAAGCTAACAAACTTGTTAGGTGGATAATTAGAAACCTTCTCCTCGGATTGGAAAAAACAGTTTTTTGGCCACATCCAGACTTAACTAGATTTACATAACTTGGAAGGCATATTTTTTAGGAACCTACGATTGGTACAACAATTTCATAACCACTCCCAGCTCACCCTCAAAAATTGCAATAGCCTAAATCTCTCGCAAATTTAAATGTACTGCGCAACTTCCCCACTCCCGCAAGAAGGTTCTTTGCCAGCTGTGATCAGTTGACATAATACCATTATCAGAGTATGCCGCAGTCGGTTAAGTCCGACTGCAACGTTCTCCCTTGTTTTAGTTTTGCGATTCTGTTGAAGGGTTTGCAATATGCCGCAAACAATCGACAAATTTGTTCAGTTCTTGTCTGTTTGGTTAACTAAATGTGAGCATATCCAATGCAATGTTTTTCTTTTTGTCTTTATTTATGGCGTTTGACATCGAATGTCTGATAACGAGCTATAATGTAACTTTTTGATTGGTGAAGTTGGCATCTACGATCTGATAACCAACTATATAAAGCAAGTACAATAACCCTGCCTGATTTGGAATTAAAGAATTAAAATTTCTTTAAAATGTAACATCTAATATTAAGTAAAAAATAGGATAAATTCCAATCCTCAATGCTTGCGGTCCATATATTATTGATATAATTTATTTAACTTATAAAACTGATTATTCATAACAGAATAGTGTGTTGAATAATAGGCTTAAGCTTGTAGCATTGGGTAAGACAAATATCAATAAATATCTGTAAATGTATCTTTTAATTTTCTATCATCTTTATTTATGAACCTTATTTTTCTCTTTTTTTGGATAACTCAAACTAAAATAAACCAAATTTGTATTTAAGTGGAAGCCTTTAATCTCATTTGCTAGCCTCGTAAAAATATCAATAGATGTTTTTCTTGCCGATCATCTCTATCTATTAAGCTTTTATCCTTTTTTTATGTAACTTCAACTCCAAAAAATAAATTGGAATTTATTTAGAAGGTTTTAATCTCTTTTGCTGGCCGCATAAAACTTTACTCAAATATGGCAATCGGATCACGTTCGGATCATCAATCACATGGCCGGCGGGGCACTTTACAAAAATTGTTTAATGGCCGCCAATCAATGCGAGGCCAAAAAATTACGATATGTCACTGTGACCTGCACCCTAACCCCAGCCTCTGCCTCACTATGCCCGCCTCCCCCTTTCTTCTTACTGTTAATTCAGTTACGCCTCTCACCTTCTCCCCTTACCCGTTTACCACCTGCTGTGCGGCAAATTGTATTTCTGTCATGTTGATAAACGCAAAATTCAGTGACCAGGACTTGGATTGAGGGCAATGAGTGGACTTGACTCGGTTATAAGGGATTACGAGTACGGTCGAGCTGTACATGACAATGCGTTCTCCCCATA
The DNA here is from genome assembly GCA_037043625.1 of Drosophila melanocephala. Taxonomy (NCBI): domain Eukaryota; kingdom Metazoa; phylum Arthropoda; class Insecta; order Diptera; family Drosophilidae; genus Drosophila; species Drosophila melanocephala. Next base: position 201,060 of record JBAMBD010000052.1, read on the forward strand.
CAGGAAGACGGGAAGGCGGGAAGACAGGAATATCGGAGTGCAGGCGGAGTGCAGGATTTGCTAAAAACAATGCTAGGCAAATTAATAAATAAAGTGAAATGGGCCGACGGGGAAACTGGACAGGAAACAGCTACAAAAACCGCTTGACAATTGACATTTACAAATTTCATGCAATATGTTTTGCGTTGAGTTCGTGTATCTGCCGCAACTCGTGTGGCGTCTTCGTTATTCGCACGTCAGACGCCCCAAGCATGGGGTGGGGTGGGGTGGGGTGGGGTGGGGCCGCGAGGAGGTGGGCCTGTGGGTTATAAAATAAAACCTGCCTTTTGCCATATGCCATTTAAATGATAAAAGGATTTCGACGTAACACACACACACACACACACACACACACACACACACACACACACACTCGGAGCTCGCTGACCACCCCAAAACAAAAGCAAAACAAAAAATGGTAGAGAACACGTGGTCAATTGCGTTTGGGGTCAACCCTTTCGCACGAACGCCATCATTCTGCACCGGCGCCTGCCCCACACCACACCACCCCACCCGGTGCCCCATGCTTATGCTCCGGCCTCGAAGTGTCAGCACATTTTTCAAAGGAGCATATAAAATGGCAGTCATACATTATGTCCATATCTGCCCGCCGGCCGTTGTCCATTGTCCGCTGTCCCCTTTCCCCCTTGTCCCCTTGTCCATTGCTCGTCGCTCGTTGTCCATTCTCCGTTTGTCCGCTGGGGCTGCAGGCAGGCGGGATGAGAGGGAGGGATGAGGGGAGCCCGGCGACAAATGTGACCCTAGCCTCCCCACATTTTATATGTAATGCCTCGAACAGATTATGCATTAAGCGCTTATTTAGCATTTTTCTTATATAATGTTGTGCCACGACCACTTTGCAATTGGTGTGACCATCAATTCCCACCCACCTTGAGATGGGCAAAAATGCATGAGCAAATTTTCTGCTTGTAGATAGCAAAGCAGCAAAGGGTTGTTAAAATGTACAAAGTGGCAGAGCATTTTACGGGTTCACTGTCAGCTCTAAATATTCATATATATACCTTTATGTGTATGCTATATATATATATAGATTTATTGGCATAAAAGTGGGTATAACTAACACTCAGCGAAAAGCGCACTGAATTTCCAAAAATCCCCCTAAGGTTGAATTCGCTCTGAAAACTAGAAAGTTTTTAAAAAAATTTCTATGTATTCTTTAATAAAATTGTTTCGAATTTTTGAAAATCTGGTTTTTATAAAGAAACTCCCTTCCGTTTTAGAAATTAATTTTCTGAAAATAGATTTATTAAAATTTATGGTTTTTTAGTATATCTTTTGAATATAGAATTGCTTATGAACTGTAGAACTTATATATACCTAAAAACGAAAAGGAAAGAAGATACTACAATAAAATGTATTTGTTTGACAGAATAAATTAAACAAGGTTGTTGTAATTTTTAGTTAATTTTTTGAAGAGCTTTCCAACTTGAAATATGTAGAAAAACCTACCCGATTAGGTTTCAAGCTTAATCTTTCGGGAATTCCAGTATACATAAAGTTAATCCTCAAATTGCATTAACCTGAAGATGCGCAACAAATTGGTGTGTTTCGTTTGAAACGTAAATTTCCATTGGTTGGTCATTCAATTCAAATGAATCTAGTGCTGAGACAAAGCGTAGGCCAAATAATTGCTTTTTGCTAATTAATTTGCTGTTTTGACTTAGTCTTGAGACTGATTTTTTTTTTTTGTTAATTTCAGTAGGCACAAGATGGATAATTAAATAAAGCAGCGAAATGAATGGCACAGCAGGCAAACCAAAAGAAAAAAACGAATGTAAATCCCCTGTTTAATGAAAATTGCATTTTAATTTCATAAACGACAGTTATAGAGGACTAAAACACTGAGAGCTCTAAGCTGTTCAAACTAATTACCACCTCCGTGCTACTTGCCGAAATGTGACCCATTATTAGAAGAAGCCGGAGCAATAAGACCAAACCACAGAGAACCTTCATAATTTGTAAGGGAAATTACCAATGCGGCTAAAAATAATTGCCAAGCTGGCTTAAAATGCTCTTAAAGAGTATCACACAGTAAGTGCCACTGGCGACAAAACAATGCCAAGGCCCCCAACCAAAAGGAGGAGCAAAAAAAAACCCCAAAAAACACACACAGAAGCAAAAAAAAAAAAGAAGGAAAATGGTCACTCTCGGAAGTGTCCGTATTTTTTTGGCTTTTTGTTATTTTTTTAGCTGTCGCTCACGTAGGCAGCGTCCATGTAATTAAATTAAAATGGAAAATTTAGTCGAACTACGGATTAAATTAATTTTCATTTGCATTTGCATAAGTTTTGCCAGTTGCCCACTCAACTGTCGGCTCGTCTGCTCATTAATTCCTTCATTATGTCATTTATTGCAGAATTTACTAGAAATGTGCCTCCATCAGTTCTATCTCTCGGCCATTAGCTGCGAGCACAAGTGCAGCATGAACAATGAATTTGACCAACTCAATAAAGCGGAGTAAGTAATTAAATTGCCAAAGTCCTAAACATAAGCTAATTACATAGCCACGACGAATATACCATAAGAGGTAAATTAAGTATGCAAAACTTACTAGCAATACCAGTACTAGAAATCAGATTCAATAGTAAAATTATAGTAGCTTCTAATCCTTCGTACTAGTCCGTTATCATTTATAAATAAAGTATGCAAAATATACTTAATAAAATGAATTATTATTCCTGCGGACTAGCTCTTTATCATTCATAAGTACATACAACTGATTGTTTTTTATTTTTGCCAAATATATAGTTGATTACATTTCTAATTAATGGTCGAAATGCCCATGACTGACAACTTATTTAAATACCTAACTCCACAGGCTTAGCTAAGTATACAAAAATGTGCATATTTTCTTCTGCTGAGGGGCTTACTTTTTGTAATTACTTTCAAATAGCAAACAAATACCAAACGATCTTATTTTTAAGCCTTCTGTTCGCTGTATATTTTTTCCTTTTTGTTTGTGTGCAAAAGGGCAAAAGCAAACCGAAATGTTTACAAGGTAAACCCAAAGGAAGCATGAAAAAAGAAGCTGAAAATGAAAATGCAATTTTATTTATTGTTATGTAGCTTTTTTTTCAGAGAGCTTATGTAAATTTATTTATTTTGCGTAATTTTTCTTGTTTTTACAAAAGAATAAATTTGCCTTGTTTTCCGTTGGCACCCAAAAAAAAAAGAAAAAAAACCCTCCAAGTCGCCAAGTCGTCTGTGTTTAAGCGGCCTTTCACGCCCAAAAAATTTAATTAGAATAAAGAAAATGAGGAAAGCGAAGCACAAAATTAAAATGAAACGACCAATGCCAAAAAAAAAGAAAAACACAAAATAAACCGTACAAGGCAGCAGCAGCAGCAGCAGCAAGGCTTAGTATTGTCCAAAGAATTCTGCTGTAAATTTACAGTAATAAGAAAAAAGTTGTGCAATTTTCATGTGTAACTGACAGCCTCCATTGCCCGTAACATTTTGTAATGAGATCTGTCTCAACGAGCTCTGGTCAATCTCTCGACGTGGGAGGTATAAACTGGCTTCAAAAATCCAGAAAATACAGCAAAAAAAAACAGAAAAAGGTAAACCCAACCCAAAATTCAAGTCCACCTCTGACGTGAGGGGCAACAAAGTATAACCAATAAAATTTTAATAACCCTTAAAAGGAGTCTGCGATAAATTACATTTGTTACGTCCGGCTGGCTGTCTAAGGCAAGTATACTGACAGTTATTTCATACATATGCATATGGAACGTATCCGGCTTAATTACGCTCTTGGTTTATGACTTAATATAGCATTCTAAACATAGTGGAATACGACATGACAGCGCCCAAAAGCTCCCCCTCTCTCTCTCTCTCTCTCTCTATATATATATATATATATATATATATATATCATCTCTCTTTTTCGCTCGCTCATATGCGTGGCTCAATTATGGAGAGCTTTACGTCGTTACGTTTACGTCGCACGACGTTAGTTTGAGGCAAATTTAATTACGTCGTATTATGGAATTTATATGACAATGGCTGACAGCACATACCCAGCAAACACACACCCACACACACACACACACACATACACACACACACACACACACGCTTACATACCTACCCACAAAATGGAGCAATTGAAGCGGATAGGGATTAATTATGATGTGCCTAAATTGTACAATGAGTTTTAAATTAAATGTAATAACTTTTGTTGAAGGCTTTTCATTTGGTACTTGAAAGTTATACACAAAATAAATTTGTCAGCTTTCAGCTGCAGTCAATTTCATACAGTGTGTGTTTAGCATATAGTGATAAATATATTCTACATATTCAAGATATTTTTCAAGTTAGTTGTATATACTCATTTCTAAACATTAAATATGAGAAGAAGTATGTAAGAGACAAGGGAAGCATTTTAGACCCTATAAAATATACAAATTCTCAATTAGCAGCAATAAGAAAGAAAATTATAAAGATATGATATTTGTGATTAACTGTGAAAATTTCATTAAGATCAGCCAAAACATATTTTCATATTGAGCAAACTACTATCTGCTGATAGCCTACTAAATATTTAACAGCTGGCCTCAGAGTATCCCCCAGTAGAGGATTCTAAGTTGTTTCTATATATATTTCCGTTACGAAAGCCAATGAATTTAACTAGCCCTATGCAAATTGTATTAATAGAAAACTTTGTATACTTCAAAGCTGTGCAAACAGCAGGAAGCATTCCAATCACCCATCAAAAGGACATAATAATAATTAATGGCATTTGCTTAAGGAATACATAATGAGGACAAGGGTCCCTCTTTTAAGCGCAGGTGGCAAGTTGCTACGTGGACGACATGTTTCTATTTTTATTATTTTCCGATTGGCAGTGAATTAATTTAAATTTTGCTCTGCTATTGCTAACATTTTCAGCCAGCTTTATTGACATTCGAAAAGCAAAAAAAAAACAAAAGAAAGAACACAAACTGGAATTCAAATGAGCTGCGTTGGGTGGTGATTGAGACAATGTTAATATAATGAAAATTAACATTAATTTAGAAACAAGAAAATGGGGGAACAAAAGAAAAAAAAGAAGAAAAAAAAAAACATTCATATGACACTTCGACGCCTTGGCCTGGAATTTTTATAAGAAAAATATGTAAATTGTCTTGTAATAAAAATGTCCAGTTCTTCTGCTAACAACAGCGCGTATCTGCAAATATAAATTTTATGAAGCATTCCCCAAAAGAGCGTAGGAATTAAAACAACGCGACAATGAAAAAATGCAAAATAAATAAATAAAGTGAGAAGAAAAAAAATAACACAACAACAACAAAAAAACAAAAAAACAAACAAAATAAAGCCAAGTGACTGCGACAGAAATGTGCTCCAGGAAAAAATTATATCCCTGCAGGACATTATTTTAAATACTAATCCGCATCAGTTTTCATTTGAATCTTAGTGTTGGGATACGCGACAGCGGGACGGGGTGGGGCGGTACGGGCCCGGCCTGTCAGCAACCCCAGGACATCGACATCGTAGCTTCTGTGTGTGCTCCTCCTACTGCCGGTCTTCATCTGCTCCTTCTCGTCTTCGTCCGCATACACGTCCTCAACCTCATCCTCGTCCTCGTCCTCGTCCTCATCCTCATTCTCGTCCCGTTTTGCAACGTGCCTGCCATCTTTGCTTGTGCGCCGTTACATAAATTCAGATGTTATCCTAAATGCGCAGCATGCACGTTATTAAAATAACGTCAGGCAACGCCTGGGTCCTGGAATTATATGCCCAGGAGAAGGCCGGAAGTTAACAAATGAAAAAATAACGCACGTCGCCTGTTTCGGGTCCTGGCCACAAGCTGTCTCTCTCTCTCTCTCTCTCTCTCTCTCTCTCGCTCTCTATATCTCTGTCTATCTCTCTCGCTGTCCTTGGGAGCGCACGTAGCGCCAATTATGGCAGCATCCCATGGTCTCTTCTTTTTGCCTGTCTAATGAAAATCTATATAATCGACGTTCGTTCAATCACAAAAATTCCAATGACAATATTAATCAGACTTCATGACGTATACGCAATCAAATAAAAACCAATACTTAAGCAACAGTAAACATTAAAAGTATGTTAATTCATTTTGCAAACCTTATTTATGATTTTTATTTGTTAATTTATTAACAATATATTAACAAAAGTAAACGTATTAAAATAATAGAAGTACATTTAAAAACGTATAGCATACTTTTCGGAGCACGTTGGAATTCAGACAAAACTAGATTGGAAGCATGTACAAATTATTAAATGTACTTTCATGTGATTTATTTTATATTATTTTAAATTTACTTGCTATTTTTTAACCCGAACGCTAATTAAGTTGAATTTGCTATATCCGCTTTTAAAACTTCAAATTAATTTTTGTTCCTGTATCTAGGTTTTCCAGTTATTGTGTTGATAGTGCTGCTGTTCATTGTTGTTGATGTAAAACGTCTAGCAAAAGCCAAAACAAACTGCCACTAATTGGTGCACTTGCTAATCTCGTTCCCCGTTCCGCCATTTCCATAAACATGAAGTAGCATTTGTGCTCTTTTGTTCCGCATTTGGAGAGCTGATGCTGTCCGTGCACCTAATTCGAATTTGTGGTCTAGGGCCCGTCTATTTGAATTAGTCACCAATAATTACATGACAATATTTCAGGTGAATACATGGACAAGCACTATAAATGCAGCAACCTAATCGTCTATCGGTTTTCATTCAATTCGGGAGTCGATGTGAATTGGACAAGCGCTCAAAATAAATTGGCGAGTTAAGAACAGTTGACATGGGTCTGAGGAAATCTGACAGTATCAAAAGGATTATTGATACATTCTGGAAAATATTATATTAAGAATTGGAAACTTAAATCGAAATCTGCAATCTTAAATCAAAAATGTTTTCTTAGAAATGTGAAGTAAGCCATAAACCTATTTAAGTGCTGCCGATTCTAAAACGAGCTGATTAAACCAAGAAAATATTTAAGTCAAGAAAAAATAGCAACCTTAAGTTAAGAATCAATAATATATTCTTGACTTAAGGGGACTATTTTTTCCCTGTTAAATATATTGTAAAATTCTTCAGAGTTTTTACAGATCTGCTCAGAGCAATCCACTACTAAATTATTTCCAATATATTTGCCAAAAAAAAAAAAAAAAAAACAACACATAAAATCAAAGCTCTATGTAACTGGTGAATTGGGACATGAACCAACCCATGTGTTGTAAATGGTATATGAGACATGAGCACATAGTAAAGTAAACTGAACGAATTGTTGTTGTTGCTTGCTGTTAGCTATAGAAAATTGTAAATGCTTCAATCAACAATTCGTATTATTAAATATTAATGCAGAACTCAAGTCGACCTGTCTCGTTCTGGTCCAAAAAGGTCAACATGTGTCTGCACACATACACAGTCACAAACACACACACACACACACCCATGTAGACACTCATGGGCACTCCAGCAATGCCAATTGGACACTGACTGACCGGACCTGGAATCTTGGACATTTTTCATCATAAAGTGGTGGCTGGCTTTGATTTCAAATTGGATTTGAATTTGGAATTTTTGGCTTTCAAGCAGCAGCAGCAGCAGCCTGCAGGAGTCTGTCTAGCTGTCAACTGGTCAACGCATAAATATTTCTCTTTGTTCAGCACTGGCTGAACTAAAAGAAAAGATTACACACACACACACAGTGCTGTCGATGTACCTGCAAAATGGGGAAAACTTGGCTCTGTTCCACACAGTCAAAAATGGCAGCTGACAAGGCCCAGCAACAACCAACAAACAACCAGCTAGAAAGAGGAGGCTGCCAAGAGACCAGAATAGTGTATATGGTCAGATATGAGCAATGGTCCAATGGTCAAGTCATAGTTATTGCCATGTCATGTACATATGTGTTAGTGTCCACCAGTTGCCCCACAGGCACAAACCAATTGCATTGTTCGGCATTTTCAATTTCCCTAAAAATGCCATACAGTTCAAGTACACAGCGGAAAAATTTGTACTTTGATAAATGAAGTTTTCTTTAAATTACATTTCGGCAAACTCATTCTTAAGATTTTCAATAAATTTTCAAATAAATAATGTGTTCTAGATTCGATCTTCAAATGGCGGTTTAAATTGGGGAAATTTGTTTGCGATTGTTTAAAATCTTATTTATTTTTTTTTAATAACTACAAATTCAATGACTGTTAACATTTTTAAAGTGTTCAAACTTGAGGCCTTTTTGACTTAAGACAAACCGATTTCGGTTTACTTATATTATTTATTATTAGAGTGCTTCATATAGCCTAGTTAGGTCTATTGTGCCTCCTTCTAAGACGAGAATAAAGAAAACCCTACATTTTTATATTTCTTTTTGTGTATCGCATCTAGTCTTTTATATTTATGCACAGAACAACTGCCTTGTCTTTGCAGCTGATGCAAATTGACAAATGTAAATTATATGGGAGTTGAGCTGAAAAATGGACAGACCAACTACAATTTATTTGAACCCATAATTAAACATCATGAATCGGTGTGCAGTTTAAGGGCAGACAACTAATTTTGAGCACCGCAATCTTAAAACTCTGCCCACGACAAAGACGTATTTAAGCACTCAAGTAAACCCAGGCAAAACAGCAGGTTGGGTTTCTACTTGAAGTCGTTCCGTTGTTGCCACATCACACACAGTTGGGGTAAAATGTAAATATAGCCTTTCTAATGGTCACTCCCAAGAGAGGGCAGCCCATAAGGCCAGAAACTAGCCAATAACTCCGAGGCGAACTTCTGTCGCATCTTTTGCAAAAGTTCAAAGTGACTTAAGGAAATTTTGCAGCATGCGACGGAAACAGCAGCAAACTGAAGGGGCTAATGTGCTCGTCGAGTTCGCCACGAACATGAGTAAAATTAAATTGATTTTGCTTGGACATTGAGAAAGTTTTTGGTTGGCACAAATTGCCTTTCATACTTTATGCTGAGGGCAACCCTCAGTAAAGTCGTGTTTGTTTTTCACTTTCTACTTAGGTTGACTGTTATTGAAAGCTTTTCGCTTGTTGACAATCCAAATAGTAGCCTCTGCAGAGCCTTCTCTCTCTCACTCTCTCTCTCTCTCTCTCTCTCTCTCTCTGCAATATTATTTAAATTTAATTATAGATTATGCCAAACCCTTTCTCAGCTGAAAATGGCAAGTAAAATTTTAATTTCATCTTACAGATAATTTTCGAAAATTGTTTAACACTTCAAAGTCATTATGAAGATAGCAAGCGCTTGAGTTGAGCTGCTACCCAAGATCCCCGCCTGACAAAATCCAAGATGTGCCGGCAATTAAACTGGAATCTAGACATTTATGCACCCAGGTCGTAGAGGATAGACGCGCTGGCATTTCCTCCATTTCAATTTGCCCCCCACCCACCATGGCCATGTTGCTCATCCATCTCAACTGTTGGCTTCTTCGCTCCTTCATTTTAGACTGTCTGACGTCCTTTTCTCCATCGCATTCCTTCATCTCTTTTTGATGTAATTTTGGCATTTGCCCAACCAGGAAAAAAAATAGCCTACTGCCTTGCCGTAGATGTCTAAGACGCGATAAGGTTGTCGCCAAGTGTTGTGTGGAAACCCTACCGCCCACTACCCTCTCGCTTACCCCTGAATGTTGAGCTTTGGGTTTATCAATCTAAAAAGGGGTTCAAGTGGTAGGCGTCAAATGGCGACGAAGCGCACGCAAGCGGTTTCCGAATGAGACACGCTTAGGTAAATGGAAAAAGTGGCGGTAAATTAAGAAAATGCTGGCTGGCTGGCTGGCTGGCTGGCTGCCTGGCTGGCTGGTGGAAATGAAATGAGCAAAATGCTGCACGATTCAAATCTGAAATTAAAATTTTAGCATTGCGCACATAATTCCATACCACTTATCTATGTACAAAGAAAAGTTGCCAGTTTCAAAATTTCTGGGAATGGGTCGGATTAATGACTGAGACGTAGACGTAGACGTGGACGGAGACGAAGACGGAGATGTTTCAGGCTGACAGTCAAACAAATGAAGATGCGACACAAGCAAACTTTTGCGCCGCAAAATGCCGTTAATGAAGATGATGTCGCCAAGTTGCTAAGGGTAAATGTTGACTGACTTGCCCATACTTGATTATGGGCTTACAGCAAACACGACAGTACAAAACCACAACTGGTAGACTGTACTTAAACTGTTGCCGTATATCTATCGAAAATGTTGTTATGTGTACCTATTTATAGGTATCTCTACAGACTCTGGTGACACTCTTGCAAGAAGGTTGGTGGCTTAAAGTCCCCAAGCAAAATTGAAACAAATTTGTTGGCTCGAAATCTGGCTGGGCTTAATTGATTTGCTTTAAGTTTCGACTCGAGCATAAAAAGAATTTGAACTCTGGGTTACAGCCACGTTTGCTGCCTTCATATATATATTTTAATCCACATATTAATGACACATTAAATCAACATAGAACGGTTATCTTAGCGAAGCCAAAGATTAAACACCCTTATTGACTGGAGTTAATCATAATGTGAATATTTTATTATTGTTTTATTAAAAAAATTAATTTTTTAATTTTTTGTAAAATCTGTTTGTCCAAGTACAATTTTCGTGTTTCATAAATAATTTTCTTGCGATGCCAGTTTGATATCTGGCTTTGAGCTGATTATTAAAGTTTGTGCAGTTATTGTTTCAGAGAAAGTAGCATATTTTTCTACAACTATTTCAATATTATTATTAATTTGATTTCATGCACTGCGATCTACCAGATCTACTATGCCCCCTTCTGTGGCTATAGCTCTTCCATCAACTCCAACTCCCGCACCTATGCCAGAATCATTGTCGATGGTTTCTATATATTCTGAGCTGAACATGCATCCCAGGATACTACTAAGATGACACAATTTGCAGTGTTCGCTACTAAAAATACCCGTTTCAAAAATAAACAAATAAATAAAAGATAAGCAAACAAATTTAAGCAATCACAGTTTATAACTCACTCTTATTTTTATTGTCCCCAAAGCCAATCCTCTCAAAGGTTTAGCAATTTGAGCTGAGTCCGTTGTCCACTCTTGCAATGTGTATGGCTCACCAAAGAGAAAATTGGAATGTGAAAAAATGCACATCTTCATGGTTAAGAGTATTAGTTGGGCAAGGAAGAAGCACTGAACGTTCGGGACGTCCTGAAGGTGAAAAAATAAAAAATGGCGCCCCGTGGTGTACTCAATCTCAAGATTCATGGAAAATGTGAAAAATGAGAAAAGTGCAACGCAAAAGGAGGAACAGAGAACAAGACAAGTTGGGTCGGGAAGAGATGAAAACCCCTCATAGTCACATACAGCAATAATACCAACAAAAAATGTTATATACACAAACATCACACACACACACACACACACACACACACACACAGCTGAACAGAAAGAACGTTGCAAATGAAAAGAAGAAAATTAATTTTAATTCCTTTTTTCTCAGTTACTTTTACGGTTATTTCGTCGCGTTTTCCATTCTCACCTCAGCTCAGCTGGGTGTTTGTCATTTGAGGCATGTGCTGGAGGCGCCACAATCACTGCTGAGTTGATGCAACACATCCGTCCCACCACAAAAATTTGCAATATAAGTGGGGAAAAAGGGATGCAAACACATCAATATATATTTAAATGAATTTGTGATTAAGAGAGAAAAAAAGCCACAACGAAAATAAAAAAATTAAATAATTATTGGTTGTTAGCTTTATTGTTATTTATATTATTCGTTGAGCTTGCATAGTGATTATTAATAATAAAAAATGATGAATTGCTACCTGCGTCCTTGCTCATCTGCAAAAAAATATTGCGCATACGCAGTGGAGTGCGCCATTTTGATTACACAGCTTTTTTATCTGCCATGCCAGTTATGAAAGTAACCACAAAAATTATGAAATTGAATGGAGTCGGGGCTGTGGCAGCTTTTCAACCAATGCCAGAGCTGCAACAACGCCTACCACACAAAATATCAAACGGAAATTCTGGTGGTCGCTTATTACATAAAGTTATGTATATCATAATCCATAAAGTTCTATATACAGACGGGGCAACAACATCAGCGACAACATCGGCAATACAAACTTTGTGCTTGTTGTTGTTGCTGTTGTTGTTGCTGGCTTCAAATTACAACCGCATACATAAAGGAAACGAAAGCAGTTGTAGCGGCGTGGCCAAGGGGGCATTGAGGGTATGAGAAAATGTTGTCAGAAACGAGAGCAGCCCTTAAAAACACACACACACACACACACACCACGTAGATATGGGGGCGCTTAAATCAACAAAAGAAGGCAATGATAAATGCAATGCGCTTTGGGGGTGAAATCCGACGCCGTGGCGCAGCACGTCGAATGCCACCCCTAACAGCACCCTTGCCACGTCAATGCCACCCAATTATAACCGTATATTTGTGCACATACACACATGCATGGTATGTGTGTGCGTGTGTGCGTGTGTGTGTATTTGAGTGTGGGTGGCAGCATGAAGAGCTCATTTGAGAAACGATTTCGACTCCGACTGCGTACTGTCTGTCTGTCTGTCTGTCTGTCTGTCTGTCTCGCGGTCGTCCTTTTCTTATTGTTTCATTTTTTCTACAATCTTTCTACCAAATTTCGTATGTGTGTACATATAAATCTATATATAAAAGGGACAAAACAATAACAATAAAAATCATACATACTCATGCTCCCCAACCAAGCAGCCAACTTTGATATCCAAAACCCAAAACCCACATCCACACATAACACTAAGCGCACGTGCACACACACACACACACACACACCCACACACATATTTTTGTTATTTTTTCCACTTCGATATATATATATATATACTGATATGAAAGCACGATGTTAAGATATGAGCGCCCTAAAGGAATATGTACACCGACTAACTGCTCTTTCTCCCTATGTACATGTAAGTGTATTTATGTGTGTATGTGTGCGTACACTGGGCGTTATTTCCCACCCATCAATGGCCAAATGGCACATTATATCTGCATGTATATGTGTGTGTGTATTAATACATAATGGCCAGAAAAGTATCCTTTATGAAATTAAATTTATGTTAGATAGCTGAGCTCATTTCGCCCTATACCTCATTAAGAGCGAGGGTTGCCACAATAGTTAAAAAGATAGAATGACTATCTTGCACAAGTCGATCATTATATATCTTTGCAGAATGCAGTCGAATTGCCTGACTTCAACATTTTACTGCTTGCAGCAAACAGATGGAGATATTATCAGTTTCATCGAGTTCTGAGAGAATAGTTCTCATTGAAACAGACAGACATGGCTATATCGACTCGGCTAGTAATGCTGATCAAGAATATATTTATTTATACTTTATGGTTTCGGATTCTGCTCCTTATAAGCAGTATATAACGGTTTATAATACTCTCCTTTAGGGTATAAATAGATTAAAATTCGAGTCCCAATTTAGTCTAATATTGAAACTTATAAAAACCAAATTTGAAAACAATTTTAAGACCCAAAACTAATTTTTGTTATATTAATCGAAGTTCAGAAACTACATTTTCTTAAGATAATAAAAATTAGTTCTAATCAACCAACCCGACAATATTTTTTTATTTATACTTTTTAAGTGAACTTTCTTTATTTGGATATATAGTTGAAGTGATAACTATTTTCTTACAATTCTTCATAAGTCTCAGCAAAAAGAGAATTAAATCAATTATTTTTTAAAACTTTCTAAAGTAATTTCTAAACAAATGTCTACATGAATGCATAGTTGAAATTTGAGCAAAAATCACTCGAGATTTTCAAAATAAATTGCTCAAACTATTTCTTAGATTGTAATATATAAATCTAGAGCATCGACTCTCAGTAATTTGAATTAAATAATTAAGACTCGGAAAAAGCTGACCTAAGACTAAAATAATGATGATAAATTTTAACTCAAGACAAATTACCCCAGTTTTTAAAGGGAAAAACTAATCTACACAATCGAGTCTCTTAGAAACAAATCGATTTCTTCGATCATATTCAGTTAATTCAAAACAACTGTTACATATTGATTGACCCTCGTTAAGTTGACCATCGCAATTATAGCAGCAAATAATGGGCAGTGTATTGTAGCGCCTCCCTGGCCAGTGGCCAGTGACCAGTGACCAGTGACCAGTCACCAGTGTCCAGTGTTCAGTGCTCAGTTCTCATATATATGTATTGATTTTTATTTTTTTCGCATTTGCTGCGAACACAAACACATTCGACGAACTAAACATCATCCTCGTCCACCGCTGAGGATGGCTGCGAAGGCAACTTGAAATGCGCCCTCACAATACGAAAGTAACACAAGGCTAGGCCCCAAGGTAATCCACATTTGGAAGCTCCTTGTGGCCGCCCCAGCTTGATAAAATGCGTTAAAACGAAAATTAAGCAACACAATTAATGGGTCTCGGTTTATCATACAATTTTAATGGCTCAAATAAATTGAACAAAACTAGCCAAGGGCAAAATTGCCAAATATGTTTCTACAGCACCAATTACCGACACAGGCACAAACACAAACACACATAGACATTAACAAAGGCATTTTTAATGGCAATGATATAAATGTTTATGTGTTTATGTGTTACTAGATGGACTTGTTTTCCTTCTTTTATTGTTGTCGTGGAATAGCCGGACTCCCATCGATTCTTCAAGTTATCTGTAGTCTTAGAGTACGGTTGGGTTTTTAAAACTCTTTTTGTATTCTTTACCCATTAAAAATTGTCAAACGGGTGGAATGAAGCTGTCGAAAAGCATGTCAGACCCCATTAAGTATATATCCGTTTGATCAGCATTAAAAGTCGAGGCGATTCAGCTATGTTCCGACCTGAGAAACTATAAGAACTAGGGACGAATTTGGAATATAAGTTCTCGTCTAACAATTCATAAACTGAGTAAAATATGTTTTTGCTGGCTGCAGATCAAACTCGAAAACACATATGATAATTATAAAAAAGAGTTAATCTAAACAATAAATAGCTCAATAAACTAAGTAATGAGTATTTCAAATATTAAGCATCGGAAATTGCTCTAATATCTATATAAAGAAATGTTATCTCAATCCTCCTCAGAGTATGCAACACAAAAGTTATTGAGAATGGATATCTGTACTGTAAAGTTAAGGCGGGTTTACACGCGCTGACTGCTTTGGCAAATATTCGCAAAAATCCCTGCCAGATACGTGTAAACACCTGTCGCCTGGCAACGCTTCCGCAAGAGACAATTTGCTCGTGGGTAAACACTTGAACAGAGATATTTGGCAACATCGAGGCGAATAAATTTGAATGGCAAGTTGCCAGAGACGTCAGCCGAAAAACTGACTTTGCCAAGCTGCAACTTTTCATTTTAAGTATAAACATAATCTGTATTATGAATGTATAAACATATACATATTTTAATTATGTCGTATTCTGCATATATGTTTTAATGTACATAAATTTAAAAAAAAATTGGTCGAGTGTCCCCCTGCTGAAATTAAGCTGCCCAGCAGTTTGCTGGAAGGCGAACCTTCAAAAGATTGACTACAGATTGGGTGCAGCTAGCTCAGCTCCCCTCAGCACTCAATTCCCGCATCAAATTGTCAGATAACCCCAATATTCTGCCTCTGAGCAGCTCATTACCGCATCCATTGATTAGTTTAAATACAAATAATTTAACAACAGTTTCGAGTTGCCAGATAGTGTAAATACCCTGGCCAAAATGTGTAAACGCTTATTGGCAGCTTGGTCTCCAGCTACAGCCTTACCACCAAAAATTAAACACGCAATAAAATATATGGCAGCATTGTGGCAGCGTGTGTAAACCGACTGTTATACATAGATATAATTAAGATAAAGTTTGTGCACAGACATATAGATGAACTTATATATAGTCCACGTCTTGCTTGCTATATTAGAAGCAATGCAGAGAACTATAAAAAGCATGACATCATATTTTAGCAGCAACCACAAACTCAACGCCCCACCAGAAATAGTAACAGCGGGTGTCCAGGTTGATGGTGGTGTGGGTGCAGGAAGGGGGGGGGGGGGGGGGTCACCCTGTGGGTCGTTGTCCCAGCCTGGATGCCACCCAATCCGCTAACATTGTTATAAAAGTGCAAACAAATACATGGCCAACAGGCGATGAACGAAGAGCGAAAAGAAAAAAATAAATAGGAGAAGCAGCAGAAGAAGAAACGAAATTAACTTCGGTCGAGCTTGACCCATGGCACTCAACCCATGACTTGGCCCAGACTTGAGATGCAGCAGCGAGACAGAGAGACACCCAGAGAGACAGAGAGAGCGAGCGAGAGAGTGAGGGAGAGAGGGAGGGAGGGAGAGAGAGTGAGAGTAACGGCGAGAAATTATGAAGCTGAAGCTGAAGCCGACGCGGCACGGGGGCGAAAACGAAGAAAACGGATGACGACGACGGTGATGTGGCATTGGGGATGGGAAAGGGAACGGCATCGCCGACCTGTGGCCGCTGGCAAAAAAAAAAAAAGGAAAACAAAACAAAAGACAAAAAATAAGAAAAATACAGAGAAAAAAATGAGAAACCATGTGGTCCGCTGGCTGGGCAAATAAATCGCTGGACATAAAAACCGAGTGCAAGCGAAACAGAAAATCACCTAAAAGGGAGCCAAGGCCCCCGCCCCACCGCTGCCCCACGTGGAACAGAGCGAGAGCGAGAGCCATCGAGCACCGTCGGCACGAATAAAAAATTGAATGAAATATTTTTATAACCAAAAGAAAAGGCACAGACAAAGACAAAGAGAGCGACAGAGAGAGAGAGAGGGAGAGAGAGAGAGAGAGAGGGAATTGCCAGCCACACACACCGAGCAAGAGCGAGTGCAAGCGAGAGGGGTGCAGAGGAGAGACGCAGAGACAGAGAGAGAGAGCGAGAGAGAGAGAGAGAGAGAGAGAGAGCAAGGCAGCGACGGATATTGATGGCGTGCAACAGTAAAAGCAAGAAGGAACGGAGCAAAAAACCAAAAACAAAAAGGAAGAAAGAAAAACTTGCTTATCAAATATGAAGGAGCGCACAAAAGTGAGTCGCTCCTCCTCGATAAATGTGTGTGCGAGTGTGTGTGTGTGTGTGTGAGGGGTATCATAAAAGCCATGAGCTCACCTAGCATAAGGCTGAGCAGACCGCACCTAAGGGTAGTTAAGTCCAAAGTTTTATGGACAACGACAGGTGGGCGGTTGGGCGGTTGGGCGGTTGGGCAATGGGTGGGTCAACTGACCCAACTAAACCACCCAAAGAGCGACCCACACCAGTGCAACTTACAAGCGAATGTATTCTTTTATTATTTTTTTTTGTAGTCATAAAATGGTGTGTGTGTGTGTGTGGTGTGTGTGGGTGTGGGGGTGTAACTGGGTACAGCTGGGAGGCTGCACACGTGCGAATAATAAAAAATGTTTTACTTTTCAATCGACCAATAATATGGCGTTCAATGGACAGGCCAAAACGTGCGCAACCCACAACTCGTAACAATGACCAGCACGAACAGAGATACAGATACAGATACAGATATAGGATATAGGATATACGATACAGACACAGCTACAGCTACAGATACAAGCTTACACACGCACACACCCACACACACCCAGACACACACAGTTCGTTCAATCATCGTTACAAAAAAATTTCATTTTGAAAAATGCTAGAGCTTCAATAAATTATATTGCTTGGCCAGCAACAAAAAAGAAAAGAAAAAAGAAAAAAGGAAAGAAAAAAGAAACCCAAGCGCATCGTAAAAAAATGGTTTCGCTGGCAGGTGACCTCAGCGGAAGGGTTGGGGGCATGCGGGTGGCAAGTGGGTTTATTTTGGGGTGGGGCTCCAGCCAAGTTTGTGGCTCGACTTGCTGGCACCTTCACTATCATAACAACAATACGGAGAAGACGTAGAAGAAGTTCGCAGAGGGGGGTATATAAAATTCACAGAATAACATGGCGGACAGGTGAATCGGGTCAGCAAAAGGAAGCAGCAACAAACGGTCAGCTATTGTACAACCACACACACACACACACACACCCACACACACACACACACACCACACACATTCTCACACACACAGATTCTCACACTTGCCGCCGATACACACAGAGTGGCAGCAAACAAAAAGAAAAAAGCAGAAAAAAACCGGAAAAAAAAAAGGTTGAGACTGCAACTGAGACTGGAGATGGAGCTTAGAGTCTGGATTTGAGCCGTTGCCACAGAATGAGGACCAGGACAAGCCAATGGCGAGCTGAAACACACTGTCCGCTCGATGGTTATTGGTTCGCGTTGCAATAATATAATATACACACACAGCTGCAAGCACACACACACACACACACACACACACACACACAGACACACTTACTTATATAGAATATAAAAATTGAGAAATAAAAAATAACACAGGGCAAAACTGAAGAAAAAAAGAAGAAATATAAGTAAGAATGCTCGATGCGAATTCACCCAGCAGCCAAGTTTCAGTTATTAAGCAGCTGTAGATTTCTTAGAAAATTTCAGCGAGTCTGTGTAAGTTGATTTCGATATCACATACATTTGCGCAGCTTGATTAAAATCCCCCCAACCATTTATATTGGTTACAGGGTATGCCGGGGGCAGGAATAGGAAACTCTGCTGTACGATAGAAAAAAATGGTAAAATAAATAAGGATGGGGAATTATTCAACTGGATAGCAAAATTTTTCTCAACTTTGTAGCAGCTTTTTTTCAGCGAGGGGGTGCAACCCCCCCTCCACATTCTCTTCGACCAGCGCCAGTTGACATTGTCATAATGACGGGCATTCCTGAACGTTGCACTTGGATATTGATTGCAGTTTCATTTGTGTCTGCATTTTGCCCAAGGCATACCCCAGGACACACCTGATACCTGAAAATGCGCTAATTAAGTCGCCAACTGAAATGCAGAATTCAAATTTTGCTTGAATATTGAAATTAATTAATTAACAAATGGTAAAAACAAAAAACGCCTAATTAATTTAAAAAACGCACAATTAATTTAAAAAACAAATACGAAACAATATTTTAAAACTTTTAACTGTAGAATTATTTAACGTAAATTATAAATTTTAAACTTAAATTGAGAACCGCAAGCACAAATCAAGAAGGTGTTCTAAAAAATGTTTAGTAAAAATATTCAAAACTGATTCAAGATTCAACAGTTCACAATAAACGAACTAAATCTAAATCTTTATACACGTTTTGGGAACTTTTTTTAAAATTTAAATAGGTATTTAGCTGGATTCAGGTAAATTGTTTGTGAGTGAGTCCTTCTCAATACAAGAAAATGTCTCTGTTTTATTTTTATTCCCCAATAATAAAAAAAAAGTTGTATGTTCATCCTTCATTTCAAAACACTTTAGCTGGAGAATAAATTATTTATTAATATTTAAAATCATTTTATAATTATTTTTACCCCAAACTGAATTGCCTAAGATGTTTAAAATTATCTGAGCTGTATTTATAACAAATACATAATATGTGTTAGGATGATGTATATTTGTTCTTAAGAACTGGCTATTGTAATTATTCTTGTTCTAAATATTATTTTCAACTGAGCTCTCAAATATGTTTATTCAGAAATACAATATTTGATTTTTGCATGCAAATCTGTATATAGTTTTAGCCAACTCATCTAATGCATTATTCTAAGCTGAACTTTCAAATATATTTATTGAGAAATGTATTGAAATCAAATACATAATATGTATATATATTATTTTTGTATGTACATCTGCATATATTACATAGTTTTAGCCAATTCATCTAATGCAAAGTGTCAGCATTTTTTTTTTTTGTCAAACTCGCTAAAAGCTAATCAGGCAAAACTCGCAAACATTTTTGACAAATTCCGTCAAAGTCACGCGAATATAGCCCGCGGCATGGGAACGACCGTTATTGGGGCATACAACATTAGCCTGGCCATAACGAGAACTGGCAGACGAGGCTCGCACATGTCACTTTGTATGTCCTAGAGGCGCACATTGGCATTGTCGCCATACATATACATATCAGTGCACCGCGCGGCATCGTCAATAAACCCAAATCAGTGGCACAAAAGCCCAAAAAATAAATACATAAAAAAATGTAAAATAGAATTTATCAATTTCCCCAGACAGCTGGGAAAAAAAGCGAGTGAACGAGTTTGAGGAAATCAGATACTTTGGTTATTTTCCCTGACAAGATGCGCGTCAAACTTTCCAGCCGCAGGCAAAGTAACAAAAAAACAAAAAAAGCACAACAGAACAACAAAAAATTGTTGCGTGTTTATTTGAAAAATCGCTAAAGGATAACTAAAGGATTCCCCTAAGGGCATTTGGCGAGCACGCAAGTGATTTGTATGCGAATTTACATATACAGCGAGGTTCCAGCTACCACACACACACACACACACACACACACACACACACACACACACACACACACACACAACCCACAAGACACATCCCATTCCCCCTTATTGAAATCCAACTCCTGGGTATTTTCCAACTCGTTGAGCAGCACCAAAAAAAAATACAAAAAAAAAAAACAACAAAGTTCTCATCGCTGCCAGAATTCAATGCGTTGTGGCAATAATTTTGCATATTGTAAATGTATCCAAATTGAATCTACTAAATCGATCTCCATGAAAAAGGGAAGCAAGGTGCGTGTGTGTTTCCCTTTCAAAGCCCAGAAGCGCTTGCCGCACTTAACGGCGCTAAGTACCAAATTCAATTCATCTCTGAGACGCCACAAAGACACCGCTGACCAAAATAAACGCAAAAGGAGAAGGAGAAGGAGAAGGAGACGGAGAGAGTCTCATGAATTCCCCTCTCAGCCAATAGTAATTCAATTTATAAATTACAATTAAAATATAACAAAAGCAGCAAAATGAACGTATTTGATATATATATAAATATATCCCCTCGGCAGGGTTTGGCTAGCTCATTGCCCGGCCTAGACAGACGGTGGTCTGTGCCCTTTGCGTCATCATTGCTGAGCCGTGTGTCCAATAAAACTACCCATTTGCTCATTTGGCAATTATCCCGATAAATTAGCAAACATACAGCCAGCCATTGCAGGGACTGGCGCAAATCGCACAAGAGGGGAATGAGCGAAAAATAAAGACACACAAACTGTTTGTACTAATTCAATTTAAGAACTCTTATCATCTTTATAAAATACTAGAACAGTTTTGGGGCTGGTAAATCGATAACTTTCCCATATAACAGTTGCAAAATGCTGCTCAATTCAGAACTCAATAGTAAATTAGTAGTAGGCATTGAATTTTGTAGGACAGCTTAGTTTACCAGCTGATAAAAAGCTGAGCAAATGTTTCATATCAAATACATTTTTTGTGACGCTCACAGCTCGGTGAGCATTTTTCAAACATTATTTAAACAAAAATATAAATAAATATATATATATAGCTGTTGCAAAATCTTATCGATATAGAAAATGGGAAAAAGGCGAGGTCGACCTCTCAAACAGACTTGCAAGAGACCAACTCTAGCTCAGCAAAGCGAGGAGCCAACAAACACAGACGCTTCTGATGATGAGGATCCAACGAAACCCTTTGACACAAAAGTGAATAATTTAATAAAGATGGCTAATCTAAGCCAGACGACTATCTCAGAAATGGAAATGAAGGAGCAAACCATAAAAACGTTGACGGACAAATTGAAAGAGGAACGCAGGAAGAATGTGGAATTGGAGAAACTCAATAAGCAACTTCGCGAAGGCGAATATTCGGAAACCTGCTCAGTGTGTTAGTCCGAACCGACCCGCCTTGGTGATCAACACACCGTCATTCTGCCCCGTGTCCACAGACACACATATTATAATTTAATTATAATGTTTATCTGCTGCAGTTTCAGTAACATTCGTTTTATTTACATATATTTGCTTTCTTAAAATACTGTTTATTCTTTAAAAAAAAAGTGCCGTTTAATTTGAGTGTAGTTTTTTTAAGTAGAATGACTTGTAATCCAATCAAATGCTGAACAGTCACGTCCTCAATTGCATTTCAGGTGTAGAAATTGAATACTTTATGAGCTGAAATAAGACTAAGCTTATTTTAAGAATTTTTATCTACTCATTTATTTAATAAATTATAAACACATAACAAAATTCATATTAATTAACTCTGTTTTACCTTTAACTTTCTAGCTATGTGATTTTCTTGTGATTTTCAAACATACGTCAATAAAAATATCTAAATTAAATATCTCACCTCCATCTGATCCTATATATATTTAGAATGACTTGTGTATAAATTGATCACGTATAAATAGACAGACAGTCAGATGCACTAAAATTGTTATATCGCCAACTTTTTACCAATTACATCTCCAGAAGTTGTTTAATGGTTTCAAATAAAATATTCTCATAATTAAAGATGTAGCAGGCTTAGAATTTGTGTTTGACAACTTAGTTTACTAGTTAGCAACATGCTGAGCAAATATTTAGTTGCAATTCATTATTCGAGACATTCACAGCACTTGGTACGTATCTTTTAAATATTTTAAAATAAATAAGAATTATTTACAAGGCCTTATCAATATAGAAAATGGGCAAAAGTCGAACTGCCAAACAGACTCATAAGAGGCCAACTTTAGCTCAGCAAAATATGGATCTCAAGGCTAAATTGGACACACTAATCAAGGAGAGAGATCAACTCTCTGACGAATTGAGGGCGGCCAGTGAGAAGCCATGTAAGCAAAACGCTGATGAGCAAGACTCAGCGCAGTTCTTTGAGACAACATTGAATAACATAATAGAGTGTGGCAAAAAGCTAAGCATACAGCTGACCGAGACGATAGTTTCAGAAATCGAAAACGGGAAGCAAACCATAAAATCCCTGCAAGACAGATTGGATGAGATGCACCAAGACTCATATCGTAAAACCTGCACGGTTTGCTTTTCCAAGACGAGCCACCTTGGTAAGCATCGCCTCGTCTGTCTGCCCTGTGGCCACATCTATGGCAAGAACTGCATTGTCCATTGGCTGGAGCAGCAAGAGATTTGCCCCCAATGCCGACAACCAAGCCGAGTTAATCAGGTGCGAAAGCTAATCTTTCCGAAATGGTATTTTTAAATACTTCAATTGCATATGGATTCTATGTAAAACTTTGAAGAATAAAATAGCCACAGCTGATCAGATATTGCCTTTCAATTTATAGTTGGCAACAAGTCGGCACTTTAGGGTTAACAGAAATATAACTGAAATGAAAAAGGAAAATCGAAAACAGGTAGCCAATTTTGAAAGACTGAGGGACACTGGAGGCAATTGAAATTGCCAAAGTAAACGAATGATTTTCAAAAACGAAGCCGTGCAGCGTGTAAAATGCCTTCTAGTTCCGTCAATCAATAAACGAACAAAACGCGTATACGCAACAAATGAGCACACACACGCACACACACACACACACACACACCCACACACACACACACACGCAGACACACACACACATATGCACTGCTTTTCAGAAAATACCGCAAAATCTATTTCGATTCGCAATCAAAATGCCCAACTTCCATTTTGGACGGCAGTAGGCCGCATTTTGTTGTTGCCATTGCTGCAGCCCAAAAAACAAAAAGGTGGCCTGTTGTCTGTTACCGTTACACGTTGCCCGGTTGCCCAGCTGCCCAGTTGCCCGGCTGTCCGTTGCCCAAGCGGTTAGCTGGCAATCGTGACCAACTTGTGCTTGAGTGCTTTCGTTTGTATTTAGTGGTGGACTTAAAAATACAGAAAACGTCCGCACCCACAAAGGCCGTGGTCAAAATGCGTCCGGCTGGCCCGGGCCCGTGCCCGGACCCGTACACGCACCCGTACATGGACCCGAGCCTCCTGACATTCAACGCTAAGCCGCAGTCGCGTTCACATCCTCCACATCCAAAATTGACATTCACCTCATCCACATACGGATGCACAGCCGCGTCGCGATGTCCATGTCCTTGTATTCATCAGCTGCCATGTTTTCCAATTTTCAGCACACTGCACTCGGGATTCGGGCGAGAACGCAACAACAAAGAAAAATACTCGCACGGCTTTTTCTCTTCAAAATTTAGTCATCCTATGCGAAATTGCTTATAAACGTTTCGCGGATCGAGGTCGAGGCAACGAGGCACCTAAATTGCGTTCCGCGTTCCCTATAAACCGCACTCAATCCTGTCCCGCCATGTGTCGACGCGCATCAACTAGCTACGCCCACCACACACACACACACCCTCTTCAGCTTTGGCGGTTGCACAACCAAAGTTGGGCCGCGTTTTTGATTGTTCGAGCATTGGCGTAAAAATATTATTGCACTCGCGTAAACCTTCTCCACATGGTCCTGCGGAATAAAAAGACAAAACCCCCCGCTCCCACTAACGTTGGCTGGCCTTTGTGCCCAATTGCATGTTTAGTCGCTTGTAAACTGGGCAGTATCCTCATCAAAATACCAACACACATACAAATTTCTACAGAGGTTGCAGCAAACATTCAGCCAACTATGGAATGAGTAATAATATACATATATACTTTAGCCAAGGTGTAGTAACTTAACTGCTAAAAAGGAAGGGAAACTAAGTTTAATCAAATAAAGTTAGCCATATATGATAGTATCTGTGCATATATTATATGATATTATAGATCATTAACTCGCCTTTCCAAGAAGTATAATATTGTATGTGTATACCCTATACATATGAAAAAGCTAAACAATGGATTGCCGACTGGCATTCATCCGGCCGTTGTCTAAATTTCAAATACTAACCGATTGTTAGGAGTATAATACATATATATATATATATATATATATATTTTGGGAGTTTTGTCCGGATACCTTGGTAGGCAAAAAAGTTGTTCATACAATAACTTATCTTTCGGCCTATTTTTGCTATTGGCGCCATTATCTTGGTTGAGTATAGTCCCTTACTTGAATAAAATTATTATTCGTAATCCGATTGTTGCTTCTACATATATATCTCGTCATTGTTGACAAACAGTTAAAATGTACCTAATATTACCTTACTAAACCAAGGCTGCACAATATTTTTTAAACTATAAATTATAACAACAGTTTCAACACCAAATACTAATTAATTGGGGCTATTTTTAATAAGTTATATTTATTTAAAATTTATTAAATCTATATAATAAAATTTAAGGTTTTTTAATTTTTATACCACGCTTCAAGTGAAGAAGAGCTAGTAATAAAAATATATTTTGCTGATCAGGCATTCGAGCAAGTGTCGAAGATTTACACGTTACGGGCAAAGTGAGTGAATTGGAAGATACATGTGATGATACATATAAATATATATATATATATATATATATATATATGTGCCTTTAATCAAATTTTGCATAGTGTATATATAGATATATATAAGATACAATGTTGTGCATGTGTCTAAATACATCCAAACTTTGTAAATTATAGACAGCGATTAAAATATATTAAATAATTTAAAATAATATACATATATTATAAGATAAAGAAAATGGTTTGGCAAAGAAAAAATAACGAAATGGTCCTAGTCGGGAATACTCGACAAGAAGACACACTATAAGCAGCTTCAAAGTGGTTATCAGCACCTTTTTAAATATACATTTATACATCATGGAATCGAATTTGCCGCCCTTTAGCAACTGGCACCTAGTTAAGTTTTATCAAAGACTAGAGATATAAATGCTTCAAAGCAAGGGTATCTCTGTAGTCTTTGGTATTATACAAAATTAATCATGAACAAAAAAATGACAATCAACTGGAATCTAGTTTAACCTTCAGCTGTAATTGGCGCATTAGTTGGATCCGTTGTGGACACAGCTGGCATCGTCGTATGAATGAGAACTTTGGTTGGCAGCAGATGCTTGAGTGGTTCCAAGATCTGTGTCTGCTGCAAGAAGGTGAGCTGCTGTTGCTCCAACTGAAGCAAACTAATGCCCAGATGCACGGTAATCAACTGGGGCGGAAAGATGCCGTGAATGCAACGCTGGACATATGGCACCAGATCGTACGCAAGGCAAGAGCACAATTTGACAAACGTCTCCCGTTCATTGCCCGTGAAAGCCTGCTGCTCCTGGCGATAGAAGGCGAGGACCCGTTGAGCCACCAACTGCAGTGACTTCTGCAGGCAGCTTGTCACATCGGTGGCCACAGCAAACGGGGCACACAAACGTAACTCATTCAAAGCATTCAAATAGCCATTGCACAGCACGGCAAGTGGATAAAAATCTAGTAATGTTTCTGGCGGCGCATATGATTCCGAGTCCGGATCAGTGCTCATTGCTGCTGCATCGAGATGCTTGCGCGTATGCAAGCTGACCTTATTGATCAGCGTAAATTTATCCAACTCCTGCCCAAAGTTTTGATTCACCTGGCCAATGCTTGTCTCTGAATTTCTGCCTCACCACACGCACAAAGATGGGCGCAATCAGAGCACGAAAATCAGCACCGACACGACTAAAGGAGAGGCCAAAGTACATGCACTGGCCCAGCACGGTTTCAATGGAGCTCACGCCACGCTGCAGATCCGCTTCCAGCGTCAACAGAAATGCATTAATCTGCAAGGCAAAAGGAATACAATTTATGCATAATCTTGGATTAAGCGTTCAGTTTACCTTGTTATGCAGCCAGGCTTGGAACAGGCGATCACCATCGCAACTGACGCCCTGCAGCGACTTCAACATGCTGGACTTGCCAACAGTCTGTTCGCCATCCGGAAATATGGCTCGATATTGTGTTATAATGTTGAACAGATTGATGCGCGTTATTTCAATCGTTTTGGTCAGATGCTGCTGAGCTATATAGGGGATATACTATATAAATACTTTATCTATAGTTATTCCTTTCTATAAGCCTACCATCAACTGTGGGAATCCCCTCCAGGCAGGATGTTAGCCAAGCGTCGCGCGCCTGCAAAAACTTCAATTTGAGCTCATTGTCGCCAAAGGCCTGCATGCGACGCAGATAGCCGACAATCTGCAGACACTTGGGCAGCTGCAGATCCATACGCAACTGCGCCACAAGCTGCACAAGCATCGTATGCCACAAGGCCTCCACGGAGCGAACAATGCTCTGCAATTGAGCGGGGAATTAGAAAGGAAAGAAGAAATTAAAGATTACCACCCACATTTACGACGGGTATGAGGTGTCCCTGATGCTGGCCCAGTCGCTGCACATAGCTGGCCAGCTCGAGTGCCTCCTCGTAGCGTGCCTCGCGTATGCAGCGCTCCATCAACTGCGGCAACTCCAGAATCTCCAGCAACTGGGCATTCTTGTGGAGTGTTGTGCTGTTCAGGCGACGCTGTTCGTTCAACTCCGCCGAATGTTGCAGAAACTGCTCGCATTTGCCACTGAACGCTGGCAGTTTGCCAATCAGCGTGTCCACCTGCTCCTCGGCTTTTTGGAACTCGTTGAAGATCGAACGCGAGTTCTCGGCGGTTGTGATGAACGTCTTGTAATTGGAAATGGCCAGCTCCTGGGTCTGCTCCAATATGCGTTTCGTCTCGTCGGCCAGGCGAGTTTGCTCCTTCTTCAGTTGATCCACTTTGCAGGTGCCCAATTTGGCCAAATAATTATCGAGTTCCGGATTGCCACGCAAATTTTCTACCAAACAAAAAACAACATTGTTATTGACAGCTGAAAATGTTCTATATTGCTGTCAGTACTAACCTGGTATGCCATTCGGGAATATCAATTTCAACACACGTTCGTTTTCCATATCCATTTGCTCAAATAACTCCATTTTATTTAAAAATAATTAAAATGATTTTGTTTTCTTTGCAAACAATTTTACATCGATAATACGATACATTTCACAAGCCAAACTATCGGTAGATATATGTTGTGCAATACAACAAAAAGCTAACTGATGCGAGCATAGCACTTAGTGATTTGTTAGCCATTCAAATTGTTTCGGTTGTAATATGAATTTCAGCAAAACCAGAATATGTCAAATCTAAATTTGTCATACCTGTTTGCAGGTGCCTAATATGTCACAAAATAATTAACGAATTCTGGATTGCCAAGTAAATGTTCTAACACACAACAACAATGTTTTGTTACTTTGCGAACAATTTACTCGATATAACGATTCATTTCACAAACAAAACTATCGATCGATATACAAAAAGCTAACTGATACGAGCATAATGCTCAGTGATTTGTTAGACATTCAAATGTTTTCGGTTATAATTTGAATTTCAACATTATCATAATCAAAAAATCAAAAATAGTCATATTTATATTGCATTAATACTACTATTATTAAACAGTTGTACTTTCCATGCTCGAACAATTTCTCTTTGTGGTTGTTAATCATGCGTCTGCTTTTGCCGATTGCACTGGTGAAAGTAGAACATTTATTTGTCTATTTGCTAAAATGTATAACATATTATCTGTATGTCAGTCAGTCAGTCTGTCTGTCCACCACACAACGATGACGCTAATGAACTTGAGTTGAGTTGCAGTCGCATGGGTTGCATGGGAAGCAATCCAATAAACCAGTCGCGCACTTTCATCTCGTTCAGGCTCCAAAGCCAGAATCTTTGCTGTGCTTTTAGCTCTAGACATTTTGGCGTCGTCGAGACAATATTGTCGTTGTTGTTGTTGTTGCTTTTGTTGATGTTGTTGTTGTCGTTGTTGTAGTGTTGCATTAAAAACCACTCCACCTGTTTAGCGATTGGAAAACGAGTTGTGATCAGTTTTATGCGAATTGATCATTTGTGTAACTTCACATCTATTCTTTAATTACATTTATTGGCCGGAAAGTTATTTAAATAACTATACACAAAAATCTTAAATTAAAAAAAAAAAAAAACAAAGGCTTGCAAAATGCTTACACAAATTATTTAATTTTCATACATTTTAATTTGACAATTCAAAAAATGGTTTCTTTTGAGTAACAACTTAACTACACCTTGAGAAAATATACCTTAATCTCAAATGCCATCAAATGCCTTCAAGTGTTCTACATTCAAAAATGTTTTTAATTCATAATTACAGTAATTTAGCTAATTGCTGGATTGGAACGCAATTTTTTGCAACTGACAAGTAAAAATTAAATTGCATTTATCAAGCTTCTTGAGTACGCTTCTGAATTCAAAGGCAGCTCAGCCGTGTGTTATTATTATTAATTCTGCACTTTCACTTCAACCCAAATATATAATGGAGTGTGGATTCACACACCAAAACACACACTCACACACATACATATCATTTAAATCATTGTGTTTGCTAAACATTTAGTTACTTATTTACTCAACAATGGGATACCCTTTATTACCCAAAGAACTATCTTTTTTTTAATAAACAACTTCATAACTTTAATTTCCACTAAGAAACAATGTAGTTATAATTATAAATTAATTTATTGTATTTTGGACATGATATTTAAATTTTTTTTAAAAATCCCAAGTTATTGTCTTCATAGCTATTTTACTGTCCATGTGTGTAAATACATATATTTTTTTTCTGTTATTTTGTAATTTTATCAAGCGTGTATAAGAGTAAGGTTTAAATTTAAATACATATACATAATCCACGCAACAAATGTTGGGCCGTTTGGCATTTATTTACACCCGGGAATCTTATAAATATTTCCTATTTTCATAATTAAAATTTAATTTTAACTTTTATTTGTAATTTAATTTAATCTATCTTTTTTACTTTTTGTATCTTTTTTGTCGCCTGACTTTATTTGATATTACATAAATAAATAAATAAAAATTGTCTGTTTACATAGATATTTAAGTTAGTTATTATTAGTTTTTTACAAATATATATTTATGTTACATAAAATAACAATTAGCAACACAAATGCGCAATAAATTTGCCACTTCAAGTGGCGAAAGAAGTGTAAAAAGGAAACACGTAATTGAAATGGAGAAAAAAAGCGTAGAATAGTCGAACAACCACCCACACCCCACACCCACACCCATTTAGCGGACCTCTGTCTGTCTGTCAATCATTTAAGTCTTGTGTGTATTCCAACATACATTTTGTGTGGCTAAACTTTGACTTTAACTGCAGGCGATATTGGACTCTCTTCCCCCTCTCTCTCTGTCTCTCTCTCTCTCTCTCTCTCTCCTCTGTGCGAAAGTCATTGACATGCAAGGAGAGAGAGATTTAGTCAATGAGCTATGCGTGTTTATGCATGCATATGTATTTGTGTAGTTGTTATGGGTTCATAAAAACCAAACAATTTTTTCATAGAGACATCATAAAATGCATTTTGAAGTTACAGCAAACGGTGTTTAAGTTAATCCATAAACCATAATTTAGAGTTAGATAATTTACACAATTAATTTAATTTTCGATTCGCGTCGGAAACAGCTGGCTGGCAAGCTGTGTAAATTATGCTTGGCAAAAACGCACTTTTTGTTCAAACACGAAACGCAGCAGCAGCAGCCACAGCAGCAGCCACAGCAGGCGGAGCAGCAATAATAACAACAACAAAGGCCACCACTACTGACCTACTAAACAGGCGTCATCGTCTTCGCTGCTTCCCACCAGCAGCCACAATCAGAGACAACAACAACAGGACCAACAACAACAACAACAACGGTAGCGAAGTCGTGCCTTCGTTTCGTCTCGGGCAAACATCTTCGTCTTCGGGTCTTTGGTGCTTTGCTCTCTCGCACTCGTGTGATTCTTTTTCTTGCTGTTGTTGTTGCTGTTCTTGTATTTTTTTTGCACTGCTGCTGCGCTCGCTCATTTTTCAATGTTGTGTGTTTTGCTGCGCCCGCCCGTTGCTAACGTTTCGAATAATAAATAAGAAAAAGTTTTCCTGCAATCGCAAAAAGACAACAACAGCAGAAACAACAACAAAACCAGGCAGAGCCGTAAAAATAACAAGTAACAATGCTCGAGTTAACAGGCAAATACCAACTGGTGTATACCCTGTAATGTGCTACATTTACCGACAATAAGTTTTAATTTGATTAATTGATGCATTGCTTTACTATGGTGAGAATTTTTAATTTGTTTTCTGTATTCACCACAGTATGTAGACATGAATTGTTATAAATTTCTCAAGTGAAGAAAAAATGAGCAAGCAAAAACGAGCCGAAAAAACTGTTGGATATAAAAATAGTAGAAGAGTATATTCCATTGATGAGAAATAACATCAGCTTAAGCATAAAACGGCTCAAATTAGTTTCGACAAGCGCAAAATTGCAGTCAGTGTAATTTAATAAAATTAATTAATGAAATGTTTAAACTGGAAGGTTTAATTGATTATCTCATTGAAACGTTCTCTCCTGTGTAAATATTTGATAATAAATGACGACATTACCAAACAAAATGTAAATGAAGTTATTGCAAATTTACTATTTTGTATCTTGCGATATTTTGGAATAAATTGTAAATTAATTGATTATAGCATTATTCATTTGTCTGTTTCAAAGAAATAATATGAATAAAATCAATTTTTTGAGAATGAAAATGTAGAATTTATTTGATTGATCATTTCCTTGATACGGACCAACTCTTAATAATAAATTCCGACATTTTCAAATAAATTTTAAATCAAATGATTATAACATTACTATAGTGTGCTTTATATACTCATATTTTACAGCGTCTGCATACAGGGTATGAAAGCGTTTTCGCTTGCGCCGCTTGCTTTGGCCGTCTTTCTGGCTCTGTCGTGAGTCGGGTTCCGATTTTGCGGGGTGGCAGCGGGGTCGTCACAACACTCGCTTCAATCGGCGCTGTCGACGCCGTCGCCGTCGTCGTCGTTGTCATTTGTGCTTGCTGCCAGTCTGTGGCGCAACTCTCGCCGCAGTTGCAAACGTGAGTGCGAAGCGTGTAAACGTGATTTTTGAAATTCGGTTTTCAGCTTTTGGGATCGACCGTTGTTGTGGTTTATGTGCGCCTGTTTCATCCAACAGCGGGACAGACAGCTGAGATCAACGGAGTGCAGTGCAAAAAGGCGTTAACATACTTTTGCAAATAAATACAAATGCGAAATACTATCTTAATTATTATTATGCATACTATGCGTTGTCGTTATATAAACGCAAATCTCAAACCGCATCGAAGTCTGCAACCAGATCCCAAATAAATTGTTAAGCCAGTGAAATACAAAAAGAGAAAAAGAAAAAAACAAGGTGTTACGGGGCCGGGTCCCCCAAATCCAAAAGCAAAGTGAAACATTGCGAAATCCTTTGACGACATTTCCAAAGCCACCTTATTTATTTGGGGGGCTATTGCCAAAACAGAGTGAAAGTAAACAATGGAGCTGACGAAAATGGATAGGCGATTGCAAATCACAAAGCTAATAACGGTACACACACATACTATACATATACATATATATATATATGCATATATATATCTATATATTTATTTGGTGGCAAAGGTGTTAACTGAGACAACATTGTCACATAACATGTATTCAGTTGGGCTTGGGATCCGTGCCTCGTATCAGCTGATCAAATAAGCGATAAGACATCAAATTCACTCATATTTACACACATATGTAAATATGTATAAATACACACACACACACACAAGCTCAGCTGTTGCTTTTGTTGTTTCGTTACCGGTTGGGAGCGAGACGAAAATATATATAAAAAAAAATTTCACTTTCTTTGAGTGCGTTGAGGCGATTTCTTAGTTTTGACTTTTGGGCCGTCACTTGAATTTAAATGAAAAATAAATAACAACAAATCGAATGCCAAATTAGATTAAATGTTTGTTCGATTTTTTTGGGCATCTTTTCCTGTGTGTAGGTCGATAAGTGAAACTTAATAATTAGCAAAACAATTCTTCGATTGAAGCAATCAAATGAATATGCACAATTTATTTTGCATGGAGCTGCCCGTCAAGTTCGTCGCCTGAGTCTTTCTATTTTGTTGTTGTAAGTTTCACCAACTGCTGCAACAGCTGCGCCTGGGAATGGCAATTAGCCGCGCACAGAAATGGCGATAACGAAAAACCAAATTTGGTTAAATGTAACATCAACTTCATTTGCAGTTGACTTCTAAATTGATAAATAATTCATTGGCCATCTAGCAGATCTCTCGCCGATCGACTAGCAGTTAGTAAATGAAGACATAAACGGGCAGGCCATAGACTGACTGACTAGTCAGTCAGTCAGTTAGTCAGTCAGTCAGCTGGTGGTGGTGGTGGTGATGGTGATGGTGTTGGCAGCAACAGGAGGCTTCTTAGAAAGTCGGCAATCCTAATCGCACTGACACATTAAAGCGAGTCGCGTCATGGACAAGTGACAAATGTCTTCCTCGATGCCAGTTGACTTAAAGCGCCCGTTTCGACATATTGATTTGTTAGTGCATCTGCTGACAGCCGAACGACAGACAGACAAAACGACTAGCCAGACTGTTGCTCCAATTTCCTTATGGCTTTTTCTAGGCTTACCAAGAAATATGACAATGTATTCCAGTGTGTGTCTGTGTGTGTCTGCACTTGAATCTTTCAAGTCACCCGCGTTCGCTGCGTTCCATGTGAGATTCTTTTTTTAATTGTCTCTCTCTCTCTGTATATCTATATATATATAGATATATATATACACATATATATTCCGCTATATGTACATAGTATATATGTGTGGATATAGTTTTGGCGTGGAACGAAGCGAAAGCAATTTTGCTTTCCATTTCAGGTTGTGTGTTATTTGACCCAATTTCATTCTGTATACAATATATTAGTTTGCGAGCAGGTTCGTTGCTTAAGTCATTTGTGGTTTCATCTTAATTAAGTGCATTTTGCGGATATTTGGTAAAATTGAAAGGAAAATAATAATTATAAGATAACAGTTTAAGTAAATGCTATTTATCCAATTACCAAGTTTATCTTCTCGAGTTTGAGAGCAGGTTCGTTGCTGAAGTCATTTATGGTATCATTTTAACTTAATGCTATGTGCAGCTGCTTGGCAAAAATAAAAGATAGAAAATAAAAGAAGTAAATTTTGCTTATAAAATTAACAGAATTCTCTTCTGATGCTAATAAAGAGAATATAAATAAACACTAAAGTTTAAAAGCGAGTTCGTTGCCCAAGTCATTTGTTATATCATTATAGATTTATAATTTTTTAGATTTATAGTATAATTAAAAGATAAATAATATAAGATAAATATTTATACAACAATTAAGTTGGCATATTTACACTATTTTAATATGACGACAAAATTAGTTAATATTAGTTTGAGATCATGTTCGTTGCATAAGCCATTTCTTTATTCATATTCGTTTAAGGCATTTGCGGCTATTTGCTACAGTTTAAACAAAATGAATAATAATAATAATTAAAGTTAAAGTTAATAATTTATGGAAATTTTGCTTATAAGGCATTTAAGAGCAACTTTAAATATCTGAACTTAACACAAATATCTTCTAGTGTATAAATAAAATTAGGTTTAAAAACTTTTTCGAGCATTTTCAACTTTATAATATAATTAAAGAAAAAGTATATATATTCAAATAATAATAGATAAATATTTAAACCATATTTAGGTAAGCTAAATTAAACTATTTTAAAATTCTTTTTTCATAAGCACAAAATATAATTTTAAAATATTATAATTGGGCTGACTAAATTTATCTATAAGTATATATATAAAATTAATTAATATTATATATAAGGCAGATTAGTTGCTGAAATCATTTGGTTTTCGTATCTTAATTCATACTTAGTTAGCTGTGCAGTCTCATCCTTAAATTCGTTTCGAAAGAATGGTTTTCCACACCGATTAACCCCGATTTTGGTTAAAACTTTTTTCACTTCATTGTTTTCACTATTCAGTTATTAAATAAACACATTCACTTAGCGAACGGTTTGGTTTAAGTATTTCTATTTGCTGTGCTGGTCCAAGCCGATATCTCATCCGAAGGTTCGCTTGGTGAGACTGATTTCCATGAAGTCATAATCTGGCTTGCAGCTGTGTTTGTTACATTGTTTCCACCATTTATTTATTCTATTTGCACATTTTCATTTAGTGAAAGATTTGGTTCGTGCTTGGATTCAGCTTAAGTGTCCCTTTGAGGTTTAGTTTCAAGGTTTGTCTTATGGAATATGTGACATTAATGGAAAATAAGAATAGCTTAAAATGTAGTTTGACATTTTGAGATTTATTATAAATTGAATCTTCCACTGTTAAAGTTTATTATTACGTTTAATAATCATTTGCATTCATTTTGCTTTTCAAGTTTCTTGCGCAACAAATTTCGTGGAACGCTTACTTATTTTATATGCGGAGTTTCCAAAAGAGTTACCGATACGCAGATCGATAATGCACATGGTTTAGTTACCTAACCCGCTGACTAAAGCAAGCTAGTCTAATGGTCCACACACACACACACTCACACACACACACACAGCACGGCACTTTCTTTTTAAGCGCACGCAATAGCGAGGTGAATCATACAACTTAAAAAAAAACCGCATGGCAGCTAAAATGATAACTGAATGGATATCAAATTTGAGATCCATGTATAAAAAAAGAAATAAAACAAAAAAAAGCAAACCAGTTCAAAAAGAGACAGAAACAGACAGGCTGCTGCTGCGACTGGCTTGGGCTCCGACTTCTGGTGTGTGTGTGTGAGTGTGTGTGTGTGTGTGTGTGTGTGTGTGTGTGTGTGTGTGTGTGTGTGTGTGTGTGTGTGTGTGTGTGTGTGTGTGTGTGTGTGTGTGTGTGTGTGTGTGTGTGTGTGTGTGTGTGTGTGTGTGTGTGTGTGTGCGTGTGTGTCGTTTTATGTGCTCCTTGGCCAGCCGTCGATTGTGCAACAGAAAGGGAAAGTTTAAGTAAGGGACCCCATTGAATCGACTCCAGTCGACTCGAGTTGAGTTGACTTGACTCGAGTAGACTAATACCAATACCAAGACGAAGACCAAGACCAATACGAAGACCAAGACCAAGGTGCTTTTCACAATGCCTTTTGCGGCACTTTACTTTTACTTGGCTAGCCAGCCACTCGCTTTTAATTGCTCTCTTTTACTCTTTCTCTCTGTCTCATTTTCTCTTTGTCTCTGTGTCTTTCCACACTTCACTTTTTGGCCACTTAATGCTTGACGAACGGCCCCAATGCCGGTCCGAAGAGACCCCCGCGACTTATCCATCATATATGCATCAAGGTAATTGCGGCCATTCTCTCTCTCTCTCTCTCTCTCTCTGCTCTGCCTCTCTCCATTGCAGACCACCCCTCTGAGCCCCCTCCATGCAAATGCACATCGATCATCTGCTCGTGGCTAGCAAAGTGATTGTGTGCAGTTTGTGCCACTGTGTGAAAGTAAAATTTGATGAGCGACAGCGACACACACAGAGAGACAGGTAATAGAGAAAAAAAGAGAGGGGCAGATGGACAGCCGGAGAGGGGGCAAGGGTGAGATGGAGGTGATGGAGAGGAAGAGGCGTTCGTTCGTTCCGCTTTTGGGTTTTTGCCTCGTCACGCTGTCCACAAGCTGTTTGTCCGAGTGAGAGCCGCCTGCATTCGTTGCCTGTATTATTGACTCTAAAGTTCAACCACAAATTGAATTCTTTCGTGATTTTTAAATGCATTTTTCTATTGCCGTCAATATATTCAAGACTTTTTCTTTACCTTTCAAATGTTGCTGGCGCCCATGCGAGTTGAGTTCTGCACGAAGGTATGCATAGGCAAAACAGAACAAACAGTTCTTCATTCATTAATTGAGTTAATCTTTTACTCTGAAGAGTATATTAGCTGAAGTTGGAAACTTACAACTTGGCATATATATTCGTGTATTCCTGCGTCAGACAAAGTGCCCAAATTAGGGTGGGCGAGAAATCGCTAACATCGATAAATGCAAATCGGTAAAACCAAATATATCTCTTACAATTATAAAGATCTGTCAGATTTGTATGGTTGGTTACTGGTGACATCATTATAAGATCGGCATTTAAGTTTCCTCCAAATATATTTTGTAACTTGGGTAACATTTGACAAAATTACTCAGAAAGTTTTTACCGATGATAACATGAAAATGGAGCCAGAATTCCGATTCCAATTCTAAATGTTGTATTCATCTAGAAGTAAAACCATCAGCTAAAGAACCACGAATATTGAAACTCTAATCAACATTGACAAAGGATTATCAAATTTAAAAGGGGCTTTCGTCATTTTTCAATGGCTCGAAATGGTTCTAAAATGAGACTAAACTTTAAGACATATCGGTCTAGAATACAGATTTCGCCTATCCAAACTTAATTTGTTTCCATTCATACATTAGTACGTTGTAGTAGCAAGCAATTCGATCATTTAGATATACATGTGTCAAAAGAGCAACATTTTGTTTCTATATTTTTCAGCAGCCTTTGAATGTATTTTGAATTTTTCCTTCATTAGCCGTTGAGTCTAAGAAAATTAACTTAAGCAAGAACATTTTTAATTGCTCCCTAAATAAAAATCGATTACATTAAGTTTAAAAAACCACTACGTCGCTAACAGTTGATTATAAACTTAACTTAGTCTACTAAAAATACAATTTTTTTGCTCGAATGAAAAGCACTTTAAATAAATTAAAAAATGAACTGGCTATGAAAAAGTGTAAGTTAACCACAATTGAGTGCAAGAAATATACTTCCAAGTATAAATTTTTTTAAAATTTAAGATACAATTTCTTAAGTTTCTTAAATCTTTTTTGCATTGCAGTGCTCTGCGCTCTTTGTGCTACTGTTCATGTCCGCCGTGGCGCAGTCCGTTGGCACGCCGAGCTTCGGTTTCGATTCGGCGAACTCGTGCAGTCCGAACGGTAAAGTGTTGCGACGTGGTCGTGCCCAGATGCTGGCAGCGATACCCTGCGATTTGGGCAAGCAGGCGTATTGTCATCTGCCCGGCTCAATATACCCGTGGCATGCCGTGCGTCGCTTTGTCCACGAGAACCAGGGACTAATGAAGCGCATGTACGGCGATGTCCGACACATTTCCATACTACGCGATGAGATCCAGAACAATGAGATCGTCGACCCGGAGGACATCGAGGAGGCGGCGCAACGCTACTCGAAGATGCCACGTGGCGCCAAGTACATGTTGCATGGTCGGGACAGCGATCGCGACGATTATAGCAGCTACAAGGGCAACGATGTGCTGATGGAACCACATTTTCGACCAGTGTCCGCTGTGAGCACCACAACAACGACAACAACAACAGCAGCAACACCAACAACGACAACAACAACAACAAAAACAACACCAACAAAAGCAACAACAACAACAACTGGCATGCCACCAACAACTACGCCTAGTTCCTCTAACTCAACAGGGACAACAGCTGTTGTGCGGCCGGAACAGCCCAGTGTGGATTTGAATAGTGTTTATGAAGTGCCCGGCACCAGCTCCACCACCAGCAGTACAACCACGCAGGGCACGGTTGCTGGTGAAAATATACAAATTATTGATTCACCACAACTGGGGCAGGGACTACGCAATCTGAGCATTGCAGCCGCCGCCGCCGCAGCACCTGCAACACTTGGCACAGTGGTAAAGACCACAACGGCGGCAGCCAAACGCACCACAGCGATGCCACTGCGCAGGCAGACCTCGACAACCACCAAGGCAGCAGCAGCGGCAGCAGCAGCAGCCTATGTTAAGGCAGCACCACTACAAACAACAACAACAACCACTGCTGCCACACTGAGCAGCACCGCCGCGGCAAGCAGCGCTTTGCCACCACGCAGAAATGTGACGAAGACAACGATGGGAACCACAACACCCTTCAGCTTTGCCTCACTCTTCTCGCCCACCTTCAATGCGGCTTTGAATGCGGAGAAACAGCGCCGGCCACTGACAGTGAACACCACCACCACAACCACCACCAGCAGCAGCAGCAGCAGCAGCACCACTGCCGCACCTGCCATCAGCACCACAAAAGCCGGACTACTGCGTGAGGGTGGTCAGCTTTTCCAAGATGCCATGAAGCAGGAGCCGATGGCGGTGAGCAGCAATATGCGTGGAGTGTAAGTATGAAAGAGGTGCAAGATTTATTGTTAAGAGTCCACAACGGTAAGTACACTCGGAAAAAGATCAGGCAGAATTTTGGAAAATCTCCAAAGGCAACTCACCTAATTATTCAGAATATATCTTTCTAAAACGACAGCTTGACGCTGCGTCTCTCTGCAAACCAAGGTTATTATTTTCATAATTTCGTGTTAGATTTTCCTGAAATTAAGAAATAGTTTGTCCAATTTATTGTGTTTTATTATTTTGGCCACTAAAGCAGACAGCAACCATGTTCTAACAAATTTCATTACTATTATCTGAATTTCAGAAAGGATTTATTCCAAAAATTAGTCTCTTTTGATTTTATTTAATTATTTATCTCAGCGCTTTAAGTTTGAGATTTACAAATAATTACGCTAGTCCCAAATAAAAAATAATAATATTAATGGCTTTATATTTATAATATTTAAAAATAATTTATATTATTAAGAATCATATTTCCAATTTTGAGATATTTATTTTTCGTATATTTTCAGGGTAATTTTTATTTTGAAATTAATATTCCAAAGAGCAAATGTCTGAAATTTTATTACAAATTCTACAGATTCCACAGAAGTGAAATATAAAAAGCTCTAGTTCTGTACGGATATTCAAATTATTCAATTCTTTTCGAATGAATATTGTTTTTGTCTTAATTTTGCTGTAATAAATCAAATATTTTACAATCAAATTTATAGGTGTATTCATAAAATAGTTGCAAATTATTAAAGCAGGTTTTTTTAAATTAGACCAAATATTAGCAGGATCGTTTAAGTACTTATAATAAATATTCAACAAGTTCGAAAAGGTATTTTTCTTCCCCCAAAAATTATTAAATTATTTACTTGTATCTATTTTGTATATATTTTTTAATTTATTATTTATTTTCATTAATTTTCTAAATTGACATTCATTGATCTCCACTCTGTTTGCAGCAATGCTTGTCCTGTCAAGGATGAGGTGGTTGCTCCATTTTGGGCGAACAACACACGTGGCGAGGTGCTGGCCCTGCTCAATCTGTATCCCTTCGAGCAGTACGTACACTGGGAGAAATGCACGCATGAGTTCAAGCAGATGTTCTGTCGCGATGGCTGTCGTTGCGAGCAGCAATATCGATTGCATCGATTGCTGGCCTACGATCCACACAATGAGTGCCGTGGCATCTTCTCCGACTGGTTTCGCTTCCCCTCCAGCTGCATATGCAAGTGCTATAATATACCCATGGATTTTCGGGCAACATCGCGTAGTCCGCGCTCCGACAGCAGCTTTGATGATGGGGCACAGTCTATGCCACAGCCGGACCCAATTCGGGCAGCCGAAGCGGAGGTGCAACGTGCCATCTACGAGCATGCCACAGATCAATGGTATCGGCCACGCGATGACTTCGATTTCTTTGAGGGTTAGCTCGTGACACAGATGCAGACAACTCCACAGACAGAGACAGAGACCGAGAGAAAGAGTACCTAGTCCTAGTCCCTCCCATGTACAAAAAACTAAATAACCCCTTGTAATTAAAACGGCTCAAAATAAATAACCTTAAACTGTCTCAAGTTTCCGTTATGCTAACTTTAAATTTCACTTGAATTTCACAAATAATAGAAACTAGTTTAATAAGATACATTTAAGTAATTATTGTTGTTTGAGTTACCCTTTAGTTAAGTTAATTGTTAAACGATTCTACGTTAAGCCAGCCATTGTGTTATTGTATATAGATGAAGATCAACATAATGTGTTTCCCAGCGAAAACTTTACAGAGCGAATGTACCTTGAAATATTTATTAAACGAATTCGATATTCAACTGCGTTTAATAGTATTGCTTTTATCATTAATTTCGATTAGAAATAATTTTGCATTACGGACGTGTGGCCATAAAACATTAACAACTATATCTTTTTTTTGAACTGTAAATAAAGCCAAAAGCAAAACACAAAAAACATTCTGGAAAAAATATTTATTGCAAAAAATATATACGTGCAAGTATATAAAATGCTTACAAATGTAAGTATATTCATATATATATATTATTGTATAAAATAGATTGTAATGTATTTAATACGTTCATAATTAACTCATTCATTTTCTGCTGTTGTGTAAATTTGCATTATATAATTTGATTAATGCTAAAGGCATTCGTATCAGATTTAACATTTAGATATTTTAAGGCTAATATAGCATATATATATATATAGTAATAGCATTTTTTTCAATACCCACTTTGTTCATCAAATAAAGATTTTTTTGTATATTGCATAAATATACCTCGACGCTTTTTTATACTTTTAGTGGTTTTCTTTTCTTGTTTTGTTTCTTTTCATAAAAGATACTTTGTTTTAGATATGTTTTTCAGTTTGAGAACGACAATTTTGAAGAATAATGAACAAATTATTTAAACATTGCCATTAAGTAAACACAATTACAGTTGGAACCGCATAAAGCCAAAATTTTCTATTGCCACACAATTTGATGAAATGTGTTGAAGTGTATAAATAATTTAGTAATAAATATGCATATATATATATATTCATAATAATTGAACTGGAAGTATCAAGTCATTGACTGAATATTAAAAAACGGGACTAACACTTTACATTGAGAATTTTTGAAATCCACGTACAGACCAATACCTTCCACAAATATTGTATATAAATTAAATGTAAGAGACATTGAACAAACATACAGAAAATACGCCGTCCTAAATATGCCAACATAATAGGTATAAGTATATATTATGCCTAGCATAGACGACATTGAATACTCTGCGTTAAGCGAAACGAATACAAAACCTAAATAATATTAATACGCATTTAATTGAATATGCGTAGCTGCACAGAGTAGCAACTAAAAACTAGAAAAATATCGTAAATCTCGTCGAATTGTGCTAACCATTCGTAACAGGCACCCAAAGTAATTTATCCTGCTCCTTGTCGACGGCGTCCTTGATCTGAGTGCACATATGCTTGATGCTGACGCCAGGTATAACGGCTATATAAAAATCATATTAAATATATTAATAACATACATTCAAATAAATAACCCATCTGTTCTTCTGATATTTACAAGTTGTCTGTCGAGCTTACATCAGAAGAGTAAATGGATATATTGAGAAGCGTTTCACATACCGGATATATACTGTTTGTAGTCGAACTCCAGTTTGAGAGCGCGCTCGTACATCTCCTTGGCAGCTTTCGCTGATATTTTGTCGGTGCCAAAGTCGCGAATATCGCGAATTTGTTTGGCCGACTTGAAGCGTAGCAGCAGCACAATCGGATAGATTTGCAAACGTTGCAATCGCTCCACGGCTGAGATCGACACATCCAGTATGCAGTGGCGTCGATCCTGCAAGGATATTGCCGAGCATTTATAAGCATATTGCGAACGGTGCATATTTCACACTGATACTCACAATTTTGCACGCATTGCTGATGGCTTCGACGGTGGTGCATTCGAATTTGTTGCCACGTCGCCGATAATCGACAAATATGTTCTCTTTGAGGCCCTCCTCCATGGCATCTTGGGAGCAATCCATCGCTGTTACCTCGCACAACTTAAACAAATTAGAAAAATCGATCTTTAAACGATCTATTAAGCACTCGGACAGCGGTCCAATGATTAGCACGGGTCGACGTATTGGCGCTAAAACAATATGAAATAAATAAAGGTTATTAAACAAATGAACAGAGATTAAGTTTTTAATCAGCACTCACAGTCTAGGAGCTCTACACGCTGATAGCTCAAGACGCCGCCATCATCGTTGAGAATGCCCGAGTCCGGAAAGAAACTCAGCTGCGTATTGCTGAAGCTCGCTATTTCCGTGGAGTCACGCGAGGAGCTGCGCTGGTTCTTCTTTCGGCGAAAAAATGAACGTCGCGCCGAAGTG
This sequence comes from Drosophila melanocephala, assembly GCA_037043625.1. Taxonomy (NCBI): domain Eukaryota; kingdom Metazoa; phylum Arthropoda; class Insecta; order Diptera; family Drosophilidae; genus Drosophila; species Drosophila melanocephala. The sequence goes on from JBAMBD010000052.1 coordinate 243,912, forward strand.
CTGCCACGTCGCGCAGTGCCCGTATCACAGTCGACTACCTCGCCCGAACGCATCTCCTCCTCCACTCTGCAGAAAATTCAAAGAAAGTAGTTAATTATAAAGGAAATAAAACAAAGGCGTATTTAAACTCTTGCCTAGCACTGTCAAAAATTCCATAAATTCTGTTATTATTTTAAGCGTAGAATAAAACAAGAATTGGCAACGTATCAATTTTAGTAAATTCAATTTGTTGTCCAATTATAAATAGCTATTTTGTACGCATATAAGGTAAGTTTGGTTGGGATATCTTCTTAAACCAAAAAGCTTTTTTTACAAGCATAAATCTCTGGACCGATCGTTCCTAAGGAAACACCATATTATACTACAAAATATATATTTCATCATTAAATTTTATGACAAAATTATAATACCTTCGGCAAGATTACGAAAAATATAATTGCGTACGTTTTTTTTTCAATAAATATATACATAATTAATATTATTAGCCAATTTAACTTGATTTATATTTAAAATAAATTTACTTGAACCCAGCACTGCAGCATTATTATTTTTGTTAAGAGATTTTATACAGTTTAATATTAATCATTTATATTTATATTATAAAACCTATGTTTAACATTGATCGCTTGAATTTGCGCTTGTAGGAATTCCAATTTTCAACTGATCTGCTCATCTTTATTGTTAAAGATCAATTTCAGTTTTTCCGATCTTAGCACTTAATACAAAATAATAAAACTTAATCCTTGAATTACATTTTACTTGACCTAATCGTAGATTCCTTGAATATTTTACTTTTATTCAGGCTATCAATACTCACTTCATTTGACTTGGGATAATGCCGCACTCCTTGCGATGTCCCATCGAATCCAGTTTCCAGGCACGCCACAGACCAAACGTGCCATTGAACACTGTGTTGTCCACGTAGAGCACCTCATCCTTGACGAAACGCAAATCCTCCTCGTTCAGCTCGCCGAAGCGATCAAACCCCACACGCACATAAAACGAATCGCCAGGTTTATCCTTGATTTGCTTGAGTGCTATAAATAAATATAATAAATTATATTATTTATTATTTTCACCATTATTTGCAGTCTGCCACTCACTTTGTAACTTGTTCTGAACGAGCATTGAAACCGTGTCGGTGAGCTTGGAGATCTCATTGGCTGCCTGCTCGGCGGTAACACCGCTCAGATCGACACCATTGTACTCCAGTATGAGATCCCCCTTGCGTATGCCGGCATGATCTGATGGGGAACCAGGCGCCACATCATGCACATAGATCCCGACCTTGTTGCCGCCGAACAGCTTAATGCCCAGATTCTTGGACTTATCCATGTGCAGCGTCACAAAGCGCAGAGCTGTGCACAAAATACACGATTAGTCATACATCCTGTCAGCTTTCGGATTATGGTTTCACTTACACTCTGCGGCCACCGTTGCCGGCGCCGAGGGCAGCGTCAGTTTGGCATCCTCGTCGTAGACCGTTGAGGCGGCAGATGCCGTTGTTGTTGTCGTTGTCGCCGCTGAGGATGGCATGTCCTGGCTACTGCTAATGTCCGACTGATTCTCCAGGCTGTCCGCAAAGCTCTGATCCTTGATCGACTGATGTGAGAGTGGCGCCCGTGTCACAGTTCCCGCAGATGGCAGCAAGGAGAGCGTCTGCATCGGTTGCATTGGCAGCGTCGCCTGAACACTGCGCAACGGCGGTCGCGGCGAATTGCGGGGCGTTGGCGACCCCGAATGATTGAGGGGAGATTCTGGTTCCAGATTGTGGATGCCTTCGTACTCGGTTGAGTGAAACTCTGCAAGATCAATTGTGCCAATTAGTAATCTCCCAATCCTTGTGCAACATATGCTCATAAAAATCGGAGAAATTTAGAAAAGTATTTAGAATAAACTTTTCTCCTTTGCTTCCGTCTATGATTTATACAATTTTAAATGAAACGTTAAGCCTTAATTTGTTATATTTAATTATCTATATATATTATATTATATTATATTAATAATTGATTCAAATAAAAAATGATTAAGCTTCAATTATTAAACAACTTCTTTAAATCTACGAAATTGGGGACTGAGTGGGTGATGCCAAGTCAAGCCAAGCTTCGCAGTTGTGAAACCATTATGGAAAATTAGAAATTTAGTAAGGGAATTTTTGAAAAAAAAACTAAATACAATTTCTTAAAAAGTGTTCTGATATTTAATGCCTTTTTACATGACCTAAATATTAAGCGATCAGCCTGAGTTAGACATTATCCCAATCAATGACTAGGCATCCTTCAAAAGCAATATAAAGCGTTCAACCTCAATTTGGAATACATTCGTTATCAATCCACAAACTGTCTACGTTCCGATTACGCGTCGGGCACACCGGAGTCCTTTGCGCACAAGGATTAACCCATATCTCAGATAGCTGTCCAAGACAATGGAGTATCAGAGAAGGCCACATGCCAGACTGCAAATATCCAAACCTAAAAGTCTCATCTTGTTGTGAAGAACAGTTCAATTTAAGAATCTAGTCTCTAGATTCTAGAGGAATATATATGGAATATTATTTGTGGCCATGAATGGAGCCAAAAACCATGAAGGAAGACATTAAAAATTGACTACTCATGTAAAAATTACAAATTGGACTCTATTTAAGTTTTGTATATCAGTTCTGATGCGCTTTAAATTTGTATCGTTTCAAGGAAAATGTCACCTACACCATAGAGTATATAATATCCTGATCAGCATCAGAAGCCGGGTCGCAATAGGCCTGTTCGTCTGTCTGTCTGAGTGTCTGTCCTCATTTTTGTGCACCCATTTTTTTTACAAGATTGAACTCGCTCAGTTTGAATGCCTTATTGTAGACTGACTAAATGCAAATAACTTTTGTTTCAATCAGGAATCGAAGCTGGTTTCGATATATGCATATACTTATATATATTATTACTTGTGTATGCTGCACTTACTCTCTGGATTGTACTGCACGAGCATTGTGAATGAATCGCCGCATTGGCGCAGAACATTTGCGGCAATTTCATTGGTGGCGGCACGCATGTTGATGCCGCAGACTTCCAAGAGTTGATCGCCCACCTGGAGACCGGCACGCATCGCGGTACTCTTGTCCGCCACCGTGGACACAAAGATGCCGCCGCCATTGTTGTTGCACTGAATGGTAATGCCCAGCGACTTGTCGCGCTTATCGATCGTGACTCTTCTAAGGTCTCCAGGGCATAGAAAATCCGTTGCCACATTCGAATTTCGTTTGCCGCTGCCACTTGGCACCTGGCCATGACTCAGCACCTCCACATGCACCTGGGGCATCGGTGAGCCACGGCCACTGCCACCACCACCACCGCCACCGCCACCAGCACCCACGCAACCACCATTGCCACTGCCATTAATGCTGCTCATATTGCCACCACCACCATAGTTGGTGGCGTGCAGCGATGTGCTCATCATGGGATTATGTGCGGAATTGCCACCATAATGATGATCAATGGAGCCGGAGCTGTTCTTGACCAGACTGCTGCTGTTCTGTCGATTGCTCGCCACGCTCGGATTGGATGGAATACGCAAACGTTGATTGTCCTTCTTGCGTGGAAATGTGCCGCCCTCATAGATGACACCATTGCCAGGACCCGCTGCCGAAAGACTATAAGGATAGTGTTGGGACTGCTGCGACTGCGACTGCGACTGCGACTGATTGTAGTCCATGTAGGGCGGATGTTGATGATGATGCTGTTGCTGCTGCATCTGATGCTGATGCTGCTGGTGCTGATGATGGCCGAGCGGTTGATGAGCCAACGGATGCTGCTGCTGCTGCTGCTGATTGTGGCTCGTCGGCATGTAGACCAGGTCGGTTGGTATGCCAATGCTGCTGCTATTGCTATTGCTCTCCACGGCTTGGGTCGTGGGCGGCGAGGGCAGAGTCAGCGGACTCGAGCGACGCATATAGCGCATGCCATGCGTGCTGGGCGGATAACTGGGAAAGAGCTGCGTATGCCGATTATTGCCCACCGGGTGACTGACCAAGTGTGAGAGATGCGTGGGCGGCAAATAGTTGTGACCGGTGCCAATGATGGTCATGGAACCAATGCTCTCGCTGTCGCTGGGATATTTGGACACATGCTTGGGCGGCATTGGCATCGACATCGGTGGCATCACGCTGCGCTTTGGATACACCATCAGATTGCAATCGTTGTGGGGCGGTGGACTCTTTGTCGACAGCATGGACTCGATGGAGTTCTGGGATTTCAGTGAGATGATGTCGACGGGATTGCCGGAACCCGAACCGGAACCAGCCGAACCACTGCCCGCTGACAGACGTGGCGGCGGATGCAGTGGCATAAAAATAGCATTCATTTTGGGCAGTGGCAAAGGTGGTGCTCCACCCGCTGCTCCTGCTACACCTGCTGTTGCTGCTGCTGTCGGTGGCAGTGCAGGTGCTGCTGACAGTGGCGCCTGTGCCGGCTGCTGAAACATATCGAACATTTGCTGTTTGCGCGAAACGGGAAATTCACCGGCAGCAATGGCGGGCACCACCTGCTGCTGGGCCTGCTGACCGGTCGTCTTCGGCTGATAGAAATCCCCGCCACTCGCCGGTATATTCAAGGAGAAACGATGCGGATTATGATTGCGTCCGGTGCCGCCAACATTGCGCTCCTGCTGACCATGCAGCTTGACACGCGCATTGGCGCCCATCAGCGGTGCAGTGCGCTTGTTGCTGTCATCCGGTGTGGAGAGGACGCCGCCGTAGAGCGAATGGCGCGGATAGGTGACATTCCCCGGCTGAAAGAGTGTGGAGGCGACAACGTTGCCAACCGGATTCGAATTGCGATTCGGATGCGTTTTAGTTTTAATTGCACCACCGCCAACACCACCTCCAACAGTAGCAGCACCACCACCCACATTTAAATTGCGTGGCTTGGACAGCTGCGGCGGCAACGGAGGCGGTGGCAAATCCTGCAGCTGCAATTGTGGCTGTTTCGACTCCAGCGGATCGACAACATCATCATCCTTGTCGACATTGATGGGGCCGGCGGTGAAGAGGGACATCAGGGCACGTTTCTTTTCGCCGCCGCGCTGAACGATGGTCCCAGTGGGATTGTCATGGGAGATATTGGTGCGTGGCCAGGTGCCCATTGTTTTGGCCTCCTTTTCGCCCTTCTTGCCACGCTTGTGACGCTTGAAGAGATTCTCTTTGCTCTTCTCGGAGCTATTCTCGCTCAGCACCGAATCCAGCGCAGCAATGGCCACATCGTGCTCCTGCTCAAAACTATCATCCGCCGTGCCCGGCTTACTAAACTTGAGTTTGCGCAAAAAATCGGCAAATTTCGAGGGATGCTTGGCGGCACCGCTATTATTGTTATTGCTCGTTGTGGTGTTGGAGGTGGTGCCAATGGAGCTGGCGACACCACTGCTGCTATTCAAGTGCTGCATGGAATCAATGGAGCTGTCCGTCTGTGCCGACGAGCTGGTCATGCGACAATGCTGCACTCCTCCACCATCCGACTCGGGTACATATTTCAGTGCAAAGATGCTGATGGTGTCGCTGTTCAGCAACTGTATCACCTCATCGATGGACTGCAACGAATCCATTGATTTGTTATTAATGCTCAGCACACGATCCCCCACATCCAACTCGGGCTCGTAGAAGGCCAACGAATTGGGCTCAATCTTCGCAATGAATACACCCATATCCAGCTGGAGTCCAATGGCATCCCGACTGTTTGTCTTCAGCTGGACGGCATACGAGTGCCGCTTGCTGTGGCGAGTGCGCGAGACGAGCAGCTGGCAGCGGGGCGCACACGCACGGATCTCGTCGAGCACCATACGCTTGGAGACGCCCTCGCACTCCAGATTGTTCACCTTGCAAATGAAATCGTTGATTTTCAGTTTGCCGCAGGCCGGCGAACTATTGGTGACGCCACAAACCAACTGGCGCCTGTTGCTGTCGTCGAGTATGATGCCCAGATCGGCAGTCTCGTGATAATTGCACAGCTCAATCTCCAAGAGATCGGCACCACTCTCAAAGCAGCTCAAGCGAAAGCTGTGCCTCGACGCTGTGTCCGAGGTGGCAATTGTTGACGTTGTTGTTGCTGTTGTTGCTGTCTGATTCTCGAGCTGCTCTTTGAGCGCATCGATTTTGCGCTGGGCTTCGTCCTTTTGCTTCTTGATCTTCTCGCTGTCGCGTATGGCCATCAATAGATCCGAGATGGCCTTGTCGCGCTCCTTGCGCAGGTTATCACAGAGCGTCTTCACTGAATCGCGCTCCTGGACGATCTTCTCACGCTGTGAGATGGCCCAATCGCGTACACTTTTCGCCTCCTCGGCATCTTGCTGGGCACGCGCCACCTCCGATTGGGCCTTGTCCAGGCTCTTGCGCAGCTTGTCGAGATCCTCTTTGTTGGTGTCGCTGCTATTGAACTCCTTGGACCAGCTGCTCTCCCTTGACTTGAGCAGATCACGTTTCTTGTGCTCCGCATTTGCCAGTTGCAACGATTTCAGTTCCGTTTTGTAGACCAACTCATCCTTTTTGAGACGTTCGATTTCTTTGTTGGCCAACGCCAGATCATCGGACATCTTTTGATGCTCCTGCAGCACATTGTCCTTCTCGGACAGCAACTGATTCAGTTCCTCGGTCAGCGAGACCACATGTTTTGTCTCCTTGGAGAGGAGAACTTTCAGCGTTTGATTCTCATCGCCACGATCACGATAGAAGCTACGCTCCTTTTCCAACTCGATGTAGGATTTCTTATATTTCTCCCGTTCCATGGCAATCAGATTGCGTTCCTTTTTCAGCTCGGTCAGCTTCTCGCTGCTGCTGCAGCTGCCATCGCAAGGCGTTGGCATTTTCCCATAGTAGAAGGCATTGTTGTTGGCAGTTGTTGTGCTCTGTGCAGCTGGAGGATTGCCATTGTTTTGGCTCTCGAGCAGCATCAGTTTGTGCTTGAGTCGCGTACTCTCCGCCACAATATCCGTGAATTTGCTGCGATCGGCCATATAGTGCTCCTGATAGATATTCAATTGGGTGGCCAACTCATCGCAGCGACGCTCCGAATTCGAATGCTGGTGCCGCAATGTGCTCAGCTCCAGCATTGCTGATTCGTACTGTGACTGCAATAGTTCAAATTTCTTGGCATTTGTCGGAACGCCAACTCCCCCGACGCCTCCTCCGCCGCCGCCGACGCCACCTCCTCCCCCGCTGCTGACCACCTTGGTGGGTCCATTGTTGTTCGCCATATTGGCGGCCGTTGTGCTGCCGCTGGAATTCGAAGGCGGTCGCAGTGTGCTATCGTAGCCCACATACTCGGAACTTTCCTCTGGCAGGGCGGCATAAAGAGATTAAATTATTCAGGCATGCTCCTTCGGAAGGGTTTTCTTTCTTTCTCTATTTCTGTACTCACCCTCTTGACTGCTTGTGCTGGTCAGCGAGAGGTCACCAGATGCCATTTTCGCCATCACAGCATCTTTTTCATCTTACTCCACACGCGATAGGTGTGCATACAAACACATATATATTATTAAGTTAAGCTGAAACGAACAGAAAACCAGTGTTAGAATTAATCACAATAAAAGAGCGGCTTACTTAGGATATGTACAATGTTTGTGGTACATGTATGTGTGGACATATGTAACCACATAAGATCAGTGGTTATTCTTTATACATATTCCAATTCAACCTATTATGCATTCTTTGGATAACCTTTACTTTATGTACATTTATTTAAATATATATATCGAGCACTTCTTTCGGCAGCTTGTCTAAACGTAGGTTAATAATCTATTTGTTAACAATGTGTTTAACAAATAAATAAGTATACATGTATTTATACTATATCCTATAACACTTAATAAAATTTTCAACTAATTCATTAAAAGCACTGTCAAAATAAATATCAACTTAGTATTTGGGTTATAATATTAGAGACTAGTAACTCACGATTAAAAACCGAATTCTACCCGTGCAGTGGGTATAATTTTGTCGTTAGGCCTGCGAAGCGTTGAATGAGAGATCAACAACCATGCAAAGCATATATATTCTTGAATCGGACTACGATACTATATATAACTTTCATTGAAAAAATAGTTCGTTTTTTTTTTTTCGTTTATGAAATTTAGATAACGGCAAGTTGACTCAGGTCTGCAAGGGTATCTAATCTTCGGCATACAAAAGATAATCATTCTCAATTGGTTTATACTAAATTTGATGACTGCAAATGCTAATAATAATAATAGCTCAGCTACAAATTATAATAAAATAAATTGAGAATATTTAACAAATAGCTCAATTTAATTACAAAATAAACATCAAAAATATAAATAAATTATATTAAAATGTTCCCTATTAATTCCTATCTAACATCTTATAAATCACCAATTCCAAGTAAAGTTGCCTATAAATCCCAACTAACACCTTGACTCAAATGCAATATATTCATTTTAACATCTCTCTGAATGTACATTTAACTAAATAGAAAATTCAATTGTTATTCAAATTTGCATTGTTTTATTTGGCACTTGCCCCAAAATCAGCACAGCGAAAAAAGCAAATCAAAACAAAATCAGCTGTTTAATTTGTAGTTGTCATTCACATGTCAACGACGAATGGAGCATGTACATGTGTATTACATACATGTATGTATGTATATACGTGTGCATGTGTGTATACATGTGTGTATATATGATGATGATCAAATATGTGTTAGTGGATTAAGGGCAGAGGGCGGTTTATTTATATTTTAATTGTATTCAAATAAATATATGGTAAATATATCTGTTAGATGTATTTAAAATCACATCCAAAAAATACACATACAATTTATATGGGAAATGAAACTTTCACAATGTGAAATCGCCATTTTCATTCATTGAACAAATGAATTTCAAATTTAAATACAACAGCAACATAAAAAAAGATGAGAAAGAGATTAAGAGAGTGAGAGAGAGAGAGAGCACAATAAACGCGAATAGAGGCAGAGCAAAGCTTAAAACATAAAATACATATGCATAAAGCTTGCTTTCAAAGGGGCTAATGACTCCATTAACGCTACTGTTGTTGTTGCTGTTGTTGTTGTTATTGTTGCAAAATTTCAATTTAAGCACAAACGTAAGAGAACGGCACTAGTAAATACAAAAACAACACTAAAAGAATTAATTGAGTCAGCCAAGCAGAAAGCGTAAATTTGACGCAAGAGCAAAATAAGTTTACGTAAAAAAGAGCGAGATGCAGAGCGAGACAGAGAGATGGACAAATAGCAGGAAATTTTTTTTTCTTGCCTTATAAGCAGCAGCACCAATTGGAGTAAACGTAATGGAACAAAACATATGGACATACCCCAATACATGCAAACATATGTAAAATGCATATGTGTGCACACAAACACACACACGCACACACACATAGAGAGAAGCACACGCAACAAATGAATGAAAATGAGCAATGAACGACGACGACAACACCCCAATTTCAGCCCCATGCCCGCTTCCAACAACCGTTAAGAGGCGGATGCGCAACTGGTGAATACGCCTTTTACCGTTCGAATGCAACATATAACAATTACAACAAGCAGCAAGCAGGCAGATCCAGGAGAAAGGTCAAATTCCAAAGCAAAGCAAATCAACAACAATAATTATTCTCAATAAAATAAATTACAAATCACGAAAAGATAACGAAAAGACACAACAAAAAAATCAACCTTCAGAGTTTCAGTTTAGAGTTTAGACACAGTGCAAACGTCACTTCTTTAATTTTCACTCGGTTCGTTTCATTACTTTTGGTGGAGATCTTCGGATCTTCGCTGCCGACGCAGCAATTTGTAAACACGTATTTTACAATTTTTCCAGCGATATTTGCCGTTTTAAGCGTTTGCGCATTGCGTTTATTTGCATAAATTATAATTGATTAATAAATTAAGTAGTTTGATTGCAACACAAAAAAAATGAAAAACTAAATAAAAATAAAAAATTTTTCGCTGCGAAAGTTATAGTGTGACCGTACGTCCCGAAACTGAAATACTGGTTCGTCGGCCGCACTAAAATACTTGCCTACAAAAATACCAATAAATTATTGCCTCAATTTTCGCATTTCGGGTAGTCCACAAATAATTATTATACAAAATATCTTAAGTGATCATTGTACATTTTCGACGAAATACATTTATTTCATTACTCATATATAATTTGCGATTTATATTTGATTCGAAAGAGTTTTTTCAATACCTTTTTTTATGGCTAATGTTATATAAAATTCACGGTTTACAGAATACGGTCAGTTAACAGAATAAGTTATCAAGAAAACATCGCAACACAAATTAAACCAGAAACTTTTTCTTTCAAGCGATGGCGCTTTGTTTCAAATGTAAATCTGATGTTTTTCTTTAAAACGCCATCTGTCGGTCAGATGAATAGTGGCGCCAGTGAAGCCGCACAAATTTGTTATTATTAAAACTGTGTTAGCCGGAAAATTGGGCAAATGTATATTTTAGTTTTTAGATAAAGCGCCATCTGTCTGTCGTGGTTATAATCAGTGTGTACAGTGGCGCTAGTTTACACTCACAAACTGTTCCTAGCGGGAAATCTCTTCTTTGTTGTGCATAACTAAGAATTATAATATTGTAAATGTTATTTAGCACTAATACATGTATTTTATTTTATTATATTTTAATTACTGAGTAGTTTTTCAAACTCATGCGAGATCAGATCAGATCAGATCAACTCAGAAGAGATCAGTTCCAAGTGAATATGTAAGCTTCAATGTTGTAACCGCCGTAAACTATTACATTAACAGTGCCGAAAGAGAGCAAACTTGTGAATAGTGTGACCGTAGATGGGCATAGATTCCACTGCAATACGCCTGCAGAGTGGTTGGAGATCCTTGTGATCCTCTCTTAATGCTCTCTTAGTTAATTTCTAATAAGATTCAATTCAATAGCTGATTTTATGCGTTCTTTCAGTGTACGACTCTGTATATATAGGTATATACATGAAATATGCGTCTGCTATAATTTGTTGCGTGTAAAGCTACTCCATCAACATCAAAATGGCGGTCATTTGCTTGTGGATTCTGTTTGGCTAATTAATAATTTGATATCAGGTAAATACAAAACTCTCTTAAAAACTGCTAAAAATATAAAAGAAAAATTAACAATATAGATTATTTAAGCAATATTACAAGCGTGTAGCTCTGAAATGCATTTCTATGTTTTGCAAGTTTTCTCTCGCTTTTTGAGCTTTTTCCTTGAGTTCTTTGTATTTACCGATATTCGATTTGAGCTCGCTTCCTCCCGTTATCGATAATTAATTGAAACACGAGGCGCAAATTTAGAAAACAAGACAACTAAGTATTTATTTACGGGAACATATAGACGGTAAATATAATTTAATAGTATGGTAAATGTAATTATTGTAGTTTCTTTGTTTTTTATTCATTTCAATAGTGAATTGCCCTAAAATAGACAACACCCGACTAGCCTAGCCTAATTTAGTTTCAACTGAAGTATGTACTAAATAACTATATCCGCTTCCAGGCCCAACGACTCCGAGTGCTTCTTGGCCTTCATCCGCAGATCCGCAATGCTGGAGTTCTTGTGCGCGGCGGCAAATGCGGCCAAATGCAGCGGATACTGTGGCAATGTGAAAAGCCCGGCGGGTCTACTTCTATTACTAATCGCCGCCGCATACTGTGGAATTGGGAAAGAATTTTATTTTAAAAAAGAATAAGAAAATACAAATACAGTTGCGAAAGAAACAATAGCACCAGTACAACATAAAACAAACAATTCGTTTCGCAATTTTGTCAACTATTAATTATGAATATGTTGTTTAGTATTCCCCCTATAAATTTAGGTTAGTTTTAATGCAGGAATTTTTCTCAAAAAGAATATAAATATATATTTTTTGATTTGAAGGTAAAACTGCCAAAAAGTAGTGGAAACGTAAATCTATAGAAATCCTTTATCTATTTCAAATTTGCGTAATTATAAGTACACTTTTGAAAAATGGTGCTATTATTTTTTTACAATTAAAATAAGTTGAAAACGGTGACTAAAATTGTCGTTTTGCGAGTGCTCTTCCACTTCGAAAAACGTATTCATAGTTTCCTTAAGCTTACAAATTTAAAAAAGGCACATTTAAAATCACTTTTAGTAAGGGTGGTGCTATTGATTTATTTTTTTCTATAGACCAACTCCAGGCACTTACCTGATGAGCAGCGGCCGATAAAATTGCTGGATCGAAGGCCGAGAATGCAGCAGCGGCTGCAACGCTGCCGGAAAAGTGTTCAGCGGCAGCCGTTGCAATTGCGGACGGCGACGGAACCCGGTTGCTGTTAACCAGGCTAACGGCACTTTTGCCATTCTGCTGCTGCTGTTGCAGACTGCCTGCCGGCATTATGGATGTGCTGGTATTCCGGATGGTGGCCAGATTAACATAGGGTGCCACACGACAAGGCTCGAGAGGCGTTGCCACCGGCGGACTTCGGCTACTGAGTAAAATGCCTGAAATATTTCCAAACAGTTTGCACAAGTCAAAACAAACAATCATAAATATATCAATCATAAAGCTATGACTGGGATAAATGTAAAAGAGGGTATATTAGTTTTGTACTGAAGTTTGTGGCGCTTAAAGAGTGTTAATAAAACGATTTTATAAATAATCTAGCATATTTATAAAATCGTATTATTATTAAATCTGTCTAAAAACCAGAAATACCTTTTGGCTTATAGAAAGATAGTGGCATAGTAGAAACGCTGTTATAATTCAATAATCCCAAAAATATTTTATTTATTTTAATTTTTTTTTAAATGCTTATCATTTTCAGGAAATACAATAAAAATTAAATAAAAACTAGCTAAAAACACATTAAATTTTTCGAAAATGTATACAAAGATTTAATCAAAGTACATTTTGGGCATTTTTAAGTACTTTTGAGTATGGTTCCTAGCCAATATGTTATACATGCCAGTTTAAGCTTAATTTAATAAAAGATTGGAGCTTCTTCTGTTTGCATCTGGCAATACTGTCATTTATATATAGAGGGTAGACATGAATATGATCCCATTGAGAGGTGCAAGTAAAGAAGATGCAGTCAAGAAAGTCTTTTGATAAACGAGAAAATTCATCTTTCTTTTCTATTTATTTTGCAAGAAAAATGTAGTTTATGATTAACTTATATTCTATATTTAAGTTATCTACAATTTTTTGGAACACTTACAACTTATTTAAACAAAAAAAAACTGACACATTCATTAACTTAAATAATTTTTCAAATTTAAAAACCAAAATAATGTTTTTTTTTCTATTCTATAAATTACATTTATAACCGCTTTTAATGATTTTGCAAATCCATTTTGAGCCGAGTCCATTAGAAAGAAGCATTCTTATTTTGTCTGGTCTTGTCATCTATAATTTTAGCCAATAGGTTTATATTCTACTTAAATCGGCCCTTCTGAACAATATTATTTTATATGTCCGTTTTTTAACTATCTGAATTAACAGCTGAACTTAATCAAACCTTCTAAGCGACACCCTGTAAAAGCAACCTGCGACTGGCTCTGCTAAAAGAAACACTTCACAACTCGCTCTGCACGACTTCTTCAGCACAGTCTGGTCACCCTAACCGATCCCTGTTAATGCTGTATAGCTCCCTGCTACGAAATTCCGTATAGCTTCATACTTTTTACATTTGTTGTACATAAACACAATCAGTTACATTTCTCAGATTTAGATCAAGATTGCTATATCGAATATCGGCTATATGTCCGCAAGGGTATTTCATTTACCACCCAAACAACTTTACTCTCAATTTTGTTGCCTTTGTTTATTTAAAACCCCGGCCCAAGCCCCAGCCCCTTGGCAAATTGTCGGACTCACGCTTGAGTTCGTTCGTATGTTTTTGCATGTGTAAATAATTTACATAAGCACATACCTTTAATGCCGTAGTACATAAACACAAATGAACATCCCAATTTGGCAAATCGGTACAAAAATTCGTGACAAGTAATTGAATTCATTTTCTAATTTATTGCCATGAAAACACCCCCAAGGTTGAGTTGCTCGCATCCCCCGCACCCATTCCCGCTGCAACAAGCCGTGGCCAGACGGACACATATCAAAATGACACTCCAGGGACCACAAGGCCAGGACCAGAACCAGGACCTGGTTGGCTTCTCTTCACTTATGCAGCGCTTTGCTTTTAGGGCTATTTCTCTTGCGTGGCGATAAAAAGTCTGAGAATTGATATAAGTCCATAAAATGATACCTTACGCCATATGAAAAAAAGCAGAAGAAGGTTGCTCTTTTTTTATTCGAATTTTAATTTGATTACTTTCGTTTTGGTTTCCACACCGCCCCACGCCGTCTTTATGCTCCTGCTGCCCGCCCCCTCGAGGCCATTTCCTCTAGCAATTTATATACATATGTGGACTGGAGCACTTTAGCAGTTAACCTGGAGTAAACTAAATCATCACAAGGAATGCTTTACGGATTAAAACTGCTCTATTTAGGCACACATAACTTAAACTAGAATATGAAACAAGTCATAAATATGAATTATGAGAGAACCTTTATCATTATTTTGGCTGTTGCCGACGCCCCGCGGTGCTCCGTCTGTCGCTACAGGCTCAATTTATGGAGTTATTATATCACAAGACATACAAATATAGCTGATGAGTTGGCACCAAACCTACCTAGTTGGTACCAACTGGGCAACTAGGCATAGACTTGATTATTCAAGTTATAGTAAACTTTACTCTTGCCAGACTTCTTGCTGTGGAATACTTGAGACGTAGAATGTTGCAATAATCTCTTCTGGAGTCCCTTCAACAACTCTCAAATCAAATGAAATATATTTTTGCCGTCTCCGGATACTATCGACTTATCGGATTCGGGTTCTTAGTAATGATAGGCATCCTTGGCTACCTCCCTTTCAGTTGTTGGTCTGCATTATTTAAAATTAAATTGCAGTCATGTTTTCATACCTGATCACTCCGGGAAATAAATACAAATTTAAGATTAAATTTTAAATTAAAATTAAAGTGACAGATTCAAAAAATGCAGTATCAGATCTGCCGGGAAAATTAGCAATCTGCCACTGTCCGGAAATCTAGCCTCAGCAATCTCAGCGTTTCCGAAATAAAGGTTGCAATAGCAGCATAAATATAAATATAACCAGATCCTGAGATCTGTCCTAGTTTGGTAATCGGTAATTGGCAGCACCAGTTGACTGCCCCTTAAGTTTTGTGACTCTAGTTTTAAAATTTGAAAACCCTAACTGACGTGGGCATAGACGAAGATATATTCAAAATTGCATGTCCTTCGCTATCTGATATATAAATAATAAATAAATAAAAGAACGCCCTTAGCCCAAAGTGGGTTCTGCCTGCAACTATCAAGTTTTTCTATGGATATTATGGGTATGCTTGGATTTCTTTCTGGGTTATCTGCAATCCTTCAGAAGGAGTTTGCAATTGACATTTTATATTTTTGTAAATTAATAACTTAATAGGAAATACATAAATATTCTAAAGTCATTGACTCTATGGAAGTACAAATATTCCTCCTCATTGAAACCCCTTTCAATTTGTATATAATCAGTGTTTCTTTGCAGCTATATTGTATCTGCACCCCTGCTAATCCCCGGCTAAGCCACAATCGCACTGTCTACCCATTGAACATGGAGTTGATTTTAATTTATGCACATTTAAAAGAACCGGGCAATTAGTTAAGTAAACGTTGAAAGTTTGCAGCTTAACTGAAAATGCCGCAGTTGTCTTAATGCTGGCTTCCTTCCCGTGACTTGCTCGCTTAACCAACTGGTTGACACAATATGTCATGGTTTCACAGTTTATTCAAATGTATCATCATCAATATATCAAGTACGTAGAGCTGAACCACCCTCTTCATGTGTATTTCCTCCACCCCCATGTAGATTCATCAACGCCTCCCCACGAATCTTTCGACCGATAACATTTTTATTTTCCACTTTTACGGCTGGAATATTTAATTTGATTAAGTTGGCAATGATTTGTGTCCATGTATATCCAAAGGGGACAAAACGACAAAATCACAGCAGATGCGAATTTGAAAATTCAGCAATAATTTAAATTTTAATAACACACAAATTTTGGGAGTATATATATGGACTATATACAGCAGCCCCATACGCAAATTTATGGCTGCTTTATTTGAGGTGTTAAACCTTGTCGTCAGAGTAACCCCTTCAAATTCAACTTACGCTTCAACTTTACCTTTGACTTTTATTTTATTTCTATTTTGATTTTAAGGAGGCAGTCTTAGGAAGCTAAAGCCCATCCCAGCATTAATAATCATTAGAAACTTCAAATGCTGCTGCAAACAATTTTCTAAATTAACTGGAGAGCTTTGCCCTGGCGCTGAATACAATGAACATATATCCCTTGTGTTAATTAATAGAAACAGCCTTGTTATCGTAATACGGCAATGTTTCGGCAATAATTATAAGCTGTATAATACTTATAAGCTGGGCTAAGTAAAACACTCCCCATAAAAGCAATTTCATATATGATTTTTATTGTTTTCACTCACCTTTGTGCATTTGATTTTCATGTTTTCGACATTTTGCTCGTCTATTTTGAAACCAAACCTGAAAATGCGCAAAGTTAAATTGAGAGTTAAAAGTGGATTTTGCCTGTGGTGTTTTAGAAAATGTGTATTATTTATTGAGTTTTGTAAGAGTTCTTAGAGGTATTAATGTAATAATAAACTGTTCGTGTAGCCTCAGTCATTATCTTTATAGTACTCAACTTGCGTTCTATGGCTAAGTTTAATAATCTCTAAGGAGTTCCTACATTAGAAAGTTGGAAATTTTGTGACATAAGGGTAAATTGAAGCTGTGTAGGTAATACATGTACAGGTATATATGCTCTTGGTCAGCATCAAAAGGTTAGCTGATTTAGCCATGTCCGTATAAACCATCTGATTTCAGAGACTATGAGAGTAAAATTCTTCAAATTTCAAGTATATATTTTCATATATTATACTATACTATACGCAGATCAGCATTACTCAATTTAATCGATAACTAACCGCGTTGGTGCATATCGATACAAATCGATTTCCGATAGCAATAAGAAACACAATTGTAAAGATAAGATATTATTGATTAACTGTTATGTTTGTTAACAAAAACATATTTTCATATTGAACAAAGAACTATAGCTGGCTATCAAAGAGTACAGAGATACTTATAGAGTTATTTATAGTCTTTGATTTTGCGTTCAGAGAATCTCTCAGTCATAGCGACTGTACTAGTTTTTTTTTACGTGTTTCAACCTCTAACATCATAGACAAATACTGCTGATCTGATCTTGAACTGACCAAAGGTCTACATTACACTTCTTTTTTTTTGGCAAATGGACAACAAGTTTTTGGAGCACTAAGTGTAAGCATTGCTCATCGAATAAATTGAGTTTGCAAGACATGTGGAAGGGCCTTGTAATTTATAGCACTTGTAGAGACCAGTAGGTTGTTCATATATTACCACATAGCGGTCCATTAAGAACCGCCCTGATTGAGCATTTAAGTTGTAATCGGCCCCCTGTTGTTACGACGATTTTTCTTACTTGGGCATAATTGTAACGAAGGGCGGCGTAAACCACTTAACACCCCATACATACTTGCATATCCTTGGGTGTGTGCTGGTGGTTGAAAAGTCAAATTTGTAACTTGAACTTGGGGACAACGAACAACCGAACAACCGAACAACGAGCACAGCTACAATTCTAATGAATAACAATTGAATTTCAATTTGTTCTGTCTGTCTGCCTGGTCGACTACTGGGTGAATTTGTCTTCATCTAGTTACCACACCAGATACCAGAGATATCTGGTATTATGTCACAACTCATGACACCCAATAATTAATTACCTGCACTCGTGCCTCACTCAGTCCCAGTCGCTGACTCAGCTCCTCTCGCATAAAGGCATCTGGATAGTGGGTCTCGTCGAAGAGTCTCTCCAGTTCGTTGAGCTGTTCGAGTGTGAAATTTGTTCGAGATCGTCGCTGTTTACTACTCAATCCGGACGATTCTATTCGGGATAGATTCTCTCCGATGTTGGCTTGTGGCTCTGGCGATATTGATTTCTCAGATGCATTCGCCGCTGACTTGTGCAACGATAGCTCTGGGGAATTGCTGTCATTTGAACATTCGTTTAAGTTTATTGTAATTGTTGCAGAAGTTTTCATTTCTGTAAAATGTGTACATTAAATATTAGAATACACCTTGTGTTACAGACTAGAATATAATAATATACCTCAGCGCAAACTAGATGTTCCACATAGTATTATTATTTTTATTATAATTATTATTATCATTATATAATATAAAACTACTTCAGTATAAAAAAAATAACAATGACTGTGAAAACAATAATAAAATTGTAAAAAAAACCTCCTCAAACTCAAGAACCCATACCCAAAATTAAAACTCTTTTGAAATTAAATATACATATTTTGAATACTGAATTTGCATATTTACTTGGCGTTGCATCGATATCATAGAGTTGCATATCCTTAATACACTTGCTGCTAGTCTTACAATCTGATTCTTGGCACGTTGAGCCCGGATCACCATCGCTTTTGGCACTGCTGTTAGCCGTATTTGGATTATTTCCACTTGGATCTTTTAAGCGAGCAGGAGAATCCTTTTCACATTTATCATCTGGAATTACAAAAACCGCATAAAATTGTTGACAAATTCCCAACACATAAAAAAAAAACCAAGAAAGAACAGCTTGACAAAAGAATACATAGTCCGTAAACCAGAGTCATATTGCCAAATTGTAAAATTCACTGTAAATGTAAAAACTCGTTTATTTGTTTCTAGTGATGATATACGATATTGCAGTTCGATCTTAATAATTTTATCTTAAAAGTGGAATACATAATAATACGAATATTGGGTAAGTTTCGCTTGGATATCTGCACAAGCAAAATAATGTTGTTAACAAGAACTTATGTTTCGATCGGCTGCATCAAAAAGACAGATCGAGTTTAAGACAAACAGATAAACGGAATGGCTATGTCGATGATTATAGTGATTAGATGCTGATCACGAATATATACACATTTTGCAGTCCAGTTTTCTCACATCTCAACTTCACTATGGATTTACAAATCCGACAGATGAGTCTCTATCTATGCCCTGTATTCGCATTACCCTGAACTCTTGCTCCTTGGAGGAGGTGCGTCGCCACCTGATTAAGTTAGAACGAACTATATAAGTCTAGTCCGTATAACAATCAAGACTATTCGCATCAACACCCGTAAAACTTCTGGCGTGGAGTGTTTCCAGGCCTGGCTTCATTTGCAGATGAGATTTTCGAAGCAGACAATCGATTTGTCGTCTTCAATTGAGATCTAATTTGGAATTTTTTATTTTTAAACCTTTTTAAAATATGTAGACTGTTTTTAGTCTTCATTAGTTAAATAAATAAATTTAAAAATTAATAAATATATGTATGAAAGTAGAAATATGTATTAAGGGATTTAGGTTTTTGTAAGATATAAATTTCCAATTAATAAATATATATATATATATACTATGCTATTTATTGTTATTGATTAACTTTTAAAATTTCCACTAAGAAATTTGTTAACCAAAACGTATTTTCATATTGAAAAAATTAGAATCAAAATTAATAAATATATTTATACATTTAGCAACATGTTTTTAGGGACTTTCGTCTTTGAACTTTCATCTTGAGTAATTCATACTCCCAAATCTCAGTTTCCACGAAATATATATAAATTCCTTGTCAGCATCAGTTGACATTTAGCTGCCATAGAAACGATCTGTTCTTGTTTGAACACTATTTTGTAATCCAGTGTTTTTCAAGCTCCCAATTAAATTATAAATTTAATACTACTATAACTATAATTCTCACAGAGGAGCAATCAATGAGTTTTATAATTTACAATGTATATAATAGTAATCTACAATAAAATATATCTTCTGGTTGCCTAGGATCACTGTTCCGTCTTGTTCAAATTTAAAGTTCATCTGAGCGTAAGCAAAATAAATATTGCAAGTTTTGGAGAACATTTGTAAACTTTAAAGCAGAATTGTGTTGCACTTTTGTGAATTTAAATATACTAATTCCCCAAAATACCTTCTGAATGTGCGTCCGTCTCCAATAGATCCGATATTAACCAGTTTTTGGGCTTTGGCGCAGGTTCAGTCTTACGAAAGTGTTCACTGGGCGAAATAGTCACAATTGATTTCTGTTGAAGTGAGCGAATTTTGACCAGCGATATTGGCTTGGACACAACCGTATCATCCTCATAGCTGCTCTCCTCCGCCGCCGAAATATCGGTTATATCAATATCCATGGACTCATCCTCATTGACGCAATTATCCACCGAATTTCGATCCAAACGATTTGTGTTCAATAAAATGGATTTTGCTGTTGCTGCATCGGCTAGTTTATGGATGCGGAGCACTTGTCATTGAGTTAAACAAATGATTAACGCGATTATTGGTTAAATTGAACTCAAACGATTTGTTTACAAACTGTGCTAATTGCTCCATGTTTCTCAATGAACGAAATCACAGTTTACCAATATTATTATGGCAGAAGTTGTACACTTTTACTCCGTTGCATAGTTGCTTTTACACAATGAAACGCTCGACTACTTCGCAGGCAAGGCCAATCGCATTACAGGTCCTTTGCCAAACCAAATAAAAACTAACACAAGGAACCCACTGCCTGCCTCAGTTGAGAAAAATTTCTATTTCGCTCTTGAAATGCTGCGCATGCCATTCAGCTCCGTTTCCGGTTTGGATTTTTGTTGCTTCTTCTGAACTTCTTTGAGGGAGAAAAGATACATTGTAAAATCAACAAGCGTAATGCAAATGGAATGAGTATGCTTTTGCAATTAGCACATACTTGCTTAAACAAACAACTAAGTAGATTTTTATGACTATATTCAAATCAATAGAACATTTATTAATCTATAATTGCAACTATAAGTTGTCAACCTTGACACCTCTTTGGAATTTGATTCCCATTTTATGCAGTTCACTAAATTTCCCCACTTGTTTAATATATTTAATGAAATGTATTATTATTATTTTGGTTATTTGAACTTTTATAGTGCTCTTTGCATAAATTGCTCAATTCGTGGCGCTCGCTCTTTTTGGCACTGAGCGTTGGCAACAACCCCTAAAAATTGTACGTAGAATATAAGGTGTCGCCCTGCCTACGTGTTTTCAATTTATTCTCATTGGTCTTTACGGGGCTGGTTGTTGTTCTTGTCAAGTGGTTGTAGGTCTGCTGGCTCAACCCTACTTTACTGTTATTGGTTATATGGCCGTTTTATTCTGTATACACACATTAAGCGTGTATAAAACACCTAATAATTTGTCTGTGCAATCGCAATCGCAGTCGCCTATGTGGGTGGAGTTTCATATTTGATGTTGCCACTAGCTTACCCTTGCATAAATGCCGCCACATTACTCCAATTTCCCCAAAAAAAAAAACAAAAAACATCTTAATATATAGTCAATATTGGAATTTAAAGTGCAAGTCCTAATCAGAGTGAGCTACATTTAACATGTAATTTTTAAATGTGCTTGGCAATCAAGCCCGCCTCGTGATAATCTTTATTTTTATGCAGCAAATTACTCTCGGTTTATTATGAGAACTCTAACCAAGAGAAATGAGTATTTTAAATATTGTAGACTTCTTGAACAGTACGCAGCACTATTGCTGCTTTCACACGGAGTGGCACATTCGACGCAAACTGTTGCAGCTAAAAATTCCGTCGGCCTAAAACTCGCTATTAAAATGCTTTTAATAAACACTCTTATATAACCACTGTTAGGCTATTGTATTAAGTGCATTTTTGCTGAGCTAATATTTTTTCTTTTCTATGAGTGATTCTGGTTTTATTGAAATACTTAAAATTTTAAGAACGTTCTGCGTTTGACATTAGTCGTAAATAATGCAACGCAAGTAGAACTCAAGAAAGAATCGCCATATTCTCCTAAAAACTTAATCGCCAAAAATATTCAAGGTTAGAAACAATCATGCTATACTCTAGTATACATATTGTTATTCATACAAAAGAGAAGATAGTTTCAAAATACAACTAAAACAACATCCGGTTTTTTTGAAGGCATTCAAGCATTCCGTTTCTGTTTAATGGTGTACGCTTTGACATCACAGACTTATAACTAACATACAATACATGCACATACATATATCTGATACTACAGTTAAAAGCAACATATAATTATGACTTGAGATTCGAAGCTAAAAGAGCTATAATTGTAGTTTTATGCTTGCACAACTTTTAATCCCTATCTTTGCATATTCTTGATGTCATTTCTTGCAGTGGTTCCAATTCCTTGCTCGATATCAGTTCAAATTCCTGCACAAAGTAATAAAAATGCTTATAGCAAGCATTCACATGCGCTTCCTGCAATAACAAATATTAAATCTAGCAATCTGTGTTGTTTTACTTTATTAAATAATACTTACGGCACCGATAGTGACAATCCTATCAAAGTGATGAATGTAGACATGGACAAAGACGCGAAATAATCTTGTTAAAATCTTACGACTGAGTGACCCAAACGTTTTTGGGAAAGGAACATCTGCAAACGAGAAAAATAATTATTTTAAATTTGTTATTTATTTATCTGCCTGTAAATTAGTTGCACACTCAGAAAGTGAATTTTAGCTTTAATCGCTATGCGATTCGCAACTTGAATAAATAGCAAGGTGCTTGCAAAAGACTCATTTACATGTTGAGCTCATTATATAAGTTGTAACTAGTCATTTTTGTAAGTTGTTCATACAAGAACACTTCTTTCGAGCGATAGTTGATATGACAAATCATATATGCATATTTGTTCAAGATTGTCTTACAACTGAGAGACCATTTGCATGTTGAGAGCATTATAAAACTTGTATCTAGTCTTTTTGGTTTAGATTTTGGAAAACACAAAAGTTGTTCGTACAAGAACAAATTCAAATCAAAGAGATGAATATATGTTTGATTGCCTTACATCTGACAGATTAGTTTACGTTTAAGTAAATAGATATTGCTATATCAACTCGATTATTGAACTAGGCTCGCAGACATTTCTTTGAATACGCTATCCAAGATTATAATATCCTATAAGAATTTCCTACCAGTGGAAACGGGGAAAACGGCTTCGTTGTTAATTTGTGTCTCAATCCAGTCCATGAGCAGCTCAATGTATTTCTGAGCAGGCAGCGCAGTGGGTTTCTTATATCTGCAAAAAGAGGTTTATTTTATTCATTTGGTCTATAAAGGTATATAGATATACTCACAGATCTCCATCTGCCCATAAATACTCATATCGCGAGCCACCTGACATTGTGGGACATGTTGTTTCATTGCAGTACTCGGAAACGGTGCCGTAAATCAGATTGATGCGGTTGAAAAAGTCAACGACTACATAAATTTAGACATCATTTACTTAATGATATTATTTGTATTTATTTATAGTTACAAACCGTGCACCGCCAGCCAGTCGTTCATATTCTCGCCTTCCGGCAGCCGCACCACTTGCCGCAAATTGATGCCGGACTGTAGGCTGGCCTGGGCCTGTTTGTGCAGCGAATAGCGAATGGTGCCAGCCGTGAATCTCTTTTTCGGCCTGAAAGTCTACAAAAGAATAAATATGCATATGAATTATGGATTAGCGCAACGCGTTTATTTACTTAAATAGAACACGATGCGTTGATTGGAAATGTGCGAAAAATTACATGCAAATATGCACATTGGTGGCATACTTAGGCCCATACTCTCATACGTACACACACATTTCCCTTGTGAAAGAAGTCGAGAAACCCGTTAAGGGCCATTTTAGTTGTCTTTTGATTAAAATATTTGTCTTAACAATAATTGAAACTATTAGCGAAACATATGTAAGCACAGTGTGACCAACGATGGACACTACAAAATATACCAAAATAGATGTGCGCCACTGTTAACTCAACTATCGAATAAATGTTATCAACAGAACACACCAATTACAGTACACTAATAATTATTTTTTATTAATGAAAATTATATAAATTCGGGCTTATATTTTTTATTTATTGTTTTTTAAATAATGCCACAATGTGATGTGCACACGAAATAATATATCTGGTTCAAATACGATATTATCGATATACGCCTATCGAAAATTGATCGAAGCATCGTTGTCGCCATGTTGTTTAGTAAATTGTGCATCTCTGTTTTGTTTGTGTATTAAAAAAATCTAAAAATTGCAAAAGAAAAAAGTAAATAATGTTCTACGAACACATAATATTGGCCAAAAAAGGCCCGCTAGCCAGAATTTGGCTAGCAGCACACTGGGACAAGAAAATAACAAAAGCCCACGTCTTCGAGACGAATATCGAAAAGTCAGTGGAGGGAATTTTACAGCCAAAAGTAAAATTGGCGCTACGCACTTCGGGTCATTTGCTGCTTGGCGTCGTCCGAATCTATTCGAGAAAAGCAAAATATTTGCTCGCCGATTGCAATGAGGCATTTGTCAAAATCAAAATGGCATTTAGGCCGGGCATGGTCGATTTGCCCGAGGGCCACCGGGAGGCGAATGTGAATGCGATCACATTGCCCGAGGTGTTCCATGATTTTGATACAGCGCTGCCCGAGCTTAATGACATTGATATCGAGGCCCAATTCTCCGTGAATCAATCGCGTGCCGATGAGATCACAATGCGTGAGGATTATGGCAGTTTATCGCTGTCGCTGCAAGACGATGGCTTTGGCGACATTGGCTTCGAGGCGGATACGCCAGAGATGATGCGTGGTCCATTGTCGGGCAATATGAATGATCAGCTGTTCGATGATGATGTGTTGGCCAATGTTGTCGAACCCAATGATCCCAATATCAGGTTAACACAATCCGAAATGCCCAGCGATCGGCTGGATGGCGACGGTTTCGGTGACTCCTTTGGCCAGCCAACACTATTCGAGGACGATCTGTTTGGCGAACCGCCACAAACGGTGGGCATCAACGAACAATCGGCTATCAACGAGGCTAACAATCCACCTGATTATTCGGATGACGATGGCTTGGGCAAGTTCGATGATGCTCCATCGCCGGCTTCTTCGTGTGCCGATTTGGCGGCCGGTGACAAGGAGGATGACTTTCAGGAAAAAGACCACAGTTTCAGTGAGGATGTCAATGCGTGCGGCGCTGATGCCGCCCTAAATGACATGACTCTCGTGCAAAACGATGACGAGGGATTCGCACTAGCGCCCATCGATGCAACCACTTATAAGGGTGCCACAAAAGCGAAGCGCAAGCGGAAACTCATCATCGACGAGGTGAAGAATATATCCGGTGAGGAGATGAAAGCACAACTAGCAGATACATCCGATATACTCACTACCCTGGATCTGGCACCACCAACCAAACGGCTTATGTACTGGAAGGAGACGGGTGGCGTGGAGAAACTATTCTCGCTGCCCTCGCGCACTATTCCTGCACGAGTCCTTTTGAACAATTACAATCGTCAGTTGGTTTCACATTCGACACAATTGGAGGACTTCTCAAATATTGCACCCATGGACGTGCTCGCACTGGAACTCTATGCCCAGGAGGGCGAAAGCTCCATTATCATTGTGAACAAAAAGGGACGCAAGCGTAAAAATGATTTGACTGCGAATGCAACTACAACGGATCCGGCTGCAGATACTACGCTCACACAGAGTTTGGCGGCACCCGAAATGATACGAGAACAGGAGAAATCGCTGGGTGTGTCGGCCGTCTCGTTGGATATAACGACAAAGGAGCAGCAGGAGAGCATCGGTCCGGCACAGAGTGATGCAACCATATTCGATAATATGCGTAGTCCGGCTCTGTTGTCGTTCAATGACATGGATAACTTCTCTAATCTCAATGAGTTGCCACTGACGCCACGCGATGGCCATCATCATGACATGGGCGATGATTTCCATCATGGTGATCTAACGCCCGCTGGCTTGGAGCATGGACAGATGACGCCACGACACGGCGGCGGCATTGGTGACATCGATTGTATGCCCAACTTGCCACCCGATCAGGTCAGCTCGATACTCAACGAAACGGAATCGAATGTGAATAACTTTAACAAGACATGCGAAATATCAACGGATTGGAATGATTACGATTTTCCACCATCGGTTGGTGGTCTGCCCAACGCCCCCGCTGACGAGCAAATGGAAAATGAGACGGACGAACAGTTTGAGGAGCGTGTGCTGAACAAGCGAGCTGCTCAACTCTTTGTCGATGTCAGAGCTCATTTCAATAACAATGATCACTTGACCCTCTCCCAGTTAACCGTGCGGAACTCGAGGAAACAAGCTGCACAGAAATTCTACTCGCTGCTGGTGTTGAAGAAGTTTAAGGCGCTTCACATTACACAGCCGGCGCCGTATGCGGATATAACCGTCACTCGAGGTCCCCTCTTCGACAATGCCAAATTGTAATTGGAAGCCGGTCAAGGACAGCGATAAGAATTCTAATTTTATTGCCTATACACGTATATACATATTTATAATTTTGTAATAAAACCCTTTTATGTACACGTACCAGATTTTTAAAAAACAAAAACAAAAAAAAAGAAAGCCATTACAATTTTCGGTTTTTTTTTTATAATACATATTGTTTAGAACGTATTGCAGTATTTATTTTATGATGTTTAATGATTTCAAGTATACTTAAATTATTTAACATTTAACATGTTTCAATTATGCATTATGTGTACAACAAAAGCAAATGTTATTATTATACTTAAAACATTGTCGGCTAATATACAAATTGTTTAACTATTAGATGGAAATAGCTTTTCGTATTTCTTCTAGACAATCTGGATTTGCCGTGGTAATAAAACTCCACAAAACTGTAAGTAGAACTGAATTGAATAAAAACTAAAAAGGAATATAATCCATACATATATCATTTTCAGATGGGCTGGATCAGCATTGAGGGACACCTCATCAGAAGTCCCACTTGGAGATTATCGATAAAATACAGCACACCTAGAGTGTAAACGCCTTGTAAAGAGCATTTGAAGAGTTTTTGTAGCATAAATGTTGTTCCATTAGAAGTAGGACCATCAAACAGAGTTTAGCTTTTAAATTTTATTATACAGGCATCATCACAATCTTAAAAGCAAACACACACATGTAATTTGAATCATAGAATATTTACAAGTATGAAAGTACAATAAACATTATATACATATATATATAACGACTTTATTCCACATTGTCATATATGTCCTCCATGCCAGGCACATCTCGTAGCTTTTGCACAAACACATTATAAGTCTTGTGATCCTCTTCACTCAACTGGACGAGATTCTGTAAGGAAACAATGCAGAACATTACCTTACTTTTTTGAAGATATATATTCGCTTTTAGAGTGCTTACATTTGGTGTGAAAATATGCTCGCTATTTTCAATCGTGTAACCATTTTGTGCCAATGTCTTGCTGAGCCCACTCAATACAATTGGACTGCAAATAAACTGAGAGTAGAAAGAGTAGTTTAAAATAATCAGATATTTATAATTATTCGCATAGCAAATTCAACTTACATTCACTGTCGCATTCTCGGCATCGACAATTTCCACTTCTTCGGCGCCAAATTGAATGGCATCTTCGGTGGCCTTCTCCTCCAAACTGCAGCCATCTTTGGCCAATGCTGTGGGATCGTAACGTGTTTCGATTAGGCCGAAATCTTCAAACATATGGCTAACATCCACAAGGACACCGCTGCAAGAATATTTTCAACTTGAGTTCGAGTTATAAAGTTGATCATTTTTGTATGGCTAGCAACTAAGCTTACCCAGCTTTTTTAATCATTGGCGTTGCGTCCATTTTGAGACCCTGCAGATTATCACTATATATGCAACAGATCATATATACATTCCTCCTGAATCGTATGTCCATTCGATGCTTTTTCAGCTGAGCCTTGTTGTGCTGACACTTCTTGATCGTATTCTGTATGTTCAATCGGCATATTCTTCTTCAGCGCATTATCAATTTCCGATCGGAGCAGAGAATTTACAGCCGGATCACCAGATTTGCCCTCCTGCACAGCCAGGCGGATTTGTCGGGAAATCTTTGTGAAAAGAGCCGCTCGCAAGCCGTCCTTTTGCGCCTTGACGTGCTTTATGTTCGCCCATTTTGAATGGCCAGCCATGCCACGTATCGTCCATTCATTTGAAATGAATTTTATATTTTGAATTCCGAACCGGGTGCAATGTCGTAACATTTCGAACAAATTATCTTTGGATGTATATAAATTCGTATTTCTTGTTCTTATTCAAAAATATACACATGGGTCGTGAGTATAAAGTATCGATACCAAATACATTTCAAGACAGGGCTGTTATTGTGAGTAAGTATGATTTGATTGAGTTTTGTGTGTTTTTTAACTAAACAATAAGCTGCTGATTCCAAAATCTTTTTTGATATAATTAATATCATCGCATTAATATCTTCTCTGCATAATACCAAAATATTGAATACCAAATTTATAAGCGTGCATTGCTGTAGTTTAATTTCGTATTTATGGTCACACAATTAAATACCAAAACAATTGCTTGTTTACTTTTTACGGCAACTATTTTAAACGTAAATATCTGTGAACGCCTAGGTTGAAGCTGCTGAAGTTTTAAAATTAAACCAAATAAAAAAATACTAGAAATATAGTAAGCAATATTATTTAAAGTTAACTGTGATCAGTCTTAACGTTTTTCTGTGCAAACATAATACTTTTCCTTTACACATACATTCACACAAACAGTTTCTTTATTTCTTTTGAATGGTGAAGAAACCGGTTTTGCGTTAAATGTGCGCTTAAGACTTAAAGAGCTTTTTGTGTGCTTAAAGGTTGTTCGTCTTGCACAATTTGCTAAAAAAACAATAGTTTGAGTTAGCTGAGTGGGGAATGAAGTACGATCGGTTTATTGAAAAATCAAATCTGGCAAATAATCGGTACCTAAGCCAAGCAACTGTTTTGTAATACATTCATTTGTGTGAGTGTAAGCCACTTGTGTAGTACACCTTCTAATTGTGTCTCTAATAAATACTACTACTTGTGCTATGGCGACAACGTTCAAGGTTGTCAGAGCTCGTTTTCTTCTTCTTCGTCTAAAATTGCACATTTAAAAATAACACATTTGAAGTAATGAGAGGTTTGATTGTTTAGCCTTCGCTTTTGTGCATCCTAATAAGGAAAATGATAAAAACTTGGTTTTTGTTTACGTGTGGGCGATGTTTAAAGTGCTGACGCAGCTTTTAATGTTGATGAGATCATTATGAAGTGTGCTCACAGGTGAAGGTGAAAGACTCAACTCAAAGACCGTGTAAAAAAGAATAAAGAAAAAAATATAATTTTACAGAAATTTGACCCAA
Organism: Drosophila melanocephala; assembly: GCA_037043625.1. Classification (NCBI taxonomy): domain Eukaryota; kingdom Metazoa; phylum Arthropoda; class Insecta; order Diptera; family Drosophilidae; genus Drosophila; species Drosophila melanocephala. The sequence continues at coordinate 273,331 of JBAMBD010000052.1, forward strand.
GTTTGTTATAAAAATAAGTTATATCTAGTTTCAGTTTCATGTCTAGAAATATATATATATATATGCATATATAAAGGTTTTCCCCTTAATTTATGTTTTCCATAAACATTTAATTATGCTTTATTTTAATTGCAGTCAATTCATCCATTATGAAGCACAGTCTATTGGAGATCTTTGTTTTTGCAACACTACTGTGTGGCACATGGGCTACCCTTAGTGGCAAGGCCATTCTCAAGGAAAAGGATATGATGAGGAAAATTGTGTTCGACAAGAAGACACCAGATGTATTTTATTGTCCTATACAGAAGCCGTCGTCGATGAGCAAAATTATTGTCACGTAATATGCATATTTTAAACTAATATCAAATACCGTTATTTTATATATACATATATCAATTTGAAACTTGATTAGAGCACGGCCCCTGCACAAGTTGTGTGAATATGAGGGGAACGCATTGCCAGCCGAATATAAGTCGGACTGCTATCTGGATATTGATGAGTCCGATTACGCCTGCAAGGAGAAATACAGAATTATGGTAAGCAATGTGTATTTATTATGTGCAGACACGCATTCACGTAAGTACATTCATACGAATGTGGTTTCTCTGCTGTTCGCCCGAGCAGTTACAATGTAATATTATATTATCACGATTGGTTGAACACATGTGCGTACAAAAGGAAAAAGCAACAAAGTACAATGTTCAGGTTGTTGAAGTTTAAATACCTTGTACTGCTTGGTAAACTCGTCTTAAATGAAATATCCCAAAATCAAATATCTCAAATTGAAAGCAAAATTCACGGTTCAAACCAATGTCTCTGTTTTATATTGAATTTATTTTAGACAGGCTGTCAAACCGAAACGAGTTTAGATTCCGGTTCTAGCAAAAAAAATTCCAAAAAATAATATAAATGTTCTCCAGAAAAGAGAATGAATATTCTCCAAATCGTTATAAAAGTTTGAGTAGGAACGAGTTTAATCATATACTACATTGTTTTCGTTAATAATAATATGAGTTCAGCTTACTGGCTCTTACAAAAATATTGAATTTCGTTTTGGATTGTTTTTGCGGATATAAATTTCAATTGGTTAATTTTAGTTAACTGTTTCGTTCGGTCTGACACCCATGTCGTAAGCCAAACCACCGCCACCGTTAAAGAAAAATCTTTTTGGTTCGGTTATTTATGCTATAAGTCCTGATACGAACCGGTTCGAACCACATCCATTTATAATTATGGGAAACCAAAGACTATATAGATTGAAAATCAATAATTATCGTTTGTAATACCCATTAAACCCAATTTACATAACGCACATTACTTATTTCTAAGTACACCATCAATTTATAAATTTCACATCGATTTAGAAAAATAATTCACCATTTTATTTGTATGTATCTACATATATTTTATGGCCCATTGTTTTTGTAGCACTCATACACTAAATACCAACAAAATAAGTAATATCCCTCAAGACATTCTAATACTGAGTTTTATTTAATTACAGAAACGATTCGCCAAAGACGAACCCTAATTAAATATTCACAAACAACACAACAAAACAAAAATTTACAATTAACAGCTTATTGTACATTTTCATTGCACCAAATGCTGGCAGCTTTGAGTAACTGGATAACACAGCTAAATATCGCAATTTGTTGCTGTACTTAACCTACATACAAATACATATACATATATATATATATGTATATAATTATACTTATGAATACACTACTTACCACTATTACATATAATTATTTGAAGTAATACATACATAAATACTACCAGTAGTTTAAATATTGAAATTTACCTTAGCTGAGTTCAATCAAGCTGAAAATTAATTACAAAATTTATCTATTTTGGTCTTATTAAAAAAAACATTCATGTCTATTGTATTGTATCTAATTTTCCATCCTTCCGTTTATTCAAGAAAAAAGATCATTGAATTTTATTGTATTGTATTTAATTTTGCTAAGATTTAATATTATATTTTTTTTACTTACTTTTGACGTGTGAACTCAGCTAAGTGCAATTGAATTTATTATGGGGTTGTTAATAATTATGATAAAATAATATATAGCTTGACATGATAGAAATATGATTTACATTAATTTGTTCGTCTATCTATTAAACAGAATACAATTTTTAAAACATGCTCATATTATTTTTATCATGTCTTCCATGTATATTTAATGGAAAATTGGTTTGGGGGTATTCGGATCAAGTTTATATTTCCGTTAAGTATGTGCAAAAGTGTAAGTATAAATACATTTAAGTATACGCAAGTAAAGAAAATATTTAAAACTTCATTTGAGTAATTTGTGTGCTTTCTTTTTATAACTATTTAGATGCGTAAATTTCCACCAGGCAGCGAGGAACCATTCAACGGCGCCCGACTAAAGCGATTCATGAATTATGATAAGGAATTCAACTAATTCACTGGAATTCCCCACTTATGTATCTGTGAGGTACTGAACTATGTTGAACTTATTTTAGAAATAAACATATTTTTCAAATTGTGCGACCCCAATAAGTATATATGTTCTTCTTCAGCAGCAAGATACGAGTCGATCTCGCTTAATATGCACATGTATGAAAAAAAAATAATAATCCATGCACAAAAACATGTTAACAAATTAAGCGTAACTTAAAAAATAAATAAAAAATAATTGAAATGTAATGGTTATTTTCTTGCAACTAATTTCTTTAATAAAAAACTAAAAAATATAATCTAAATATTTATAAATTACACAGATGAGCACTGACTTACGACAGCCACTGTTTGTGAGGTGATGTGTGTCAACCGCTCATGTCACTTTTGGATGGAAATATGAGTGTACGTAAATATACATTTATATTTTATTTTTTTGCTGCTTCTTATCAATGAATAATAGAATTGCGTCTTCTATTCAGACATTTAATTTACTTTGCCTCACGTTATTCATTCAGTCTTGCTCTAGATCGCAGCATCCGAATTTCAATTTGAGTTTCTCTTCAGCATCGCAAGATGAATAAATACGTGGCTCTGATTTGGGCACTGCTGCTTATCTTTTGGGAGGCGGGAGGCGTCCTGGGAGACAGCGACAGCGATAGTGATAGCGACAGCGATAGCAGCGGCAGTGGACACCGTCACAAAAACAAGCATAAATACAATAATCCGGCGTATCCTAATGCACCATTATACTCATATGGTTATCCTTATCCGTATCCATATGGCCAGCAACCGTATTCTCAATATCCGCTTCCACCGTACGGCCAACAGCCAATGAATCAGTATCCCAGCCAACCGCCTATGAATCCATACCCACCCAGTGGGTATCCACCCAATCAGCAGCAGCAGCCGCAACAACCGCAGCAGCCTTATAGCCCATACATGCCACCACCGGGCCCACCTGCCTCACAATATGGACAGCAGCCAACAGATGCTCCCAATCAGCAGCAGCCTCAATATAATCCCAATCAGCAGCAGCCTCCTGCTTCGAGTGTTATAAATCACTCACTTAAAGTGAAAAAAGAGTACGAGGAGGATTTTAGTAAAAATGAGATTTAAAATTAATAATAATGAATATAAATAAAAAATAATATGTAATATGTAAAATGCAATAAACGTTCAAAAGAACTTATCTTAAAAGTAAATAAGTGTTTTCTAACAGTGAAATTGGAATGTAAAAAAGTTAATGCAATGATACCTTTATGGTCAAAATATGTATACAACTTGCATCTACAATTCAAATATTTCAAGTACGAGTCAAAAATAATAATACGTAAGAAACATAAAATATGCATATACATATATTTATTAGAGTTCAATCGCTTCGATCGCCCTTGGCCTGTGATCACTGTTATAAACAAACACATTTTCTAGAATTCGGTCTATAGCTGTTATCTATAATACATTTAATACACACATGCATAAAAATTGTCTGCCCCATAATCATTTGAGGCGGATAAGGCTGTCAGCTTTTTATTTAATAAAAATAAGACAGACACAACTAAAAACTATTTTCTGTTCTTTTCTCTAATTCTTAGATTTTATATTTAATAATTTTAAACGACATGGACAAAACTTTGAAAGAAAACCCACCACAGTCAATGTGGCCACACTTGAGGTATTTGCTAGTATTTTATATTGGTATTTGGCAGCGGTATTTTTTTTAAAGGTAATTTTCAACATTGGTCAAAACTAGTGCATTATATATGTGAAACAACAGCAGCAAATAACTACAAATATAACAATTCTGTTTTTTGCTGCGAAAGTTATATCATAAATAATGCGTAACAAAAGTGTTTCATTGATTTGTGTTGTTTTTGTGTTGCTTGTGCAAATTGAAAGAGGTGAGTGAAATTGCTGGTTGCCTATCGTATGCAGAAATGCTGCACTTTTATGTTTTGTTTTGCTGCGCGATCACATGTACCTGAGTGTGTGTTTGTGTGAGTGTGTGTATATGTATGTGTCTGTGCGCGGTTTGTTTTGTTATTCGATGCGTAAATATAATTATAATTAAATTAGGCATTTGCGCGCTTTAACATAAGTGTGGCAAGTTCTCCTCGTTAACAATTCTATATAATAGAAAATGCACAGATAAATTTAGCAGTTGAAAAGTCAATGCGCCTGCTGGAATTGTGGCAGCCTTTGCTTCCCGTAAAAGCAACAAATTGCTAAGAATTAATGTTATGTTTATAAAATTAATTGCATTAATATGAATATGACTATGGCACATTAGCATTTTTCAAATATGTTGCATGTAGTTGCAATGTTTACAAAATGCGTGCATATATATATGTATACAACAAGTCTCCTGTTTGGTTTTGTAGGGTTGCCATCACACTTTTGAATTTGGCATTTTAAAATTTTTAGTATTTACGTTTTCTAGGTGCAGAGAGCTGTTTATGCTTGTTGAACGTTAATAATGTTATTTTCAAATTGGGTTTTCTTGTTTGCCTAGTTATATTCATTAAAAAATATGAATTATTTTATACAGTTGTGAAACAAATAATAACACTATTACGAACTTTTTTCTAACCATTAGTTTTGAATTTTTTTGAAATATTGATTTTTAATATATTTTTAATATTACCAAAATTATAGTTAATATTATCTTAATTGCGCCTGGAATTATTTTCAATAATATATAATTTTTTTTTACGTACGCACTTTATAGAAATAGTTCATTATTTCCAATTTTCATAATTATAAGTGACCATTTGAAAAATTTGTATAATGTTTTAATTCTAATTGAACTGAAATAAGTTGAAACCGGTCTACTTCCACTTCCAAAAACATATTCATAAGTTCCTTAGACTTACAAATTTAAAATAGACATTTTGAAAACATTTCTGTTGGGAGCGGTGCCCTTATTTGTTTCGCAACTGTGTATATGGTAATCTGTGGCAAGTTGTATACTTTTTTACTGCTGCCGCCGCTTCAATTTAATGGCAATGTTTTTCTGGGAACGTAACACAATGCCATACTCGAAAATAATGTCTTCCAGTCGGGTCACAGGTAAAAGTTGAAAATTCTGCAATATGGCTACCAGAAGCACTTTCATCTCCAAAATGGCAAACTTTTGACCAATGCAATTCCGTTGTCCGGCACTGAAAGGAATAAACGCGAACGGATGACGATCTTCAGAATTTTCAGGCAGAAAACGTTCAGGCTGAAATTTGGAGGGATTGGGAAAGTGCACTGGATCACGCATTATATCGTATATATGCAAACAGATTTGGGAGTTCTTGGGAAGGATGAGACCATTCACCACACATTCCTCCGTACAGAAGCGTCCCACAAATGGCACAGAAGGAAAAAGTCGCAGCGACTCCTTAATCACGCACTCCAAGTAGACGAGCCCATTGAAGTCGAACACGCTCAGCTCCTCATTATCCTTGTCGCTCAGTGGCTGCACTTCCTTAAAGCAGCGTTGCTGGACATCCTCGTGCAGCGCCAACATGAGCAGCGTGAAGATCAGACAAGTGGAGGTGGTGTCGTAGCCCTCGAACATAAATGTGTTCACCTCATCACAGATGCCCTGATGATCGATGAGACCCTTGTTCTCCGCCTCCAGCAGTGTGTCCAGCATCGCATAACGCGATTTCCGCCCAAACTCATCCACATATCCAGTCCGCTTCTGTTTGCTCTGTTGTCGCTTCTGCTCGATGATGCGGCTGGAGAAGTCATGCGCTATCTTCAGGTTCTTCATGTGCTTTCTATAACTGCCGTACAGGTAGAAATAGGGCTTATAATATAGCAGCGGATTACATAAACGCTCTATTATAACGTCCTCCAGGGCGTGTATGGCCTTACGATATCGGCTACCTTCGTCCATATCATCAAGTTTTACTCCCAGAGCGGTTTCTGACGAAAAGAATTTAATAAATAATCTGATAATTTAGATTATGCTAAATTTGTTACTTGGGTTGGGCTACACTAAATAGTAAGGGGAAAAAGATTTGAGAAAATATTCGGCAACGGTTGTAAAAGGTTGTATGTATATACACTTGCAGCTCTGCTATTTAGGTTTCAGAAAAAAAATTGTATTTTCTGGCAATCAGTTTCAGATTTGTCACTTGAAATATTTGGCTACATCTCAAATCGCTGTGGCATCTGTTCAGTTGAAAGGTTATAGCGATAAACCGCCGATTATGCGAGGCAATTAAAGCAATGCAATCGAAATAGAATTTCAGAAAATAGAAAATGTATAAAAAAAATGCTTGCCATCAAGTCCTGGCTTAGATCTACTCAGCTTTCACAGCTAATCAAAAATATATATGGTAATATATACATTCATTAAGACAACTTGTTGCATGCACATCCAATATAAATCATAAACATAATTTAAGCAAGTGATACCAGCTGATAACAGATGACAAAGAACAATGTTTTGGCTTTGTTCTTACCAATGTTTGAAGGAGGTTGCCAGTAATCTTATATCTTAAATTGAGGGAGACAAATGATTTTGCCGTTTTTTTTTCAGATCTTTGAAATCTATGCTCCTAGTTTGGTGACTATCTTTAAAATTATGGGAGATATGCGGTTTTATCGATTTGTACTTATCAATTTACTAGTCCGCTGGTAGAAGTAACACCCCAATTTTAACACTTTGTCTGACGCGGGCAGAGACGAGTATATATTTGAAGCTTTTAGCTTTAAGGGTGACGAAAAGCAATATACTCTACTACCTTCGATGTCAGAGTATTAAAACATACCGCAAACATTGTTGAGTGTAAACTGTGGAATAACATGATTCAGCTCCAATTCGTCGCCAACTTTTTGGTGTAAGACATTTACTAATTTGTGGCATTCCTCCCTGAAGTGATACACAAGCTTAGTGGTATATATATATCTGATATATATTATCAACCCACTTGAATATGTCTAAAAACGTTTGCAGCACATTGAAATGGAAGGCGGGAGTCAGCATCTTTCGTCTAGAGTGCCACTTACGATCTAGAAAACAAAGTGCAACCAGAGATGAGCTTCTGTTTGTGATAATGCCTCAAATCTCTCACCTGTGCTGATAAGTAGGCCCTCACCCATGAAGGGTTTTAGCAGATCGTATATAATATTTTTGGTTAGCAGTTTCGTACTCTGCAAGATTTCGTCAGCTTCCTCAGCGCGCACCACATTATAAAGTGGTGCGAATAGGAAATACCACAGGTAATTCCGACCCTTGGCCTTTTCATGAGCATCGCGCACAAATTGAAAAATCATCGCTTTGATAACACAAAACTTTGATCACACAAAACATTTCGCTTCCAGAACAACGGGGATCATACTTACAGGGCGTCATTTTGAGCAAATCAAAATTATTACCGAATCTCGTCTTGCCCGGAATCACAAACACTTTGCTGTCCAAAGGACTGCCATCCTGGGTCTGTACGCGTTTCACCAGCGACAGGATAAAGTATTTCCGATTGAGGTACTTTAGTAGGATCCAAAGTGCAACAATTAGCAACCCAGAAGTCAATAGCGTAATGAACATAATTAAGAAACTAGTTCTGTGTCGTTCTCCCGACTTAGCAAACAGTTCAACCTTTACAGCCGACTATCTGAACAATATTAAATACTCGTATAGATTGTTGATGAAGCTTATCAGCATTTCTGTTTGTATTTATATGCATAAATTCCATGCGAGAATGTTTAAAAGATTACGCGGAAGCAGATTATTAGCTTTTGTGAATATAATGTACAAATACAATATTTCTATATAAACAGTGTCCTGTGATTCTCCTCAACAGTTTATTTTTTGTTTAAATTTCTTTATTTCAAAAATCCATTAGCTTGATTGAGAAAAATAAAGTAAAATATGTATATAGTATAGTAAAACTTTCTGACGTGCATAAAATATTCTTAAATTTTTTTAATTAAGTCTGCTTGCAATAAATACAGCAACTGGATCTTACCTGTTTCGACATATCTATCTGAATATAAATCAAGTTAAAACGCTGTAGTCGAAAGAGCTCGACTAGAAGATTGTAGTTTACTCAATATAAAAAAACATTTTGGTTAAAAAAACCAGCGTTTCTTATCAGATTTAACATTTTTACAGTTGATTAATGGTATGTTTATTTTAAATTTATTTATATAATCTAGACTAAAAGCAGTCTAATAACTTACACAAGTAGTTTATTTGTTTATTAATTATTTTTTTGTCCTTGAGATGCAAATTTTAGATCTATAAATTATTGCGCTAGCCACAAAAGAGTTAAATATAATCAGGATACAAATAAATGTGAAATAAATATAAATATTGTTAGCTTAGCACAGGGTTTAAGGCTTAAATTTAATTAAGTATTACAATATTAAGAAGCGTTTCATAGATTTGGTTATATGTTATGTTTATCTTGTCCGGAAAATGGGTTTCTAACATTCAGAAATTTGCTTAGTTGTAATCTGAAGTGCGCTTCGCTGAGATCTGAGGGAAGTTGATACATTTAAATGCATTTTACAAGCCATACCAATTTCAGGTTCTCAAACGCAGCATTTAAAATGCCGCATTTATTATCTCCGTCTGCGGGAATGCGTGATTTGGCTAAGAGAATTAATTTTATATCCAAGTGAGTAAATATATAGAATGCGTACAGAAATGGTAGTGGTCGTAATTACAATTGCATTTGAAGCAGACGAGGAGAATATCAGAAATACTCGAAAAGGGGGTACACTACCTTGAGCATACCCTGAAAACATGAAAACTGGAAAATTGATAGCTAAGGAAATCTTTTAATTATTTATTTTTAAATTGCTCAAACTTGATGTAGGATTCAGTTCAATTATTCTTACTAAAAATGACTATTTCTATTTATATATTTTGCTTTGAATTGCTTTATTTCAGAAAAGTATACACTCTATAATTAGGGTCAAAAGTGTACTATTAGTACACATATAAAGTTATTATTATTTTTATTTAAGTTCCATTAAACTTAAAGTAGGATTCGCAATAAGTTATTCTTAATATACATTTTGTAAGGACAAAAATTGAATTTTAGTAATTTTAATAATACTTAAAGTCCGTATTCAAATATGAAACACATGTACATCGACTCAAGAAGTTATTATATATACATTAGGATAGCAATTGTCTCCTGTTAGACCTGTACCACTTTCTAGTGTTTACAGGGTATTTATCAAATAATAGATTTACAATTTCTGTTCAAAAGAGACGAACGCACAAGCATGCTGACAGACAAGTGCGTTGCGTCAACGTTGACGACGACTGCGACGGCGACTGCAACTGCAACAGAGACTGGCAGTGACAAAAATAGCCAATGTGACCGATGTGAATGCAACTGCAACTGCAGCATTGAGTGTAACTGCATTTGGGCATGAAAAGTGCGGTGCCGACAATTGGAAAAAAATGAAAAAAATTATTCCCGTGCAGATCAGACTGCTGACTCTGACTCTGAGAGTCTTGTGTGATTGCTGTTTGGTATTGAACAAATAATAATGCTAAAGCAACATCAGTAACAACGACAACAACAACAACAACAACAGTAACACAAGTAGTAACAACAAAAATAAAATAAAACAACAACAGTTGCTCATGTAGCTCATTAAGATGCGAAAGGCGTTGCTTGCTGCCTTTTAGAATTACTAATTGAATCGACGCGATCAGTGGCAATTGCAGCAGCGTTGGTTGCACTCGGAAAAAAACAAAAGAAAAACAAGAAAGTAAGTCCAACTAAGGCACTGCGAAGATTGCATACTCTTTTTTGCAGAGTCGAGTCAATCCGCCAATCACTAACAACTAAAGAAGTTAAAATGCTCCAATCGAGTGAGCTCGGATAATAGGATAGGATAATTCTTAGTTCAACAAGGAGACATCTTGAACCCAGCTCTCAATAGTACAGGGTATTTTATAATTGGGCAATCGCGAAACTAGAATACCCTGTTGGCAATAAACGCCTACTGTAGTAATACAATTTTTGATCTAAACAACATTTTTATAAGTGTTCAATAATGTTGCAGGGTATAATATATATTTATTATATTCTCTATATTAACTGAGTTTTTTACTAATTTATCGGAAAAATTAGAATAAAGCAAAATCTGTGTTTCTCTTTCGATCTGAATGCAATTTTTATAAATGTTCAAAAATATGTCTGCGTAAATTATATATCAAGTTCAAGGCTATATCTTTACAACTGTATCTTTCATTGCTGTCGAAAATAGATTTGAACCGATATTCGTGGAACGGGGAATGAAATAAACTTGATCTGCTTATGGTAAAGCAGAACTATAATTCTAAATTGGAAGTAAATGGCTCTTATATAGTCTCTGAGATAGAGTTGTGCATACAGACAGACAGAAGGTCATGGTTAAATCGTCTCGTGATTTGATGCTGATCAAGAATATATATACCTAATGGAGTGGAAGACGCTAGCCTCAATGTGTTGCAAACTTCACAACAAAATTATAATTCTCTTTAAAGGATGTAAAAGACGGCAACCGGCTTCATTGTTTATTGTTGTTGCTGCTGTGAATGTTGTTGTTGTTGCTCTGAATGTTGTTTTTGTGGATGTTCTTGTTGTTTGGATTATTGTTGTTGTTGTCTGCAGCATCCGCTGAGTTGGGAATCTTTTGCAGAAACATGTTACAAGCTGCATTTATTTAAAAGTCCAAATTAGAAACAAGCAGCCAGCAACAGTCGCAAGGCTTTTCTGGAAGCCAAATAGATTTTGAAATATTTCTAATTGAATTTGCTAAAGTGTGAGTGCTTACTTAATATGCGCCCAGTGTTGCAAATGCCAACTCAGTGCAAAGTCATGTCCGAACATAGAACATGCTGGTGGGCGCTGGCAACATGTTGCACGTCTTGTGGCAACATGCTTTTTCAATTACTGGCGCAGCATGTAAAATTTGTAGCATGCGTTTACATATTTACCTTAACACCTCGTTAATTTCGTGGTTTACCTACAACAACCACAACAACAACCTTAACAGCAACGCAGACATCGCTGGCGACGCTTGTTGTCCATGTTCCCTGACCGCATGACACTTGTTGCACGGCATTCGGCCTCAGCAACCTTTTCTGGTCGTCTCTTGAGTCCATCTCTATATCCTGTAAATATTGGAAATGCCAAAAGAGTTATTCGTAAATTATTGCTATATATTATTATTATATACCAAACAGGAAGAGACATGGCAGACTTTATATATGACAGTTAATTTCCAATATCATAATATTCCTGAACAAGCTGGTATATATCATATATAAAAAAATATAATATTAGAACAAAGGGCATTAAAATTATTAACATTACTTAAGCGAAAAATATTATTGTGAATATTTATAAAATCTGGTCATATAAAATAATTTATTAATAACAGGGTTTTCCTCGTTGTTGGTATTATTATTTAAGCATTGGACTTTGGAGCATTTTACCAAAAGAAAACCATTTGAACTACAATTGAAATTATTAACATTATTTGAGCGGAAATTTGTATTGTGAATATTTATAAAATGTGGTTGTCGAATAATCCATATTTATTGTTATACATTTTTCGAGTTTTTTCGTACTAATCGTAAAGAGAATTTTCATTTTGTGTATAATTTATTTCGGTTCTGGTTCAGAGTTTCAGTTAGGCTAACGATTTCGATCCAGTCTCCAGTTTGATAACCTAATTTAAAGACATTTAATCAAAATGTGTTGAGCTCAAGCAGGACTTAAAGGCATTTCAGTTTACAGGCCAGTTGCAAGTCGTTCACTCTCGACTCGATTGAATTTATTGGTTTTTGTTCTCGTTGAGATGGTATCGTTGTTGGTGTTGTTGGTTGCTTTTGTCGTCAAGTGATTCGCGCCCTAGTAAACTTTAATTAAATCACTATAATCCTAGCGGTGACTGCTACTTCCTTTGCAGTTGGTTGCATGTTCATGTGGCGCCATCAATATTTGTTTTTGATCTTTTGCAGCCTTAATCTTTAGAGCTGCCACGTTCATCATTAAGTTGTCTACGTTCAAATTTGCCATATAAGGTAGGCCCGATAAAAATGTACCTCTACACACGCACAATCCGTGTTTGGCTCGACAGATCCATCAATATGGCAAATAACTATGCGCAACTGTCAGTTGAACTTTCCCAATGCAATTGCCGCAATTATAAAAAAATAAATAATCGACTATCCCACAGTCCAAATGTAATTGCAGACTTTCGCTAATAAAACCTTGTTACGATTTTGGCCAAGATTTATCGACGTAATGAAGACTAATTCGAGTGCCGGCTTGACAATTTATTTACCTAATGGTATTAAGTCGTCTTGGCGCCTGTGTGTAAATCTATCATTAGTTGGCGGTGATTAGACCAAGTTTTCAAAACGAGAAGTCATAATGCTAAAACAGGTTTAATATTTGTCGTAGTTGTTGTCGATGAGGACGCTCTGTGTGATGGTTTGTGGGTAACCAATTACACTTATGTGTCTATGATTGACTGATTGATTGAGTGCACTTTAATCTGAATGCCATAACAACTTGTTAACCAACTTACTTAGGCTTGAGACCTCATGCGAAACTTAAGACTGTTTGTGAATGCTCAAGAGACTAACGGCTATACTACAAAAATAATGCCTAAAGTTTTGTTATTGAAGTTCTTGATATATCGATTTTTCTGACCATCTGCAATTTAACTTTGTTGTACTCCCTGTTCCTGTTCCTCCACATCAAGTTTATTTCGTTTATCTATAACTTACCATATTTTGCGAATATCGATAAAATTGATTTCAGAATGCAATTAAAGCCACTAGTATAGCCTTACAATTGTTATTATATAATATATATAATATAATATAATATAATATAATATAATATAATATAATATAATATAATATACCCAGATGTAATATTGATCAAGTGTAAATTTCATTAATGTAGAATATGAAACATACATTTTGTTAGGTGAAGCGCATTTTGATATTGAAGAAACTACCGTCAGTTGAGTTCAGGTTATCTTTTAGTAAATTTGCCTGGGTAAGTCATCTTCCCCGGGATTAGTACCTAGGTATTTGTACATATATATTTATATAATTGTAAAGTGATTGTCAATTCCCTGCCAGCTTTGAGCAGTCTCTCCAGGTGTTGAGCGTACAGCTTCAAAGGCATGCCGCGCACACTAATTGAGTGCGACATGGGGTAAAAGTGGGAAAGTGTGGCTCTTCTTTTCGCATATCCTTTGTGCAGAAATAAATAAAGTTTATTTCATGTCAGAGCACGAAGCACTCATGAAGGACACAAAGAGACGCCGCTGGAGTCTGTGGCTTGTGCGACTTGCTGTTTTATTTATTGCTTCCAGAAAGCGCTGGCTCGTTTTTTCACATTTATTTTTTCTTCTGAGAAATGCATAAGCCTTAAACCTAAGTTGCCTGCTGCCCAATCTCCGGTTCGCACTGGATACAGCTTAGCCTTTCAGTTACCCTTTGTTTTTTTTTTTTTTGGCTTTTTGTTATTTGTGCTTAACAAGTCGACACATTTCTTCACACCTCGGCATAGTTGAGCAGAATTTACATTCTTTTTGTTAGCCAGGGGCATTTTTTTGTTGAGATTAATGCTGTGTTATTTACAACTCTTAAGCTTTTTTGCCCCAAAAACTAACCCTCAAGATAAACTGAAAAACTATATGTATATACAAGATCTACGATTTCCTGTAAATTACCGTCATTGCTTAAAATTTGGAATACCTGCAACTAATGTTCATGCTGTGGAGCTTACAATTCAACAATTAGAAACGATCAGATAACTAGAAAAAGAAATAACTTGAATGGGAAGAAGTTAGCTACATTCACATTCACTTCGAACTCTTTTAGCCCAGGTATATAAAAAGAAAAACTAATCAAGTGATTTGTTGCGCTTGGCTTCTCTTCGGCCAAGAGTTGGGACTATGAGTTATGCCAGCAAAGGGTAAAATGTTTTTCGATACGATCACTTTTCCATCGTGATGCGAAAGAATGCTGCTAAATATTTCTTGCACGTAAAACAATCTTTCATCTTTGTTCGAAAAGCTGCATGGATACTTTAAGCATGACGCTTGCATATTAGTACTTCATACTTAACTCAAGTTTTTTTCTTTAATTTATGTGTACTACATTTTTATTTCCTTGTAATTGGCGGCATAATCGATGTGTAGAAATCTAGTGGAGCAAGTATTGTAATAACTAGACTCATATATTCTGTATGCTTGTGCTAATTCGATCTAGCTTGTCAGTGAGTAAATCCGACAAAGCCAATATAAATTTCTTAACTAATTATTCCAAACATTATTACTAATAAAAATATTTATATATTTAGCAATTAACAATTAGTTGCACTAAAGGTGGGAAGTCCATTTTCTTTTTAATTCGTATTGATTAAAAATGGGAATCAAGATTATAATGGACGGGAGCATGCGCGACTCCATAAAGTATATATATTTCTGATCAGCATCAAAAGCCGAGAAAACTTAGCCATGTTCGTCTGAATGAACAAACCGACCTAGGAGACTATAACAGCTGGAGACTAATTAAAGACTAAAAGATTTTGTTGGCCAAAAGGTATTTTCATACTACATAAACTACCATCAACAAGTCGGATCAGTATTTAACAGCTGGGTTCAGGGTATTTTCTGGCCGAGCTCTATTCATGTTGTTGTGTCTGAGTTTGCATACAATAGTTTGTAATGAATGAAGTTGCTCGTCATCAAAGAAGACATTTCATGCATGCCAAGCAATATTTGCCTTGGGCCCTAATCAATGTGTCAATAGTTGGTGGGGCTTTTGACCAAAAATTTTTTTATGTTGCTGGAAAGTGTAAACAATGTGTAACCTGTGTCCCCTGTCATAAGCCCTTAAACCCCACCACAGCTCACAGCACGCATAATACAGCCGTATAAGCAGCTTAAGTACATAGATTCAGTTCCCCTCAGAGTTAAGCACAACACAAAGTTGTGGCGATTTTTATCGCTGTCACATTTATGACAATATCAGTATGTCAATAATTAAATGATCGCCACCTCGCCGTTTATTCCATATGAGAAGTGGGCTATATACATACGGATACCATATAGCTTGAATTGTGTTTATTGAGACTGTTACTTTTGACAGGCTACATAAATAACGCAGCCATGGAATTGGTTATTTAAAGGCAAGCACAACGACTCGAGTGCTGCCATAGCCCATAAAGATTAAAACTCTTGACGATAAAAAGCAGGCACAACAACAGCAACTGCAACTGTTGCATGGGGCATGTAGTTAAATTTTATACGCACAGCACCCACAAGCAAATGCAAACGTAATGCTGAGTCCATTCAAAGGTTAGTAAAAGTGCTCTGGTCGAGCGATGTCGACTGGGAGATACCCTGGAGCCAAGTCTTTAACTATTTTAAGTCCCATACATAAAATGCTTGTGTTTCCTGCTGTGTAATATGTTAAATACAAGTATATTATTTTCCTCTGTGCTACGCAACCGATATTACAACCGAATTTTTACTAATATTATGTCAAGGTATACGAATTCTCGATTAGAAAGATATATATATTAAAAATTGTGGTTTTTATTGCTGTCGAAATCGATGTTTATCGAAACGGGGGCATTTCTCGATAAAACGAAACAAACTTTATCTGGGAACTTACTTTTTAAATTTGAGGTCTCTATCTCTTATAGTCTCTGGCCAAAAAGAATCGGCTTTTGATGCTGATTAAGTATATATATACTGTATGGGATCAGAGCTGCTTCCTTCTGGCTGTTACATACCTTTACCCAACTTAATCATTCCGGTTTTACACATTTTTAATGAGTTCAGGGTATAAAAGTACAGCTTATCAATATTTAGTTTGTTAATTTCTGATCAAACAAATACAAATTGTATAGCTTAAAGCGCTCGGCTTGATGTAACCATAAAAAAAAAAAAGGAAAACTTTAAACCCAATAAAGTTTTTTCTTGCTTCTCACATGCAGTTGCACAGGGTGTAAGAAAAAAAAAGGTCAAATTAAACTGGTTTTTAATTAAAACGACACTGTCGAAGTCTCTATTAGAGAACTCTATAAATAATCGTAGCGCATCAACTGATATAAACAGACAAATAAGAACACTGCAGTCGAGCGTGAATGACTGCGCTATAATTTTGTGCCGGGTAAAACCGTCAGATATATTCAAGTGATGTTTCCATTAATTAGATCTGCGAAGAAAGTCAAAATGGAGCTAAGATATAAGTTCTTGATTTTCGCTAGATGTTTGCGAAATTCTAGCATATTTTTATGCCTTGTACCTCTTTGTGTTGTGCTAAAAATGTATCATGAAGTTGTACAAATGCAAGTTACGGGCTTAGGCATATATATTCTTGATCGGCATTAACAGTCGACAGTTCATAAAATCCAAGTTACTTTGTGCCTGCTTTTAAACAGCAGACACGCAATTCAAAAACGTTGCATTAAATTGATGACTCCCTAAAAAGTGAATTTCCGAACCTGAAATAATTAATCATTGTACAGTGACATAAGGAAGCATCTCCATTCAGCATATAAATTCTTGATCGACATCAATCGAGTCCCTCTGCCTCTGCTGCAAATGCGAAGCTCAAAATCATTGCATTTTATTGATAACTTCTCTAATTTCCCTTGCAAAGCGGACTGCTGAACCTGAAATAAAAATCAGAGCTCTGCATTATCTGCTAATTGAAAATAAGCTTAAACTGTTTTTTTTTCTTCAAATCTGCGGTGGGTTAAGCGATTTGGTAGCGTTTAAAATCGTTGCTGCCCGAATCACCATGCATAATGCGCTGTGGCGATTCCTAAAAAAATGGCAAAACAAAAATAAATAATGATAAGGGCGTGCCACACACACATACATACATGCATGTGTATGCAACTGGTAACGGCCAGCAACAATAATCACGCGAAACAGTAGCATCTACTGTGGAATCAAGCTGCCACATAATCTGTCAAAAGGAAAAGTTCACAATAAATCAAGTGTCACGTAAATAATATTTTTAAAAAGATGCAGTCACCGAACCTTTGCCACGGTCCAGACAGCTACTCATTAAAAAAAAAAAACCCCAAAACAGCCCACGGCCGGATTGCATGCATGCAAAGTGCGCAGGCAGAGGCAGAGACACAGCAAGAGAGAGAGAGAGAGAGATTTGGGGCAGGGTCTGTGGCAGTGGCAGTGGCAGCTCGAGCTGCACGTCGCCTGTGCTGCTTATCTGAGGCTGGCTGCCGCTGTGGTAAACATAACGAGCGAAGCATTTAAGCTGCTAGCCACAAAAAGGTTGCAAGCAGCCTGGTCCAGGTAGGCAGACAGACAGACACAGAGACAGACGGATCGTTTGAGGTTTCGGGCGATTTTTTGTGCAGCTTCTGCGCGCATTTCGACGTCGTCGATGCCGTTCCTTGGTGTTGTTG
Source organism: Drosophila melanocephala (assembly GCA_037043625.1). Classification (NCBI taxonomy): domain Eukaryota; kingdom Metazoa; phylum Arthropoda; class Insecta; order Diptera; family Drosophilidae; genus Drosophila; species Drosophila melanocephala. Next base: position 291,187 of record JBAMBD010000052.1, read on the forward strand.
TTTTTGAGGAGAGAAGCACGACAGCCACCAGACGAGAGACGGGCGACGAATGACAGACGTACAGACGGACAGGCAGACAGACAGACAGCTGGAAAGACATTGTGCCAAAAAGGCAGAACCCAGAAACCCAGAGGACGGTGCTCGCAGATCTTGTGGTCCACACGCAGTCGCAGGTACGCGTTAATCACACTTTACGTTCATCGGTATTAGCGTTAAATACACCCTGCAACCGAAAAACCCATTCAACGGGTATACTTAAACTCTGTTAATTTATGTAACGCAAAACAAAAACAGGTACAATTTTGTGATCCAACGATGATTAAACTGCGGAAGAAAGGTGGGTCTATATTCACCAGGGACTAGTATCAGGTTGTCAAAGTTTAAGCGTTCCTATTAAGTTAATGCATTTTTTATGCTTTTTTTTATTATTCGTTTCCGTTGTGAAACGATATGGACCAATAACATCGATTACTGTAGCTAGTCCTTAAAAAGAAGTGGAATTTTGTGCAGAAGCTGAATTTCATCCTCTGTAAAAATCATGCAAATATTTATTATTTATTGACTATAAAAAGTCCGCAATTTTTAAAAATTCTAAAGAATAAAAACAATGAATTAAATTTAAAATTTGAGCTTCAAATTAATTGATACAAAATGAAAGTGTATGATTCATTTAAAATATATAATGAAAAAAATAGAAAATGAAGAATATAATTTTAAAAAAATATATATAAAATATTAAATAATAAAAAATAAATAAATAAGGTGACTGATAGTAACATTTTAAACTCAAATCAAGTAAATATTAAGTCATGAAAGTAAACAAGTTTTAAATTATTATTTATATTTGTAAGTAAATATTAAGTCCTGAAACTAAAATTTATTTCGAATATATCATAGAAATATATTTATAATACTAAATTCGAACTGCGAACAGTGTATATCATAGTCGAGTAAATTTTAACGTCTCTTTTATTACTTAATTTGTTCAATTCTACTAAGAATATATTTGCTTGATTGCAAAACAATATCCAATCTAAGCAGCATATTTGCCAGACAGGTCTCAACTATTATCTATCTACTCATAATATAAATACTTATATAATTTTATATTCGATATTTATATAAACTTATTTGATTTTATTATATTATATTATTTTATTGGAGGTATTAAATACCATTTCTATTAATATGCCACATAAAATCGATAATTATTTGAGGCCAATTTGTAAATAAAATAATATTTTTTTTTATGGATTGCTTTTGGAAACTTACAAGATGATTTTTTTTACTTAATTTGTAACGATTTTGTTCAATTCTCAAGGGTATTTCAATGAAAGGGTATTTGTGTAGCTGTTCTTTCCTGTTTGATATTTATTGTTTTTTGTTAATGTTTCTTTTGCCACAAACATTTAAAATTCTTGGCACGTTTTGCGGCCTGGCGAATTGACTTGACATTAAATTAAATTAAAAGGGGTGTCTTCAAAAAAGAAGAACATTTTCGCCGATTCTTTGGGGAATAAGCGCAACGCATCAAATTTTACACCTCAGTGTGGACAACAGTGGCTCCGATTTTGATAGTCGCCAGAGATGAGGGCGTAGGAATGTGTAATTTGACCTATAATATGCGTTAAGTTCGTTGAACCAGCTATTGCCAATAATCGATAATTTATTGCTTGGCCAAAAGGAAATTGCATTCGAACTTGAGCATAAGGAAAATACGATTTCTCTAACACTAAACGCTTACAATTCGACTTCTCTGGCCCGATGATCGGGCTGAGCACACAAGCAGAGGAAACAAACTCAGAGCAGACAGACAGAGGAAACCAACTCGGACTTGGACTTGGACTCGGACTCAGACACACGTATTTATTGTTGCTGCTCTATGTCGCGTACTAATCTGCTGCAGCACATCGACTATTCAGGACCGGCTTTGACTGGAGTCGCGACTGGAGACCGCTGCTTGCCTGCCTGCCTCGTATTCGTATTCGTATTCGTATTCGGTTGTTGTTGCTTGGTTGGCTTGTGAATTTATGTTTTAGGCATTTCATGGCATTGCCGTAGCGCAGCCACGTACTGTTTTCGATATGAGATCTGTTAAGTTCCTGCAAAACTTGGCCATAATATTTATGCCGTTTGTGCGCTGGCTCTGACTCTGACTCTGACTCTGGCTTGTGTCTGCCCTTTGCTGGCTGGCTGCCTCGCTGCCTCGCTGCCTTGCTGCCTTGCTGCCTTGCTGGTGTGAAATAATGATGCCGTTGCCCAGATAAGGTGCCTTCGAAAAGTGGACCTCTTTCAAGCCAGCCCCATTGTGCTTGTGCTGGCAGACCTTATAAGCAACAGCAGCAAAAGCAGCAACAGCAACAGAAAGACAAAAATGGCGAACCAGCAAATAACATAAATGGCTTCAAAACGTAGACGTTGCAGCAAATCTTGCCACTTGCATCTTCATGCGGGTTCGGCAACAGCTTCAGTTTCATGCAGCGCACTCAGTAATTTGAAAATGCAGCCTCGACGTTGCAATTGCAAACTTCTTTTAATATGCCTTTCAACGCCTCGATGCCATTGCCAATTGCAAATTGCAACTTGCAAAAGGCTCCCATCATATTATTATACGTGTTTGTGTGTGTGTGTGTGTCGAGATCGACTCGAAAGCGCATGAGCTGCAACATAATAAGACTACATACATGCATATATATATATATGTATATATATATATATATACACCAACCATGGGGGTCAGTTCAAGGCCCAGTCAATTAGTACAGTCGTCTTCTGCAGCTGGCAGTTAAGTTTCACAGCTTCCAGCGATGCTGGGATAATTTACCTTGTCAAAGCTTATTTAAGTTGCCACCTTTTTCGCGCCGTCTTCTTCTTCCTTCTCTGCTGCCTCATTCTGAACGTGGTAGAGTGCCAACAACAACAACACACAAAGGGAACTTTATATATGTATATATGTATGTAATTCTTCTGGTGGCACGTTTAAGAAATTCGTCAACATCATGATATGAATATATCTTTGGCAGAGATTTATGCTTACGTTTTCAGACCTTTACAGAGGGTATTGTAATTTTGTTGTGGCGTTTGCAACGCATTGACGGAGACGTCTTCGACTCCATAAAGTATATATAATATTGATCAGCATGACTAGCCGAGTCGTTATAGGCATGTCCGACTGTCTGTCTGTTTTCGCGCGAACTGTTATCTCACTTTTAAAGTTATATTGTTGAACAACTTTTTTGTTTAATATGATTTCCAAACTTATCCAAAATGTGTTTTGTTATGCTGCTCACATTTGGACAACTAATAATTCAAATCAAACTACAACATCACATAAGATGCTGCCATAGGAACAATCGGTTGACAGATAAACCACTTTTATTTACCACGTTATCCTAACTAAATTTACCAGTTAAGAGAGTTATTATGATTCAAAAATTTGTACAAATAATTATCAAAATATGACTACTAAATCATATACATTTCTTAGAAGAAGTCAGACAGTTTTCATACTTATTGCGAATTGCAAGGATTCAAAAGCCAACGAATTTTTCTTGTTCTGATATGCTGATTGCTCTATTCTCTTTATTTTCTATATATATTGTTATATCCATTTTTATAAAAAATGCCAAAAACAAGTTTAATTAAATACTTGATTAAGTCAAAGTTTTATCTTTAAATGTTTTATGATATTGATCCTTAAATTGCTTACGAGCGGTGCGGGACGTATAAACTGAGACAAAAGTATTATGGGAGAGAACTAAAACAAGCCTGCAATAAAGTATAGACTTTTTTAACTTTAATTAAGCTGGCAACTCTGCTTAGCTTGTACTTTTCGAAATTAAAAGTCAAATTTAGCAGTTTAAATTGCAATCCAGTCGAGCTCTTTCGGCTAAAGCTTTTCTGCTTATATCTTTTTTACTTTTAGTATTGGTTCTTTTGAATTAGTTATAAAAATTATTACTTAAGAATTATTGAATATTTGTACGCAAACAAGTTTCTGTAAACTTCAATCGTGATGTTAACTTACTTCTTTACAAATTTTACTCTCCACAAAGAATTTTAAGAAGTATTCTTCGGCAAGAATTGTGTATATAAAACACAAATGTTAATTTATACTAGACATTTGCATGTCTTCGCGGATTAAGTAGAAGACAGACGCACCAAAAGTCGACGACTTGTTTTTGGCATTATTTTGTTTGGCTGAGGAGCAAACTGAATTCGGAACTAGAAATGGCTACTAGAGACAATGGCGCAGCGCATATGTGGCTGCCTCATTACGATGTCTGTATGCGGACGGTATTCGATATTCATTATGCTGTATTTTGTGGCTTGCGTGTCTAGCAAAATACTTGAGTCCCCATATCAGCCACAGAAGCCATAGAAGATACCGAAGTTATCCAATTAGATTTTTGCCTTCAAATTTTGAGCAACTGTCTGTCGCTGATGCCGCCTCTCATTTTGGGCGCGTTGTCGTCTGTCCCCTGTTGCGGCCAAGAAGGAACATGTTGTTTGACACCACAATTTGTGTTGTACTTCATGTAACCAGCAACAACTACAACAGCAACAACAAACCACGGCGACGACGCGTTGTCGCGTCTTTTGCATTGCAAAGTACAAATGGAGATGGCTGTGCAACGTTTGCTGTGCAACGACCCTGACTCGACTCCATACAACAGCAGCATCCTGGAGTCTCGCATTGTGTTTCGGGCTGCAATCAATTGTTGCATCTTCGGTGCCCAACTTGTGGCATCTTGTGGCAGACAAGCGGCAGCGCGTCGCCGCCTTCAACAACGGCCAGGTTTAGTTGTTGGCTGCTTTTTTTCTTCTTTATTTTTTGGGCCCGTTGGGCCTGGCTGGCTGGTAGGTGATATTGCATTATCTGATATGTCATTTCTGTTTGCCTCTGTCTGTGTGTCTGTATTCGTTTTTTTTTTTTTCTTATGGTCAACACAGTTTTTTGCTTGTTAACGTTTTGAGTTTTCTGTTTTGGCCTGCAACCTGAAAATCGTTTATCACATTGCTCAAATACTTTTCGTTAGCTGCGCGCTCCTTTTTCAATTATGAGACACGCACCACAAGTTAGCCAACTTGGCTGAAAGTGTCGATATTTATTAAAGAAATAACTCTTAACTGATGCTTAAACTATATATATATATATATGAACATTTAATAGGTTCTTGATCGTTGTGGATAATTTTTAGTCCATATAAAATGAAAAAAATTAAAAGAAATAAAAGCGATTCTCTCATTCAATTTTTATCACATTTTGAAATACGCTTTAGAATAGATTTACTTAGCAAAACTTCGTTTAAAAATTGATTTGCATTGTACAAGTGAAATAAATAAAATTAACTAATGATAGAAATTTAATTTAACTAATAAAACAGAGTAAATTATTGACAGTTGTTTAAAAAAATGTAATAAATGAATGAAAATTGTTCTGTAGGTTCTGTAGGTTGAACAAATTTAAGAGCTTCAAGTGACCTGAGTGTTTAACTTATCTTATAAAAATAAAAAAATAAAATTTTATTTGTAAAAATAGTTATTTGTAATACTTACCAAAGTTTAAAGCAATTCTCTTAGTTGATTTGGTTTTATATTTTTACTCAATTTTCAAATACCTTTCAAAACGCATTTCTCATTGAAAACTGCCTTTAATATTGTAACATAGATATATAGCCAAATAACTAGTTATATATAAATATATAGTAAATAAATATAATAACTAAATACTTTTGGGTGACTTCAATGCCTAATTTAGTTTGAGTAAAAAAAAATAAAAATAAAAAAAATATAAATCGCCCCCGGGTGGACTCGAACCACCAACCTTTCGGTTAACAGCCGAACGCGCTAACCAATTGCGCCACGGAGGCAGTTGAAAAAGGTGAACAAATTCGCTGATCAAGTATTTATAACGATTACGAAACGAGTGAGAATGGGAGAGACAACAAAATATGCATGCAAATATAGTATAATGTTAATAGAATCAAAAACTATAAATATATAATTTTAATGAAGAAAATAACGATAGCGAAAAATAATTTACTTATTTCTTGATAAGATGTGCTAAGCAAATAAAAAACGTAAAATATTGTTTAATAAAATAAGCTTTGCAATGTGATAAACCTTTCTAGCTTGTCTTCTTTTAAATAGGTTATCTTGCCTCAGTCTTACTTTTTATTGCTGAAACTTAGCATATATCAGTATTTCTGCTGCAGGCAGTTCATATGTCAGACCCAGCCGGATCGGATTACTATATCATATAGCTGTAATTGGAACAATGCGTCGAAAGATGACTTCTTGTATGAAAATTTTATTTTGCTTATCAAAATATTCAAAATAAACTCACTTAATATGCGTTTATATTGTGCTCCTTACATCATCAAAATCTGACCACTTTTCTACACAGCAAGGGTAGGTAGTCTTCGGCTTGCCTAAGATAGCTAAGATAGTTCTTTCTTTGTGTTTTATTGGGTATCTGTTGTCTGCATTATTGTTTGCCTCGGATTGAATTACTTGCGGACGTAGCTGCTGACATAAATACATATAAACTTAAAGCAGGGATCAGCAACCCCAGCATCCATTGCATTATTAAATTGCCGTGTCAACAGCTCACAAAGCTCACCAAGCCGCTGTCTCGCTGACATTATCCAATAAAAAGAACTCGCTGTTGAATCTTTGTCGCCCGATTCACTTGCCACTGACCGGAAATCTTCAATTATTTCACTGTCTAGCTTTTGAAATTCAGAACTGTATATAAATACATATATATATATAAATATATATTCGTACATATATATATAAATATATATTCGTACATATATATTTAAATATATATTCGTACATATATATATAAATATATATTCGTACATATATATATATAAATATATATTCGTACATATATATATATATATTCATACCACACTATGTCGTTGTGCGGGACCACCCAAAATGTTTACTTGGTCGACTACAGCACATATAGTAGACAGAGATATAAACAGCAGAAAATCATTATGCGCTGCCATTTCAATTACACATCAAACGTCAGTCAGACTTTTGACAGTGATGATGCCAAGCAAATAAATAGGAAAATATTTTGAAAAAACAAAAACGTACAACATAAATTATGATTACACGCGGCCCCAGCACGAATTTCTTGGGTGGCCACAAAAAAAAAAGGAAAATAAGCATTGTGCTGCGACGTGTCTTAAATATATACAACGATATATATATATATATATATATATATATATAGTTGTATTATTGGAGTAACCTCATCTTAACTAGATTATTATTATTATATAAAATGTATTAATAATGCTGTTATTCAGAAAAACGATAGAGTAAGCTGATCTTAACCAAAATCTGTTCAATATTTTTGACTATGTTTCTTAAGTTGGAAATTGAAATTGTTATTTAACAAGAAAACGTTTCGATTTGTGATTGTATATCTTATTTTGAGCTTAAAATATTACTTAATTGAACGGCTACATTTACTGGAGTGTTGGGCAATCGATAACATCGATAAATGCATATCGCTAAAAGTACATGTTTTTCACATTATAAGAACTAAAGTCTTCAAATTTTGATGGTACGCTGCTTGAGGTCTAATATGGGCATACTTACTGTATAATTGGCTGGCTACGTTCAGTGGATTGTTGGGTAATCGATAACATCGATAAATGCACATTGATAAATCCAAATGATTAATTATTCCTCATTGCCCCACACACGAAGCCAGCTCTTTTGCCATCTTATATCAGTTTGGATTAAACTGACACCTGAGTATTCTGCAGTCGGTAGGAACACTACAAAAACAACAGCTATCGTTTCTATTGATGAGTAAAGGGTTAAGTCTCTGCAATGTGTACGATCTGTAATCTGTAGCTATATATGTCCAACTGCCAACACCTGCAGAACTCTCTCCCTCCTCTATATTGACGAAGAACCGCCCATTGATTCTGTTATTATGCAATGTATGATGAGTTTACAGTTCGTGCAGCAAAATCAAAATTAATGCCGGATTGTGTTGCATGCGATATGATTAAGCTGAAAATGCTAAAGTGCTGTCTGCATTTGGTTTGAATTCGAATGTTGAACAGCCAGAGTCGAAAAGTGTTGTGTGTTGTAAACAAATTTGAAGTGGCAACGGTTCGTGTTCAGAGGGTCGATCGGATAGCCACTTGCATATGCCTCCTATATGACCATGTTGATGATGATGATGACGTCCGCCGCATCCATGTGGCGTGGGCAGACAGACGTGCCTTCATTAGGCCATGCTCAACGCATAGGCCAAAACGTAAACATGGCCGGCTTCTTGTGAATTCGGTGTGTGTGTGTGGAATTTTAATTGATTTCATTTACACACTCTTTTTTCACTATTACTGTTGTGCGGGGGAGCGTATAAGTGTGCGTGTGTCTATGGGTGTGTGAGTGTGTGTGCAATATTTGTATGTGGCTGCTTTGCACCAGTTCTTTTCAAATGGATCCCAAGACGGCCCTCTCTGCAGCATGCCTCACTTGCTACACACATTTTTCTTCTAATTTGTGCTCGCCGTCGCTGGCTTACTTTCAGTTCAAAGCATAATTTTGCGTATCCGTCTTTCAAATCTAAATCGAGTGTAAAGAAAGAAAAAAATATATATATACATATATATATATATATATATACAAAATGCACTTTGATCTATTTTTAAACGATTCCATTTAAAATTTTGCAAAAATACGATTTACCGGCAATATAAATGTCGAGTTGGTCCATATATTTTTACCAAGTATGAGTTGAGAGTATTCGACTATAAGTTACCCTGAAAACAGGGCTTCAACTATTTTAAGTCATCTTTTTTTGGTAAAAGTAAATATACGTATTTCTTCCATGTTTCTTGATTCAATTATTTTACAGATGATCTTTATTGATATTGAAGAAACGGAATAGTCGATAAAATAAAATAATAGACGAGAACTTCTGTTCCAAAATTAAAGTCTCCAACTCGTATAGTCTTTGAGATCAGCTTGTTTATACAGACCGATAGACGGACTTGGATAAATCGACCTGGCTGCTGATGCTGATCAAGAATATATATGCGGAGATGCTTCCTTTACCTCTTTTACCCTTGCTTGAGTCCATCTATTTATCTATATATATATATATATAAAATCAACATGACAAATTTAGTGTTTATATGGATTTGTATATCTACAAATACATATAAAAAATAAATTTGTCATGTTCATTTTTGCTCACGTTTTCAGCAAAATTATGACTTAAGTTTGTAATTAATTGATTTAAGAAAAAGCTATCAATTTGAATTTATCTAATTAATATTTCTTTTGCATCGAATTTTAGCTTTTGAAATTCGCATCAGAAGGCTAAGAATGAGATGAGTTATGTAATCAGCCTAACCAGTTAATAGAATACTTGGGAACAGCCAAGATAATTTAGTAGAATTATATTGATTGGGCACGTTCTAAACGTTTTCTAGGTTCTTCATTAGGACTTGGCTAACTTGGCTAATGGATGGCTAAAATGGCTGGCCGGGCAAATTGCCAATTTGCATTTGGCATGCAGTCGGCATTTGCTTTTATTTCTATGCAAGTGCGAATCGTTTGATGCGATGAGAGCGACGTGAACTATATCATCGCAATATGCATATTGATGAATTATTGTCTTTGACGGGTTGCTTTATATGTTTTGTTGTAGTTTTAACCATATAAGTTTGTTGCTCTCTTATTACCACACGTTGCATATGAAATGAGTCTGAGTGTTGAATTGTATTCTGTTTGCTGTAGGTTTAACTTTGCTGCACCCACTGTGCAACGTTGCCTGTCACGTTTCTGTGTTGCATTTGGTTTCTCGGAAATTGCATTATCGTTTTTGTGTTTTTCACTCACCGAACGCAAAACGATTATTTACAGCCTAATAATGGCTGGGACTTTATATAAATGGTTCATGTAACTGTCTACTGAAAAGTGTGTGAAACCTGCATTTCTTATCTGTAATGGCAAATAATTAAAATTATGATTCTAGTAATTATTCTAGTAATTAGCAGTTTTCTTCATTTATTGTTTTTAGAAATCTGACGCCTGATAAGTGAAAATTTTTATTAATTCAAATCAAGTTAGAAAGATTACTTGAGATGAATAATAAAAAAAATAATATTATATGTTTTTTATAACCAAAAAAAAAGGATGGAAAAAGATAAACAGCTTAGTTGACAAACGAATTTAAGGTCTACAACTTCTATCTATTATTGTTTTTTGTTTTTGTTGTGCTTACTTGTCCTATCAGCAGTAATTGGGTGCAATTAAAAAAAGCTACTAATACATAACTAACTAAACTTGTTATGGAGTTGAGATGAATCACGCAAAGTAAAGATAATCGTCTCTATATTGAAACAGGAAAGAATCGCTTTCTCAGACACGCCGATGATTAAATATCCTTGCAGACATCAATCTACCTGTGAGCATTATAAATAGAAATAAAAAAATGAACGATTGTTCCTGTGGGAGCTATATAATATAATACATATTGAGTTGGATTTGTTTTGATATCAGGCTAAACAAAAAAGTTTTTCATACAAAAACACAAAAACGCATCTTTCTATAGATTGTTCCTATGTAAGCTGTATAATATAGTAGATAGCTGATGATATTTTGTTGAAATGTTAAGAGCATAATTACACGCACAGGTGCTGAGTTTAGCTTCGATGATTTTGAAAAATATGTTGAATGATTGTTCCTATGGAAGCTATCTGATATAGTAATACGATGCTAATGATTTTTTGTAAAAAGTATAAGCTCAAAAATACGCATATTGAGTAAGTTTTGTTTTAATAACTTGACGAATAAAAAGGTTTGTCGAACAAGAACTCATCCATGAAACGATAATTCCTGTGACAGCTATATGATATAGTAATCCAACTCGCCTGAGGGACTAGTTTGCATAAAACTATACAGACAGACGGATTTTGGCTATAACGACTCTGCTGTTAATGCTGATCAAGAATATATATTCTTTAGGGGTTGTAAACGTCTTTCTTCGTGCGTTACCAACTTTGCCACAAAATTAAAATCCCCACCGCAAGCGAAAAAAAACAGATTAATTTGCGCTTATGCCACCCAAAGAGTGGTTTTTAATTGAACATTGTCTGGCACACATTTTGAGAGAGAGACACGCAAACATGCAAACAAACTGAAAGACTCTTGATTTGAGGCTCTTCTTCAACTGAAATGCATTGCAGGCAATTAAATTTGATAAGCCGACCGCTGGGGCTTAAAAACAATTGTTATTCATTCAAGTGATTGGCGCTTGTTTATGAATTTTTAGTTAATTTATCAGGAATGTTGTTGTGGTTCCCCTTGGTGAATTCGCAAAAAGTGTGCACAAAATTTGTATTTTGAACTTTGTATGATGACATTATAATTAAGAGCAGTGTAAACACTGAAAAATGACTTTTTTATATATATTTAATATCTGTTTAAATTGTGACAATATAACCGAAGCCACAACAATTCGCTTGAAATTATTCGTCTATAAGAAAGCAACGCTTAATTTGTTAGTGTATTTGGTTACTTATTTCCAACAATTGTACATCTGTTCATTAATATAATTTGCTCTTTTATTACTTTGCAGGTGAGCTGAGCGCCTACGTTTTATCAGCGGACGAAGACGTCACCGTTGTTGAGGCTGCCGCTGCTGCTGCTCTGTTGAGCGGAGCAGTGACAAGAGTCACGCACGAGAAGCAAATCAAAAGCGGTGAGTGCAAAAGAGAGTGCAGTGAGAGCGAACACAAACGAATGGAAGAGCAGTAAGCAAACTGCAAACGTGTTTGGCATTGCTTAAATATACGTTTGGATTGTCCACATACAACATCCTCGATAGTATAGTGGTTAGTATCCCCGCCTGTCACGCGGGAGACCGGGGTTCAATTCCCCGTCGGGGAGAGATGTTTACATTTCTTTTTTTAATTTTTTTTTTAATTAACATTTTATATTTTTTTATTTGCAAGTTTTTGTTTTGTGAACATTCATAAAACTATTAATTTTATAAATTGAACAATTCTATAATATAACAATATACTTAAGAAGAATTTAAAAAACATCGAATAATAACTATAGAAAAATGTACAAGTAGAAAAAAAACCTGACCTCTATACTATCGAGAATGTAGTATTTATTAGTAATATGTATATATGATACATTTTAATTTAATTTTATATATTTTGCCCTGCTTTCATTTTCATACAAAATATTACTTGTTGTTGTGGTCACTAATAAAAAATAGAACATGTCAGGGTCGAGTAAACAACAATGATTTAATGTTTTTCGTGATAAGTGATAAGTGTTATATATGCAATAATGTTATTGATACTATTTCGCTACACAATTGCGTAATACAGGGATCCTAATTGGTTTGTTTTTTAATGGGTGGATGTTAACTTACTGAACACAATGATAAGATAATGGTTTTTCAGAGGAAAGAGACTTATTTTTATATACTAGTCATAGTAATATCTGATTTCTAAGAGAGGGTGAAGATAGATAACAACTTTACAAGGAAATGTAAACAGTATTGAAAAAAACATTATGAATAATCATAACTCGATTTACTGCAATTACACTTGTCTTAAAACTTTCATGTCGTACATTTTTTTAAATACTTTTTTGAATATATGGTAAAATTAAGTCTTTGCTTTTCTGCCACGTATTTTCACATTGCAAAACGGCATTTGTGGAATTTAATGTTGCCTGAGAAAGATGAAATGCTTTCAGTCTTATTTTTACACACCGACAACAGCAACTCGCCCACGTTGACACAAATTTTGTGTACAATTTCCATGCAGATACAGATACAAAAACACATACAGATATAGATATAGATACAGATACAGATACATGTGTCTTATGTGTTTGTAATCTGTGAGTTGATGTTGCTCCCAGCAAGGAAGATTGGACGCATTGTTCTCAGACGCTGCGGCTGACTTTGATTTAATGCCCAGTCACACTCTAAATGACATTTCTAACCTTTGGAAATAACTTCTTTTTTTGTTGTTTTGTTTTGTATTTCTCTGGATTTCTTTTTACCCTTGTTCAGTTGATTTTTGATTTTGTTTTTGTGTTTTTGAATGCGTGTTGCGTACATCTGTTGGCCATGCCGTGTTGCATTGGCCTGCTGCTGCTGATGCATGTTGTTGTTGCTGATCTTTTCTTTCTTTATTTCTTTCTTCAGTCTGTATCTATTGTACATTTTAAATTGTGTTGATTCGTTCCAGACACACACACAAGCGCACGCAGACTCTCGCACACAGACACTTGGCCCGCCACTCTGTCTGGAGCGTTGTCCGATTTACACACAAATGTGTTTCATCTTTTCTTTTTCTTTCTTTTTTGTTCCCAGAAATACTCAAAATCGTCCATGAAAAACTACAATATTATACACTCCTTGTTGTTTATTCTTCGCATCTTCTTGGTTTTCTTGTTTTTTTTTTCTCTTTATTATTGAATTTAAACACTTTGCATTGCGATAGGTGCTAATTTATGAGATTTGAGTGAATCCTTTCGTTTGCATTATTAGTATAGTTAATAAAAATTTCGCGCCTAGCATTTTTTCTTCAAGCATCTTTTGTTCTTCAATGTATCCAATTGAACTGCAGCACTCCACTCTCCTCTCTACAATCTGTGTCTCACTCTCTGCTCTCTAAATATGTGCACTCTCTCTGCTCGTCACAAGCCAGATAAACGCATAACTGAAAACAACTGTATGCTTGTGTGTGCGAGAGTGTGTGTGAGAGTGTGTGTGTGTGTGCAAGAGAAAGAGACGGCAACAATGAATGCACGTCTGCTAAAAGAATTAAAAGCAAGCAGACAGATGCTGTCGAAAGTGCTAAGCGAGAGTATACCCTACAATCTACACAAGTCTTCCATTATTTTGCAATAGTACATGAGTACCAAAATAGTACATGAACAAATAAATAGTACATGAGTACGAAAAGAGCAAATGCGTACCAAAAAGACAGACATGCAAAATAGTGAAGAACGGACAGATTTATTAAGAAATAATATTTACGCACATATGTTATATGTCCATTACATATATTTTAATACATTATATTATATTATTATTTGTATTATTTATAAACATTATATTTATTTAAATTTTAAGGTATAAAACATTATTATGCTCAATTCAGTTCAGGCCATAACCCATTTTTAAATGACATATAAATTGTTGGCTGTTAGACAATCCGCTCTGTGCATTGTGCAGGGTATGTCAGTGTAATGCCCTAGCAAACTGCATCTCCAATGTCTGTGGAGCACCACAGGCAGGCGATGCAGGCGAGCACAGTTTGTGCCCCTTTTTTGTGCCCGACTGTGCGCCGCATGACTCCTACACTTGAAAAATCACACCTCGCAGGTAACCACCAGCACCTCCAAGCCCAGACAGCAGCAAGAACAATTCAGACATAAAATGGCAGCACATCGAAGTCTACATACTCTGACTGCTTATATCTAATATTTTAATAATTATTACTTTAATTATTAATTGAAATTTTCTTAAAAGCAATTAATTAAGATTTCATTTCAATTTGAGAGCTGAAGACTTCAATATAAAAGTTCTCGTTTAGCATATGCAGATCAAGTTTATTTCATTTTATGGACAACAACCAAATTTTCCCGAATATCCTTCCAATTAATATCTAATATACCCAGATATATTATTGATCAACTGTAAATATTTCATTAAGATGGAATGAGAAACATCAATTTTTTTATTAACATTTTATTGAGCATATTGAGCAAGCTAATTTTAGCTAGCCTGTTATGTCTTTAACAACTATTCTAAGATGCTTGGACTGCATTTTTCATATCGAAGCTATATATATTTATATAGTATTCGCCAAATTAATAAGAACATATTGACAGTCGTATCTGCTGAGTTTGTCTAAGATATCTGCAATATTAAGAAATGTTTCATATCGAAACTTTTCTTTCGATCGACTTTTCAAAAATGTAGCCATATTCCATGGCGTATTTAGAATACCCTCCGCGAGTGTATAACTAATTTCTTAATGATTGAAAGCAGCAGTAAAGCATTTAGGGAGTTCCCCTCAGTAAACCTGAAAATGCAGCTCGAAAAATTAAAGCAAATTGCTCATTTTTATCGTGGGTGGAGATGTTCAAAGGGGGTTTTCTTCTCCTCTTCTTTTTGACTGTTTAAGGTTATCTTTGTGGTCATAAATTTAACGCGAGTTCAGCGCGGGTCGCTGACGCCTCGCTTGCAATAATGACAAATGCGTTTTTAATGCCAAAAATATTGAAATTACTACCTGCTAATCGCTAAGCGTTTTGACCATTTACCTAAGCGACCACCGTTTGACCTGCAAGTGCTTAGTGTAATTTTGACTGAAAAAAATCACACAAATGCTAAAATGACAACTGCAAATAGCAATGAGGAAATGTATCTGTATCTGTAGAAAATGCTGGCTACGATCGTCTCAAACATTACCTTAAAAATACCTTATATTTGCATGTTATTCCAGCCAGCTGTAGTTTAAATGGAATGTTTACAAAAAAGGTCTGGCAATTATCCAGCGGCAGCAGCCGCAACGGGCAGTCTCAATTTTTTATTTTTTTTATTTTTTATCTAGATAAGTCTGTAATAATAAGCGAAACCAGCACGATCGACGATTGAACTTTGTGCAGACTATCTTATTTTGAGACACGCAAATCTTTTGGCTACACAAAGAAAAGGTGGCGGTGAAATGTTGCCCAAATATGGCAGGACAGCGTTCTAAAAACTTTAAAATATTTTTAATGTTTGTCTACACAGCACAATTGCAAAAATCGCTCTAGTTTATAAATATGTAGCATAAAAATCTAGCATATGTCAAATAAATATGGGATAGTCTCTTAGCGTAGCATAAAAGATCTGGATACCAAACGTGTACACCAATGCACACACACACATCAACATACACACACACAGACACACACACGCAAACAATCAGTACACTCAAAAACTTGATATACTAGTGAGCGTGACCAAAAGAAAAACACGTTCTCGCCTCTCTCTGCTCTTTTGTAAATCTCTTTCTCACGCTATCTCTCTCTCTCTCTCATTTGCTTGGCCTCTCACACACACATTCGCTCTCTCTGGTCACCCACACGTTTCCGTCACAGCGACGCCAACGCACTCATGCACACTGCATAATAGTTCTTCAAAACACGACACGAGAGAGAGAGAGAGAGTGCTAGCGAACGAGTGAAATTATCAGCAGCGGCATTTTGTTCTACTGCTCGCAAAGTTTGTTTAGTGGCTGGCTCTCTCGCAGCTCGCCTGTTGCTGCTGTTGTGCATTCAGTACGTAAAACGTCTTGGTCGTGTTGTGACGTATCTCTGCGCATTTCGCTCGTTGAGGCTATACATTTTTCTGTTCATTCGTAAATATATTTCGTCTGGCTTTAAATTAGCCATCAAAAGCAAAGATAAATTGAGAGTTCCTATAAATCAAACGTGGCTACAAATTAGCAAAAGAATGTTAGAAATATATATAAGCTTATTTTGTTGTGACAAAAAAAAAAAACAAAACAATGTGTGTTTCTGTGTGTGTGTGTGTGTAAATCAATCAATTAGTTAAATACAAAAGTAGCTGAATTATTGAATAAAAATACACATTGTTCTCACACAACTGATTGGCTGATCAGGATAAGCGTCAGATTTCAACTGATTTGTATAGCCACCTTTCGTATATAATTACAATCAACGTGGTGATCACGCGCTCACACCACCAGCGGCAACAACAACAAACAAACAACAAACAAACAACAACAACAACAGCAAACAACAACAGCATCACCAAACTAACAACAACAACAGCAACATAAACGATCCATAAAAAGAACAAGAACAAACGAAAAAAGCAGGAAGAGAACATAACTTGGGGATCAAGTTTGCCAAAACCCATAATTTTTTTTTCGTCCCCAAGTCCGGGCACTTTATAGGGCTCCATGGTGTCGCCAGCTTGACCGACGCCGCCGCCGGCCGCAAACCAAACCAAAAACAACAAAAAATCAAGCCAAGCCCGAACCCCGAGCCAAAAGGAAAGAGGAGTTGTCGTCGCCAGCACCAATATATAAATATATATACACATAAATACATACTTATATATATATATATACATATATATATATATATAAATATACATATATATATATATAAATATATATGTATACAATATATGCGAGCTGAGTTCTCGTTTCTCCACACGATCTGTGCTCTCAGTCGACGGGCGGCTCGGGTTGCTGCCGCAATTATTGTTTTGTTGCACGGCCAGAGAGCTAAGCAACTGGGCCCCAAACACCCAAACACAACAAGAACAACAACAACAACAGCAGCAACAGCAGCAACAAGAACAAGAACAACATTTGAGGTTGCATTGCAAGCGCTTCAACTGCTTCGCATAAAAATCATCATCGTTTCTGTTATTGTTGTGGTTGTTGGCATCTCCAGACATGGCGCCAATGTCCAGAAAGAAGAAGGCTCATGGTAAATATTAATATAACATTTCTCTTCTTTTTTTTTTCTTTTCTTTATTTTTTGCTGCATATGCTCAATAAATGCTCTCCCTTTTTCCAAAATGTATGTTTGAAGCGATGTGGGCATATGGGAACGCGTAGAAAACTCTTTTCGAGTGGATATTGATCTAACGATATTATTTATTTTGATACATTTGCATGGTGGCTGAACGTTGAACTGGAAACACTTAATATTTATATTTAGGAAAACTCAAGTTACACGATTTTAAGTAGTTTATTCTAAAATATTAGGTTCAACTTTCTAACCATTAAAATTGATTGAAAGACTTTCCAGAGACCAAATTTGGCATATACGATTTTCCATATTTCGATATGAAGTACAATCTAATGCTTTATACCTATTAAGTTTGGGTAAAAGATTATATATGGGTAATTATAGATATTAGATTTGGCATAAATCTGCTAAGTTTATCTCATAATCGGTAAAATTTAAGTTTTCGACATCAAATACACAAATATAACCATACTATTCCATAAGAATATAGCTCAGCTTTATGTCAAACAACATTAGCAGTATAGGGTATCTATAAGTCAGTCCCCATTGACTTAAACTTAAACTCGCTTGTTATTTTTATATTTGCTTGTTTAATAATTCTGTGACTCGCTTGTGAATTTGATGGGGTCTACGAGTGTCTTTGTGAGACTCTGTTCCAATCCTGTCCAGAAGCCAGAAGAGAGAGGGAATGTTCCGATCATTGCTAATGATTGTGGCTCATAACTATGCAACGCTCATATTACAAATCAAATCAATGTCGAAATAATCCTGCTGTTCAGCACATAATGTTTTTCAATTCAAATTCGTTCTCCTGTTTTGTATTTTCTGTTTCTAATCGCTTGGCGTTGTGCGTTGTCTCAGGGGTATTCAGTGGCAAGAGGGTTACTCGAAACAGTCGAACAGTGCCTTGCCTGTCGTCCCATAAAGGTGGCTTAAAATATGCGACGTCTTCGGGTTCAGGGTCTGTCTCCTTTGCACCTTTAAATATGCTCTCTTCGCTTGCTGAACATGTTTTCTTAATTTTTTATGGTGGATCATGGTGTGCAGGTAGGTCGCAGCAAACAAGCAAGTAATTTAAACTGACTGACCAGCAGATACCCTATATTCTGTCAGGCAGATGTCTCTCTTTCCGTCTGTTTGTGATTATTCAGCTTGATGTACACCTTTTTTCTGTGCATTTTTAATGAGCACAGGGTACACAGAAATAATGGGAAAGGGTTGCCCCGTTATTATCTGATTAAACTATTTTGATATGCATCTGAGCATTTGATTAGGACTACAGTTTGTAAATGTTATTTGTGGGTTTAGACTGAGTGGTTGTATTTGTAAGCCAAAAGCAATCTTTGATTACTTGTCAGCTCTGATTTTTTGAGATTCCAAAAATAATTGCTTATAGCATATGGCATGTGTTCATATATATATATATATATATAACACTTGTATGGCATGGCATACTCTGTTTGCTCTGCATAAAAATTTAATTAAAAATTATTATGAACAAACAAGCAAAGTGGCCTGGTTGCCAATTAACTGCTCACAGTCAGTGCCAAACTATGCCAGGTGTTAGCTAAGCCTCTCTTCTTTATATATATAATACAAAGATATATATATGTATATATATGTGTGTATATATATCTGTCATTGTTTGTGATTTAGTTTGCTGCCTTTTTCTTAATGAATTCGCCATAGGCGGTCCAGGCTCCCAATTTATTCAAATGCCCGTGAAATGGAATTAAAATCCACCAGGTGCGACAAATGCAAAAATATATTTGGGAAAAATAAAATTCGTTTGAGTTTGTGCGGCGTTTTTAAAACGTTTTTTTTTTTTGTTTTTAATTTGATTGAAACTTTAAACCGCTCCCAAATATCATAAATGTATAATGCAGAGTGCTAGACAGAGCTGGAGAGGGGATGGAGGGGAGGTGCTGAAGGTGCTATCATTATTTTCATTTATGATTAAATACGCCACACATAAAATGTTCCAATGAACAACACAAAAAACTGATAAGGCGACGTGACATGCAACTGTGTCTGTGTCTGTGTGTCTGTGCCACTAAACTAACTCAGGTATAATACTACACGCACACACACATATGTATGTTTGTACTTGTGTGTGTGTGTGTATATATATATACATGTATTTGGATCGACAACTTGGCCGACTGCTGGTATGCTAGGTTGACTCAATCTTATCAGTGCGTCGCTAGCGTAAACAAACATAACTATTAATAACAACTCAAAATGCGCAGGACTTCTGAGAGAGAGAGAGAGAGAAAAGAGAGAGTCAGCTAGACTAGCAGATACCCTGTTTTCAGGCATGAAACAAGCACGACTTATCCAAAACTGAAGGATATCAATAACAAGTCAAAAGTTCACATGACGAGAGAGACAGGCAGACAGACAGACAGATAGACAAAGAGTGAGAGATATACTAGTAGATACCCTGTTGCAAGAAATAGATAGATATTTAGACAAGCAAATACCCAGAATCTATAAAATTAAACGGGTATACATAATACATCGAAGGTAATCAATCAATCTAAAGTTTAGCTGTTTAAAATGAATGCTTATATTTTTTTGAAAAATGTTAAACACATTTTTACAGTCTATTTTTTTGGACATATTTCTTAAGGTTTATATTTTTGCTGACATTGTGGTTCATCATGCGATTCATTTATAATTTTGATTTTTTTGCTTCATTAATAAGCCAACTTGGCGACTTTGGCACGCAAAAGAGGTCATTGATTTTTTAGGCCTGCATATTGGCATTTTTTCCCGCCTTTCACCCTTTCACTGGCCCTGTGTCTCTCTTTTTGGCTGCAAAGTCAGCAGTAAATGGCCAACCATCGAATTGTTGCGTCTTTAAAGTCAAATAATGCAAATTTGTTTTGACTGTTTGGCGATAATAATTGTTTTTATTATGGCTGACTTAAAAAGTTTAATCGACGTACTTGAGATAAGAATTTTAGCAGTAAGTGCAATTAACTTGGCCAATTGCAAGTTTGCTAATTGCAGTGTTGCTTATAACGATTATTAAAACACTTTACATAAGATACCTAGAAATTTTATTGAGCAACTGTCAACATTTCAGTAAGATCAGATAAGAAACACAGATTTAGCAAACCACAATTTTCTAAATCTAATTTCTATTTTAAAATGAGATTCAGGATATCTCCCAGTCGACATTCTAACTAGTTTTGCTTGCGACTTATCTTAGAGCTACTTGATTTAAAATTTATTAGCCAACATATATAAAGTGCAGCTCTGCAATCGTCATTAATTTTTAAATCCTTTATTGCTACATTTGTCGGTTTAACACGGCAATCTCTCTTTATTCTACCTGATACCAAACACTAATAACTCTATTCTTGGCACTCGAAAATTAGTAAGAACATTCTGACTTGTGTTTTCTTATGCGATCTAATCTAATCTTAGAGTTACTTAATTTAAAATGAATTACTTAATAATACCAAATGCAGCTCTGTCTGTTATTATTTGTGCCTTGAGTATATGACGGAAACGACTGCAATCGTCATTCGTTTTTAGATGCTTTATCGCTCTTTTCAACTTGTTACCAAACTTTATTAACTCTATTCTAGGCACTCGAAAGTTAGTCGTAAAAAGCTTATAAAATTCCATGAAAGAGACGCGAACGCGTAGATTGCGTTTTTATCATCATGCAAAGCCATAAATCAAGAGCCAAAAAAAAGAAAGAAATTGCAGAAGATGTTCAAGGCCTGATGCTGAAATATCGCATAAAAAATAGATATGTATATATATATATATATATATATATATATATATGTACAAACAGTTAAACAGATACGCCCCCTCAATTAAAAATGCAAACAACAAGATACTTAAACAGTCAAAGGAAATTGCTTTTAATTTGACTAGTCATTTATCAACAAGTACATAAAAAATATATAAAGACATATCAGCTAAATGCCTCGATTTATGAGTTTTGTTTGATACGAGTTCAAGGACACTTATAAGTAACTCTATCTTCGAGTTTATTTTTGGCTATCTAAAGACACAATCTTATCCTATAAAGGGTATCTATCTATCTGTCTTATTGTGTACGTCTGTCTGACTCTGTTCATCAATCTTTTAATCCGTTTGAGTCTCCATAAAAGCTGAAGACGACAACAAATGTACAGATCGGAGCACGGGGTATTTGCTAGCCAAGCACTTTTGATGCTAGCATTCTGGCACGTTTTGTTTACAAAGGGTCTC
Source organism: Drosophila melanocephala (assembly GCA_037043625.1). Classification (NCBI taxonomy): domain Eukaryota; kingdom Metazoa; phylum Arthropoda; class Insecta; order Diptera; family Drosophilidae; genus Drosophila; species Drosophila melanocephala. The sequence continues at coordinate 313,012 of JBAMBD010000052.1, forward strand.
ATTTTTATTGTCCACACACACACACATACACACACGCACACGCACATAATGAAATCAAATTAATCTGCAAGATGCACAGCTCAAAAAAACTCTGCTGAGTGTTGAGTGTTGCATGCATTTATTTAATTTTGATTAATCGTCAATTGTAATTTACCGTGAATGGAATTTTTAGCTGTTTGCTTGTCTGGGCAGGAAGCTGCCAGAGAGATGTGTGTGTGTGTGTGTGTGTGTTTGTTGTTGCTGTTTGTGTACATCTTGCAGATACATTTTATTCTGATTTTGTTTTTTACTTCTGTCTTTTTTTTCTGTATATATTTAAGTTGACAAGCAACAGCAGCTGCCTGCCTGTGTATCCATATCACAGAGCAGCGCTGAACCCAGCGGATCAGTTCACTAATTTTCACATGTGTTTAACACACACTGTCGACAGTTTTGAGACACATCCGAGTGGCATATATACACTTAAATATATATATATATATATATACAGTATGTGTAACAGGATATATGCTTGCTGTGCCTGAACGCTCTTCCAAAATGGCGAAAAGATTTTGTGGAAATTCTTAAATGTTCCATGCAGTGCACAAGCGAAGCCTTTTAATCACTAGTTTATTTATTTTCGAAAATAGCACAGCGTTTTTCATTACTGTCCCTTCATTTTAAATTTCTCATTAATTTTGCAGCTTTTAGCCAGCCACCTGCTGTGTTAATTAGCATTGACAATTAGTGCACACCCGCCTCAGTAACATGTATTATTATTAGTTTATATTTAGTGCTACAATTGTACACATGTTTCGTGTCTGCGAGCACGTCAGAGTACGCTTTTAGTTTAGCTCACAGACAGCGAGTCGGAAACTTTATTAGACCGAAATAAACAAGCAAGCAAGTAGGCTAGAGTCGAGAGGGGCCGACTAGCAGATACCCTGTTGGCAGTTTGTTTGATCTGGAAATGCGTTTTGCTTAACAAAATCTGTGTTTTTTATCCGATTTTAAGTACTGAATGAATTTGAAGAGTTGGCAAGTCTGGGAATATCTATACAGTTGTGAATTATTGCTATCGGAACTCGATTTGTATCGATATTCGCGAAACGCTGTCAGTTATCGATAAAATTACATAAACTTCCGCCTGTTACACGCTTTTACACAATTCATCTTACTCTTTTTTGGCCCATTTTCAATGGATGCTGAGGGTATTAAGCTAGCCGGCCAACAACTATTGAGCCAGAAATCATGAATCGAGGCGAATGACAAAGCAGCTACTACTGCATATTTAAATTCAAAATATATGCATATGTTTGTGAACATGTGCCCAAAATAAATGTTTTCTTTTGTCTGCAGTAAATAAATTTGTTTTTAAATATATTTGCATATATTTTGAGACTGTGGGTTGATGGTTTTTATTTTGTTACGTAGTCTTCGTTTTTTTATTTTATTATTAATTTTTTTTCCGCCCTTGCAACTTGCGTCTTTAATTTCCTGCCCAGATAAAAATGTATTTTTTTTGTTTTCGTTAATTTTTCAATTGGTTAATTTATCTGATTTTCTGGCAGACTATGGAAAATAATTGAAACTGAATAACAGGCAGACTTTGGATGATTTCAAAATACTAAAAGCAGCTGCAAAATGTTTCATTGTGCAGTGCTAATGGAAAATAGCTGAACACTTTGGGTGTTCTTTGAAGGAAGTCAACAGTATCTGGTTTCATAGTTTTTCTATCCTTCCAAAAATAATCCCAGCACTTTCTGTCTGTCAACTTGAGTTCTTAGACAAATCTGAAGCTAGCAAAAATGTCATTTTGTGTGGGTTCCTTTTTTTTTTTAGCTGCTTTTAGAGGCAGTTGGCAAGTCAAATGCAGTGACATAAAAACGCTGCGTTTCAGGTGGGGCTGAGGAACAGCTCTCTCTCTCCCTCTCCCTCTCCCCCTCTCTCTCTCTCTCTCTCTCTCTCTCTCTCTCTCTCTCTCTCTCTCTCTCTCTCTCTCTCTCTCTCTCTCTCTCTCTCTCTCTCTCTGTCTCTGTCGCCAGCAGCGTTGTAGTGGGAGTATTTTTAGCCTGGGCGGTCCGTCCGCCAGTTGCGTTTTTGACGTAATGTTTACGACACGAACAGCGAGCATATCCCACGCCTTTAAGGGAAATGATAAACGGCTAAATGCGATTGTGAATGTGAATGCGATTGTGAATGTGAATGTGAATGTGAATATGAATGTAAATGCAAACGGAAAGCAAAATCGAGTATCTCCACTTCGGGGGAACTGCACCTAGCAAAGCCGACACGATGCGTGGCGATGATATATTATGTGTCTCTATATGTATGTATATATAATGGGATGCGCGTTGGCAACGGAAATCGTTAGATGAATCATGAATCATATAGCACACTGTCGCCATAAATTGATATATATATATATATATATATATATATATATATATAGTAGGAAAGGGTACACGTTGTAAACAACAATGAAGTGCAGCTGACGGGCAATTAAAAGCAAATAATTTACAACTAATAGCATTGACTCCAAACTCGAATTGAGAGAGGATTCCCAATTGCAATTGAGTTTAAATCTTGGAATCTTTTTTTCATATTCGGAGCTAAATCAGAAAATTCAGAACCGAACATCGAAAAGTTCTTATTTGTTTTAATTTTTTGTTTGCTTGCTCCCCAGGTCAGGTGGATTTTATTTTTAATTTTTATGTATACTGCAATATATTTAAGTTAAGTAAACATGACTGCTGAGTCAAAAAATAAATATTTCAAATTGTTTTCCTTGATTGTTTTCGAGTTAAGCAGAAAAACCACAATTTTCAACTTTATATAAGCTATAAAAATATAGCTCTATAAGTGTTTAATAATTCAGCGCTTGGCTTGACAATTTTAAAGGGGTTGTATTATTTGAACAGCTGGAAAAATATCTTGAAATATATAACAAAAGACCCTATTTAATTTCTTAATAGTTCTCATACATTAGGGCTCGTACCAAAGTGTTTATTTCTCCCCTGAAAATATTTCTGGTCACTAATTCCAATTTAGATATTATTTAATTGTTAGATGCTGTGCTTATTATATTATTCTTGTTATTATTATTGCATTCCAGTGCAAATAATGCGCATATTTGCATAATTGACTGTTCAAAACTAGGCAACGCCAATATAAATGACAAACCGCATATAAACTATAGACTAGATAGAAACTAGTAATTTTTGCTAGCTATTTGACAGAGCCTGCTGGGCAAATAAATTTGAAATCGTGGGCGTATTGTTGGCCAAGCGTTATGGGGCTGCCTCTTAATCAAAACGCTGTCAAAATGCTTAATAAAAAGTGCGCCACACGCTCAGTTTGTGCAGCAGTCGCTTAATTTCAAGAGTCTGCATGCGTTTTAATTAAGTGTCGCATAGTTTTTAATGAAATCAAGAAATGCGATTAAAAACGCGTCAAACTGCGGCGCGTGGGTAACACACACACACACACACATACACATAGATGAGAGAGAGTTGATTTACGCACGTGTGTGTGTGTGTGTGTGTGTGTGTGTGTGTGTGTGTGTGTGTGTGTGTGTATTAGGGATACCACGGGAACAATTCAATGCGTGGGTTGCCGGATGCTGCTTGCTGCCTGCTGCCTGCGCTGCCTATGAAACAAGGGCGAACTCCAAAGAAACTTGTTTGTTTCGCATGCAAAGCAGAAAAGCAGACAAAATAGACACAGAATGAATGAATACATATATGTATTGAATATGATTAAAGCCACTTTGGGACTGTTATTGGTGGCACAAAGTGCTAAGAGTCAGTAGCTTTTAAAGACAGTTGCCCCAGCATTGCTTCAGTTTGTTGTTACAATAAAATAGCGCGCAGTTGGTAAATAACACACTCAATATAACATTTACATATGTAAACATATGTACGTACATACAGCACCGGTCAAAATAATAGAACAGCAGCCACATCGAATGTATAATCCCAATTCCAATGCACTTCTTATCATATCTCCTATTCTTTAAGTTAGCTACTCCAGTATATCGATTTGGGAGTGATTGGAATAATAGTAATCCTGTTGGAAATACTCGAGTACATTGAGTAATCGATCATTTTTTGATGACCTCTATTTAAAATTAAAATTTATTTTCAATTTATGTAAAAGTAATCCAATATTATTTAATTTGCTTATTTAAAAGCATAAAGTGAGCTTTCTTAAGGGAGATTCTCATTAAATAGCGCCAGTCTTAAGGACAAACGTATTTGGAAATCAAAAATTACAAAGAAAAAAACTCAGCGTAGATCGTAATATTGTCAGAAATATCTGTTTAACTTAATCTGAGAAATGCAAGGCAAGATCGTTTCTGAAATCAATAAAAACAAAAATAACAAACTTAAAGCTTGTCAAAATAGCACTTGAATTGTCCATTGAATAAATAGAGAAGTGATTTGTGTCCAAAATGGTTTTGTAATGTCCCAAGCACCTCGACAAATGTGTAAGACAAATTGCATGTTTAAAAATACACACGCAACACAACAATTAACATGACAAACTGCATACGATAATTTTGACGAGCTTCTCATACTACTGCTCTTATTATTTTGACCGTCACTGTACAGTGTATATTCCAGTTTGTGATCAAGCTTCAAGAGGAAATGGCTACAAATGCAAAGTGCTTTCAATGTAAATAGCAACAAGAAACAAGAAAGAAGGGATTCATTTGGCACGCCGAAGATTACATACTCTAGCAAAAACCAAGTCCAGCTGTTCAAGCAAAAAAAAGCAACTGGTTATCGAATATAATTGCTGATCCAGCATATATGTATGTATATGTATGGTTCATGGATGTAGTCTGATGACTTTTGTTCAAGTACTTTTATTTAAATCAAGTTTACGCCCAGTCAATTAATATTTATTAATTGCTTCTCCTTATTGTTTTTTGTTTTTATATTTCTGTTATTTATTGGATACGCCTACTGTTGCAACAAAGTTATCTTGAATTGCCACAAATTGTTTCCATTGTGTAGGTTTATTCACTTAGCTGAGCATTTTATGGTGCGCAAAATGGAAATGCATTCAACAAATTTAAAAACAATCAAACATTTGCATTTGATACTCAGTGCGATTCGTCGTGACAAAATCAAAAAGAATGTTGAACCCCATTCAAGATTCAAATCTCAAAATAAATGCTGTTGTTGCTTCCAACACACTTCTGAATGTAAACCAACCTAATAAACTAAACAACAAAAAAAAAAAATAAAAAACAGGAAAAACAACTAAGCTAAACTTTAAACCAAACCCAAATAGATTGTATTCTTTAAAATAAAACCATTAAGCAGACCACAGACAAAGGTGCGCGATTGAGGATATTGTGCACTCATTTCTGACATTCTCAAAAAGATAATAAGGTCTTTGGTAATTATTATGATTTTTGTTTAGAATTAAAAACAACTTTTTTATGCCCATTCAAAGTGTGTAAGAGGGGTATAATAACGCCGTGCTACTTTATGTAACAGTCATAAGAAAGCATCTCCGATCCCATAAGGTATATATATGCTTGATCAACACCAACAACCGAGTCGATCCAGCCATGTTCGTCTGCTGAGTTTATTTAATTTTATCGATAACTTGATCCGTCTCCAAATATCGATATGAATTGACTAACAATAGCAATGATAGACACAGTTTTAAACATAAAGCCTTCTAATCGAGAATGTGTATTCTTTGACAATATTGACTGATATTGAATATCTGCAAAAAGTTAATCAAAGATCGACTAACAAGCACTCATGAATTCAATTCACCCTTGGCAATATTTTGTTTTGCTTTATTATTGCTTTGAACTGATTACTTGTAATTTCTTTATCCGGTTAAATTTATTTAAATAATTTGTTTTGTAGTCACAGAAGCTAATCCTAGTAATACAACCTAAAAAATAAATAAATAATAAATTAAGACACTTGAATTGTATTTGGTTCTGAAGGGGTTAACGAATTACACAGCAACAATCGGAATCATTGTCTGTGTACATTCATATTCCCATAAGATACACACATGCAAATGTGTTCGATTTATGATAGGGTAACTCCTAGTCGAGCCCTCTCGACTCGAGCATTCCTGCTGGTTTTTAGTTATTTTTACGCACTCAGGGCATTATGGCGAAGGTAAACGAGTTTTGGCCGGTGTCTCTGGTCTTGTCAGTTTTGTTATGTGTATTACTCGAACGTATTTGCGTTGACAAGCTTCTGTTGTTGTTGTTAACAACTATTCAAACGATTATTCCCCATGAATGACAGTCATTAATGCCGCTCTGTCTGACTGTATGCACTTGTGGTGTTTGCTCTTTAATGCTTTTCGGTGGAAATATAAAAATGCAATTCTCGTTAGGCTGAGTAAGATATTAATTCCACTGAGTTCAAAGTATTTTGCAGTCAAATTTGCTAGGTTTTTCCATTCAATTGTTGTTCAAATTGTTGTCTGCTTTTTATTTTTTTTATTTTTTTTTGCATAATAGATCAGCAAACATTAAAATAGCAACTGCGAGTTGTAGTAATTTACGCCAGCCATTAAATTGTAATTAAATCATTATCTCAGCATTACACCCATGGCTGACGCGGCGTGCCCCAAATGCCAAGCCAACTACGTCCGCTCATGTATTGGTTGTTGCCACAGAATGTATCTTTACTATCTCATTCATATTTGCCATGTAGAATTGTCACTCTGACTGAGCTTTATGACCATTATTTGTACTTGATGGATTTGTCCTACAATGCAAAATATGTTTATCATTTAAGTACTTTTCAGATATGGATTTTTGCTATTAGCCAAGTCAGTCCGCTTGAGGTGATAACTAAAAAAAAGCGCTGTTAAGAGCTGAATGATATCTACTCACGCTTACTGATTTCTTCTGTTAGATTAATACGTTGTTCAATGGCCATTTTTAGCTGGTTATCAGACCGGAAAGTCAGAGATAAATGAAACTGGTTTTAAGAACAAACAAAAAAAAACCAGATAGATTAATTACCAGCTTATGACACACATCCGCTAAGTTTTGCTGTAGATCGTATGGGAAAGTTCGCAACAATTTTTATATTAGCCACGTTAATTGTCTTGTCAAAAAAAGTATGCTAAAAAGCTGCAGTGGCGAACGTGTCAGAAAATCCAACCAATACCAAGCAAAAACAATGACAATCAAGTGAAAACGACCGAACAATACTCTGTTTCCTCTTCCAATTAAAATCGCTTATATACATACATATTATATATATATATACTTAAAGTTATAGACTAACAAAATTACAGCTTAGCACTTGGGGCGATTTTCATGAATGAACAGAAAATGCAGTAACGACTACCTGTAAGTCCGGTAGCTGCTTTGCGAATCAGCCATGGGAAACAGGCAGTGGCTGGTTAACGGTTAACGTCTTGCCGGTTGTTTGCTGTTGTGGCCAACCAAACACGCGCCGCATTAACCACAAGTTGTGACGCCCACAAGCACAAATGGTAACAAGCCGCAACGCAGCCAGCAAAGCGCTTGTAATCATAAATCGCACAGACTATTTCTGCTACTCCATAAAGTGAACAGGCTACATGAGCCGCAATTGCAGATGTGGAGTCGTTCCTGTCACTTGACAACGTTATCGAAGAACTGGCACTTGTAATTAGCTAGTTGCTTTCTGGCTTAGACAGACCCCTAGTTATGGTTACGGTTCTTGTTGTTGTTGTTGTTGTTGTTGTTGTTGTACACCAGATCTAACCACTTCGGTCTGCATCATGCTCAGCACTTTTTCTTGCCACAGCTTAATAATAATAATAATAAGTTGGAAATGTGTGGGAATGTATCCAGCTTAATTTCGCACACTCCTTGTTGAGTCCCAATAGAAATGCGTCTTTATTTTATTTATTTTTTTTAAATTCCATTTTGAAAAATCCAAGCCAAGAAGTTGTTAAGAAATCCCGAGTCAATTAAGTTTATTTATGTTCTATTTTAGATAATCTTGATTGGACGTGCATTTTTTAGCTGAGCTACTTCGCTCAGCTGAAGTCTAATTTAGTGAAAGAGTTAATGTCGACCCATTCTTATCTTTTAATTCGTTTGAAGTTGGCAAACAATGCAACCAACTGATGCACGATGAAAGTCATAGCTGGCAATTAAGCTGGCCAGAGGCACCAGCTCTCAATTGTATTTTAAGTGGCTATAATCAAAAACGATTTAAGCGAGTAATAACAATGAGGAAGAACCGGTCTCTTGACAGGACATTTCAGACCAAAAAGTCACTTGACTAAACTTTGTATACTCAGTAGCGAACTCTCGCAATTAGATGGGAGCGTCAAAAGCAGATTAGATAGCAGATTATGTCGCCATAGTCAGGAAAAGAAGTTGTATCCTAGGCAAACATGTTTTAAAATCGAAGGCCATAGAAATCTAAGTCCGACAAAGATTTCCACAAAAGATAAGGGGCACAAAATGAAGCGCCCAATAATAATAAATTAAATAATAATAAGCTAAAAATGAGCTTCATTTTGGGTTTGGTTTTGTATGTGAAATTAGCAATTCTATTTAAACAAAGAATTATAACTTTAATGAATGAACGAATGAGCAACAGTTGTTTAAAAATATACAATAAATATATACGTATATCATATAAATTATTATTTAAATTAACACTTGAATGAATCATAATAATGGATGAATATCTTCACAATTAATTTACTTTTTCATTTTGATGAATTTTAATGTTTGAATGAGCAACTTACACCCAATTAAGGAAATAAATATTCTTATGATATTTTTATGATATATATTTTTCAATTTTAAATCAAATCTGAAATATATTTATTATTTTTAGCACGCTCGCTGACTTGCTACTGCGATGGCAGCTGTCCGAACAATGTGAGCAATGGGACCTGTGAGACTCGACCAGGAGGCAGCTGCTTCAGCGCCGTCGAGGAGGTGTATGACGAGACGACTGGCACCTATGAGGAGGAGCGCACATATGGCTGCATGCCGCCCGAAGAGAACGGCGGTCTTCTAATGGTTAGTTGAAGCAAACTCCCTTTGAATTCCAACTCGCGACTAAAGTGTACCTTTTTCGATTGCAGTGCAAAGTTGCCGCTGTGCCGCACATTCATGGCAAGAACATAGCCTGCTGCGAGACTGCGAATTTCTGCAATCGCGGCTTACAGCCGGACTACATGCCCAAGATGACAACGGCAGCGCCCGAGTTGCCCGTGAGCAGCGAATCTGTGCACACAGTCGCCCTCTTCGCCTCGATGATCGTTTGCATGTCCGTCTTCATTGTCTTCGTATTCATACTGTGTCTGGTGTACAAGCGACGCGAGAAACTGCGCAAACAGCCGCGTTTGATCAACTCTATGTGCAACTCGCAATTGTCGCCGCTGTCACAGCTGGTGGAGCAGAGCTCGGGCTCTGGATCGGGATTGCCGCTTCTGGTGCAACGCACCATTGCCAAGCAAATCCAGATGGTGCGTCTGGTGGGCAAGGGTCGCTACGGCGAGGTCTGGCTGGCCAAGTGGCGCGATGAGCGCGTTGCCGTCAAGACCTTCTTCACCACGGAGGAGGCGTCCTGGTTTCGCGAAACCGAAATCTATCAAACGGTCCTCATGCGACACGAGAATATTTTGGGCTTCATTGCCGCTGATATTAAGGGCAATGGCAGCTGGACACAGATGCTATTGATTACCGACTATCATGAGATTGGCAGCCTACACGATTATCTATCCACATCGGTGATCAATCCACAGAAACTGCAGTTGCTCACCTATTCGCTAGCCTCCGGTTTGGCCCATCTGCACGACGAGATCTTTGGCACGCCGGGCAAGCCGGCCATCGCACACAGGGACATCAAGAGCAAGAACATACTCGTCAAACGGAACGGTCAGTGTGCCATCGCCGACTTCGGACTGGCTGTTAAGTACATCTCGGAACTGGATGAGATACACATTGCACAGAATACGCGTGTTGGCACGCGTCGCTACATGGCACCGGAGGTGCTCAGCCAGGCCCTCAATCCGCAACAGTTCGAGGAGTTCAAGCGTGCCGACATGTACTCGGTGGGTCTGGTGCTGTGGGAGATGGCCCGGCGCTGTTATACGCCCATTTCGGGCACCAAGACAACGACCTGTGAGGATTATGCGCTGCCGTATCACGATGTGGTGCCCTCGGATCCCACCTTTGATGATATGCATGCAGTCGTCTGCGCTAATGGTTTCCGGCCGGCGATACCGTTGCGTTGGCAGGAGGACGATGTGCTCGCCAGCGTCTCCAAAATCATGCAGGAGTGCTGGCATCCGAATCCAACGGTCCGCCTCACAGCGCTGCGTGTGAAGAAGACGCTTGGGCGGCTCGAGGCCGACTGCCTCATCGATGTGCCCATGAAGATTGTCTAGAACTCGACGTACTTCTTAAGAATATTTGTTAGTTTCAGTTAGTTAGATAGTTAGTTAGTTAGTTAGTTAGTTAGTGCTCTGAAGTCTCTGCAGTTTTTACCTATGTTGCATTTATATATTCGCCAAGTTTTTCTGTTTCGATTTCGTTTTTTGTTCATTTCTATTGACTAAACTTGTAATCATCTAGCTGTAGATAAGTTGATAAGTTGAAGGATCTATGAGTAACCTTTTATTGAACATCGTGCCTACTAATAACTTTAAGCGACGCACTGATTGTATTTTAGACTAAGATAATTGTTAGTTGTTAGTTAACTAATAATAGAGGGCCGTTAATAATCATTGGTTAACAAAATGCTTTAACTATTTGAGAAATCTATTTGATACAATGCCATATTTACATTGTTGTGCAAACAATATGAAATCGATGTATTTGGTGTCAGCTTGTGTACACTTTTGAAGAATACCTATTTAGTTTGTTAGCTTAAGTACGAGTTAAGCTTAAAATAACAAATGCATGCAAATTGCTTTAAATGGATTTTCAATGGTTACAATACGCTATCTGAATAGATGTTTGTGCATGTAAAGTTAGCAGTATCTTATTTGTATTTTAATGCTTAAGCAAGTTGAAGGTTTTTGCCCTTGTGCAAGATAATGCTGCCTTATGTAAAATTCACTGAAAAACATCTTTACATATATATATATATATATGTATATTGTACCAATATACAAGAACGAATGATGGCAAACAGTTCGTCCAGTTTTGTTATTGCGGTTGCTTCACATAAAATAGTTATACAATTACTTAAGAAACCACATTTGAAGGTGTAAAATTGAAAAAGTCTTATGTTGTTTATATTTTTACGTTCATATATATTTACTATATATTTTGAAAAACGTTTCACATGTTTTTGATTGAAAGCACTTCTATTTTGTTTTTCTTAATTTTTCATGTGTATATAGCCAACAATATCTGATCCAGGCAACTAACTATATATATTATATATATTGTATGCTGTCGTAATGAGAAATTTTTGTAAATTTTACATGTAAATCGCTGTATGCGTAGTATGTAAGTGAAAAACTTATGGCAAATACGTTCTTAAAATTACATTTTTGCATTAACAGCTTAGCTCTAAGTGCAACTCTATATGGGCAAATAATTAATTTGTATTGATTTATTTTTGAACTGTGCATAAGGAAACAACAATAACTAAAGTTGTATGTAAAACCTTTAGATAATTTATTTAAAAGTAATAATAAAAAAGAAATTTTTGAAAAAACAAAAACTGTTCTTATTTCAAAATATTGCTGCATCAGCTTTTTTTTTACCTATTTAGCGGGGACACAACCCGGGTTGCTGCATTGGCTGTTTGCAATCGCGAAATGAAATTGATGCATACTTTTAGGGGCACACAAAAAGGCGATAATAAAAATGCTCAACTATATCCTCACGGTTTTTCAAAGGATATACTCCGTTAGAATCGCATGAACTTACTCTACCCACCCAGATGTGTAATTTTTAGCCAAATTTTTTAATTTTATATAGAGAACATTTCAAATCTCTAGTCCATTTTCCCGTGAGCTCAAAAATATGTGTTCTATTGAAATGCTTAAGGATATAGTTGAGGTCTACCTTAAAGGGGCATATCCTTTTTACGGAAATAGCTCTAACTCAGCCAAAAACTACATTCAAGCATTATATGGTCATCGTAGATTCCGAACAATTGTACAATTTTCACTCTGACTGTATTATCTACATAACGTTGATTTACAATTCAAGCGCTGAAAATCAATCAGGAAATATGAAAGTCTTTTTAATTCTGTAGACACTGCTCACTCGAACTAGCACATACACAAGAATTGAATACATTTTCGGCCATTACCGCTATAAATTATTCAATAAAATGACAATTCGTCTGTTCGTTCAAAATTTTGTGCGCCATGCACCCTTCAACTCCAGAGCCCGTTGCTGCTCGGCAAGCGACAAAAAGATACCATTCAATAATGTTGACTCCGCACAGCTGACAAATAATATTGAGCTACGGAAAAGCAAAAAACCGATTTGTATAGCTGCCAAAATGTATCAAAATGAGAGTGGGCGACCACTTTATTTCCAGATGGTGGGCGTTAAAATTGGGGTAAATCGCATCATCAAATCTTCATCAACCAAATGAAACTAAAACTATTATATACAAAAGCGACACTTGCGAAGGAGCAATCTCTGGCAAGAACATCATCCTCGTAGCTGGCCTGGGAGGGATTGGCATGGACACCAGTCGAGAGATTGTGAAGAAAGGTCCCAAGGTGTGTGTGTGTGTCTGCTCAGACCGGGTAGATTATGTCTAAATGCTCAAGAGATTCCTTTTCGTTTAGAATCTGGTGATACTGGACACGCTGTGCAACCCAAAAGCGATTAAGGAATTGCAGGAGCTGAATCAAAATTCGAAAGTTACATTCGATGCCTATGATGTGACGGCAACCTTGGATGAAAGTAAAAGGCTACTCGTAAAAATCTTCAAAAGGTGTAAGAAAATCGACTTGCTAATCAATGGCGCCGGCATCCTGGACGATCACCAGATGGAGAAAACGATTGCCGTGAATTTCACTGGTACGGTTAATACCACCACCGCAATTGTGGACTTCTGGGATAAGCGCAAGGGTGGCCCAGGCGGAGTTGTTGCCAACATCTGCTCGGTGACTGCCTTCAATCCCATCTACCAAGTGCCCGTTCACAGTGCCTCAAAGTGTGCAGCTTTCAGCTACACCTGTTTGGATCTGGGCAAGCTGGAGGAAGTCAAGGGAGGGACACAAGCACTGGTCATCGGGCATCTGAACTTTGCCCCTCATATTCTATTCAATCTACTCCAAATCAGATTCCAATGTATTTTCCAGATTATTTCTTCAGCTCAATTCTGAGTGGTAGTAAATAGCAACAGAGTTTTGATAGAATTGATAGAATTGACACAATAAAGAACGAAAAAAAGAGATAAGCTGCGCTCGCCTAATTGGATAGATAAAAAGGCAGCAAGTTGAAGGTAGCCAAAAGCTGTTGCAGCAGCATTTGAATGCTCAGTAGTAAAATAGAACTCGAGTCGTTTTGGTCGTTGGTCGTTGGTCGTTTGGTAAACATGTTCGATTTGACAGGGAAGCATGTCTGCTATGTGGCAGATTGTGGGGGCATCACTCTGGAGGCATGCAAAGTGCTCATGAGCAAGAATATAGCAGTGAGTATCTGTGACTGATAAACCAGGGGGCATTTTGGATAAGATAGTTCTGATATGTCTCGGTAGAAAAGTTCTTTATTTCAAATGAGTCGCAATAGAAAAAATAGACCAATGATTAATAAATATTCTCTATAAAGAGTATTTCTGAATTTCTGACGAGTCACTGTTCAAAATAATTTAACTAGTTTATTTCTGACGAGTCACTGTTCAATATAATTTAACTAGTTTATTTAGTATCAATTCAATTTAATGAAAAATTGTTTAATGTGAAATTGTTTGGTAAATATATTAGAGATTATTATTTATCGCTCGAAGTCCAAAAGAAGAACGCGTTTAAAAAATGTCCAGATTAAAGTTCATCGAGAAACGTACGAATTTTTATTTGTATCTTTATTCATACAATGTGTACTAAAAAATAGTTTACAATTTTAAAATAGCTTATAAAAAATTAAAATTAAATTTGAAATAAAAATTGAAAGCACAAATTAGATGAATTAAAATTAAAATGTAATAATTAAATTAAAAATTAAAATGAAAATAAAGAATATTTAAATTAATCGCGCATTTGATACGCCTTGCTAAATTAAAAATAGAAAATTAAAGTTACAAATTAGATTATATTAAATGGTAAGTGAATAGTTAAATGAAAATTTAATATAAAAATAAATAAAATAAAATAACGAACATAAAAAAAATTGTGCGGATCTTTAAAACTAAATTGGCCAAACATTTGTTGCTGATATAAAAAGTGAAATAAAATTAAAGTGAATAGTTAAATTTTATTTTTAATTTGAAAAAAATTAATAATATGATAATAAATTCTTCGGTATTTAAATGTGAAACGCTCCAACATTTATTGTAATAATTTGGTAAACCTAAAAGCAAAAAGAGAAAGAGTTGTGAGTAAACAATTGCTTAAATGGAGGAACAATTTGAGGTCGAATAAATCAAGATTTGCCTAATAAACTGGCAGATACGAAGGCTAAACGCAATTAAACACAGCACTTCCTCAGCGATAAGTGCTGCTAATATTTTGACCAGAGTTACACATACTTGCCTAATTTGCATTCCAATTTCCAATTTCCAATTTTAGAAACTGGCCATTCTGCATAGTGTGGAGAATCGTCAGGCGATTGTTCAATTGCAGTCGATTAAGCACAGCACGCAAATCTTTTTCTGGACCTTCGATGTGACCATGGCCAGGGAGGATATGAAGCAATACTTCGATGAGGTCATGGTCCAAATGGACCACATCGATGTGCTGATCAATGGTGCAACACTATGCGATGAGCAGGACATTCATGCCACAGTCAACACAAATCTAACCGGAATGATGAACACCTGCGCCACGGTGCTGCCCTACATGGACAGACAGCAGCTGGGAAAGGGCGGCATTATTGTGAATGTGACCTCTGTGATTGGATTGGACCCGTCACCCGTCTTTTGTGCCTACAGCGCCTCCAAATTTGGTGTAATTGGCTTCACCAGAAGTCTATCGGTGAGTTGCCTTCTCTCTTTGAAGTCATACTAAGATAATCGCCCTAAATTTTTAGTAAATTTCCATAGTTTTGGCGCCAATGGTTAGTCAGAAAGTAAATTACAAATATAAATAAATATTCCTCAGAATATAAATTTCTGAAATTTATTTAAAAACCACGGTTTGCATTTCTAAATTTCAGGGTACATTTTTCTAAAGTGTGGAAACAATATTTCTAAATTTCACTTTGATTTGTGTGTAAATTTAGATAGTTAAAAAAAGAAAAATTTAAATATTTTTTCTTAAAAATTTTGAAAATTCTTTCCATAAAATATAAATAATTTTTCTCAAATGTAAAAATGTATATATTTTTTTTGTATTTATAAATTATTTCTGAAAAATGTAAAAGTTTTCTATTTTTAAGAGATTTTTACTTTTGGACGATTAACTAAAATTAAGAGCGATTTTTTTTCTGAGTGTATATGCAAGTTAAGGTTGCTAAACGATTCCCTTTTTAGGATCCGTTGTATTACAATCAAAATGGCGTCGCTGTAATTGCTGTTTGTTGCGGACCCACAAAACTGTTTGTCGACCAGAAGCTGACCGCCTTCCTCAGGTATGGCCAGTGCTTTGCGGATCGTCTGCGTACCGCTCCATGCCAATCGCCGGCGATCTGTGCGAGGAACATTGTCAACGCCATCGAGTGCAGTCAGAATGGACAGATTTTCATAGCCGACAAGGGCGGATTGGAGCTTGTCAAGTTGCATTGGTATTGGCACATGGCAGATCAATTAGTGCACTACATGACGACATCCAACGAGGATGGGGAGAACGATGACTAACACGAGAGTTATTAGCAGCACTATATGAATAAAACAAAATATAATTACAAACAACTGCAATTGAATTTTAAATTTACCGCTTAATGTAAAACAGTCTGGTCACTTTTACCATGCAGTAGCGTTGCCACTCAGTTGAGCAAGAGCTAATAAAACGGAATTGCGTCACTTGGTTCGGAAAAAGGATATTTCTGCAGCACCATTGCAGCTTGACTTTTTAGACCGATTCAGTAGTTCAGAACGAACTATTCGTTCAGTACCAATTTTGTATAGTTGGTTCAGTAAATAAATTTGTACTGAATGAACGATTCGATCAGTACCTATATCGTGTAGTTGATTCAGTACATAAATTTGTACTGAATGAACGATTCGATCAGTACCTGTATCGTTTAGTTGGTTCAGTACACAAATTGGTACTAAACGAACTATTCGTTCAGTACCAAAATCGTTTTGTTGGTCGCTCGAGACCCAAGTCGTTCAGTAGTCTCGTTAACTCAATTCCCATTATCGATCAGTTCACTCTTTATTTTATTATTCAGATATTTAATATTTAATCTATAATCCAAAATTCACATATAATCCAAGATATGGTTACTCTGTGGTGATTATTCGAAAATGAGTGTTAAAAATTTGATCTACTGAACGATGGAGAGAAGTGTCCTATAGTGGAACGACTGACCGATTTGGGACTCTTCTTAACGACTGAACGATTGGAGACGTAAGTAATCGAATGTAAGGTGCGTCATTTAGTCGTTCAGTTTGAAGATTAACTTAATCGGACTCAAACTTAACGATTCGGTGTTCTTAGACGAATTTCTCCAATGCAGGGTGTGTGTCCCAGCTAAACTCTATATTCAGATTTGAACCTATAACACTGCTACCGCAGCTAACTTCACGTGAGCTAAAAATATGCGCAACATAAAACGCAAAATTTTAGTCACTTGAAGCTGGCTGCAAGTGGCATTTGACTCGCTTGATATTGTGCACAGTGATACAAAATATGACAACTAAACAATAAAATTTCAAAGTGGAGACCGTTGATATCCCGCTTAGAACACTTTCATTCTGATATTGATGTAATTACCATGCAAAAAATTAAAAGCGCTAAATTTTTTCAAATTGTTTTTAAAATGTGTTTAATGTTTTTATATATTTTTGATCCCAAATGATAAATATTGACATACAATAAAATAGTTTTTGTTTGATTGGATTTTGTTAAATGTTATTTCGGGCGACTTTAGGTTAAGGCTTTTATCGTAATATCTTTCTGGCTGCTATCGTTCTTTGGCTATTAAATTTTTCAAATTGTCAAATACGTTTTGAACAACTTTCACTTTTGGTGTTAACAACTGCTTTTTCTAATTTTTATCTAAATATTGCAAAATAAAAAGCATATGCCACTGCTATTCATAAGTAATTTGCCCCATCTCCATTTACAATTGCCACTTCCGCTTGGCAATCCATTCTCAGCCGTTGGGTGGCTTTCCTTCTTCCGCCTCGCTGATGTTGACATTGATGCGTCTGCTGATTTTGCTCTTGTTGTTGTTGTTGTTGCCACATTCGCCATGCGTGATGGATTCTCGAAGCTTCCCGCGACTGTGGCCTCCATTTGGAAAATTCGCCGCAAAATGATTAACGACTTTTCAAGTGACTTGCAACATCAGCGGCAGCAGCAGCAGCAGAAGCAGCAACAAACAAAAGGAAGTCGCATAACGAGGATTCAAAATATGCCGCTGCTGCGTCTGCTGACAAAACTGGTTGGCTACAAATTGGTCTTGGCCAACAAGGTCCTAGACGCTGCCCCAGTGTGTGTGGGCTTTTGCGAATTAATGATTCAAATGACTCGACGCTTGATGTTGTTAGATGGTAAATGGTAAATGGCAAAATGGTAAATGGGCAAGCTCAGCTCGACGATGGTTGTCATGTCATTAGGCAGCACTCGCTGTGCCCATTTTCACCTGCAGCTGCACACATTTTTCAACACTACTTCAAGCATAATGGGTGCTGGGGATGGGCGGAGTTGGGGAGTTGGGGGGGGGGGGGGAGTCAAGCACATTCGTTAATTGCAGGCAAACGTCAAAAGTCGTCGTCTGTCGTCTGTCAGCTGTGCGTAGCCAAAGCTTTGGCGTTGCCCACCAAAGTTTACGAGTATATATATATATATATATATATATATGGGCTGGTCATGGTCGATAGTTGTTGTTGTTGCTGCTGCTGCCCACTTTTGGCAACAACAAAGATTGATGTGTGTTGTACGGCGGCAGGCAGGCAAAACGGAAAATAAATGATGTTGGTGATTATTTTTCTTCATTGAGCTCGAAGCTGTTGCAGACCTATCACTCTTTCTCCCTCTCCCTCTCTCTCTCTCTCTCTCTCTCTCTCACTCTCACTCTCACTCTCTCCCTATATATCTCTCTCTATCTCCCTTTCCCCTCCGTTGTTTCAACAGCCATTTTGGCCATCAATCTCGGTAGCATCAAGCAGGCAGCAGTCAGCAGAGACAGCAGACATCAGGCCCGGCATTCATTCCTTCATTCATTCCGTCATCCAGTCAATCATCCAGTCAGTCATCCATTCATACGCAGCACATTTGGACAATCCATCAACTTGGGATAGCAAAATCTATGCCAGTATACTCAACAATGCGGTATGTCGTGTCTAACCACGACTGCGAGATACCCTACACAGATTTTATTTATTTTCTTAATAAATTCCAAGCTGCTCGGCTTTGTTTAATGAATTGTTAAATATTTATTTATTTATTTAATGCGCACAACGAGCATTTTTCTGACTTTGACTACTTTATATATCATACAAAATAAAAACAGGTTTCATAAATATAGTGAAAACGATACTCTAAGAAAAATGCTCTTTTGCTAAATTTAAATAAATAAATAACAAATAACACACACGTACGGGAGATGTATTGCTATAATAATCCTCCAGATCGGTGGATCTTCCACAGTGATAAGCCGTTTGGGGAACTGTTGAATGCAATTGCTTTACTTAACACCAATGAATGCCATGTTTTATTTAACGCCAGCCGGGCTTTACAGTTTTGGATATATCCCTCGGTGACTTGCAAAGTCAGTCGAATAAAATCATTTTCAATGATTCAATGATTGATCGGCTGGTGAAAGTTTAATTGGTGTCCTCATTTTTAAGGAGCCACAAACGAAAGTCAGCGTTGAATTTGGCAAATCCACTTCTGCTTGTGGAAAATGTAATCAGTTGAAAATGAGTAACCAGCAGATGGAAATCAAATGCAGTTCTGCAACATGAAAAACTAACAAAATTATGAAAAAATCAGATTAAAAACTGCATTTCTTTTGAACTAGACATGAAACGAGTGTAGCAAAAATAGCAAAGATGTTAGACAACATAATAAACTTTAAGGGAGCAATAAAAACTTGCATGAAAAGTTGTGGAAATTGCTGTTGGAAAGTTTGGAAAAATATGCATGTATACAAAATTGTACACCAGCTTGCAGCAATTATGTAGTTCTCAACATGTGGCTGCCTCTTGCCTCCCTCGAGTGGCGGCTTGCACATTGTTGTGGCATTTTCAACTGCCAACTAGCCAAATAATCCAGTTTGTTAGTTGGTCAACAGTAAGTTGAGTAAATTGCTAAATTGTTCCATTTGGTAACAGCGAATTAGCAAAAATAAAGCTCAACTTTTAAATGCTGGAATGTGTTATTTGTGCTCAAAGCGGGAAAAAGTGCAATCTCATCAATTACTCGACAAATTTAGTGGAGACTGTGGCTGAGATGGCCAGTGGAAGGGGTTGGGGTTGGTGGATTTGGTTGTGTGTCTCAAAGTATGGCAAAGCGAAATGTCCGGATGCAAACAATAAAATACATTTTCCGGTTACTTGTCACCCACTTTTCTACGGCAAGCGAGGGAGAGAGAGAGGAGGGAGAGGGAGGGAGAGGGAGGGAGAGAGGGGGAGGGAAAGGAGGGGAGTCAAGGTGCCGCCCAAGTTGACACATGCTGTTTCTTCGGGCAGCAGACAAGGACCAAGACCCCAAAAGTCCTGGCAACTCCTCAGCGATTGCCAACAAAGCATTTTACTTTTGGCCAAACGCTGTTGTTGTTGTATTCGTAGTTGTTGTTTTTCTTGTTGTTGTTGTTGTCCAAAGTCATGTCGACAATGGCTTTAGCTTTGCTTTTGACACTTGGTAAATGGCGCCGCCCGTTGAGCTCAGCTCGCCCAGCAACAAACATTTGCCCAGCTGGGCGTGGCCAAGCACAACTTGGAGCCAGAGTTCATCGCAATTCCTCTGCTGCTGCTGTTGCTGCTGCTTCTGTTTACCGCTTCACTTACGC
Organism: Drosophila melanocephala; assembly: GCA_037043625.1. Classification (NCBI taxonomy): domain Eukaryota; kingdom Metazoa; phylum Arthropoda; class Insecta; order Diptera; family Drosophilidae; genus Drosophila; species Drosophila melanocephala. Next base: position 333,263 of record JBAMBD010000052.1, read on the forward strand.
ATCGCACTTGAAAACTGTTACACTCAGAACAAAAATTGAAATGCATTTTAGTAAATACCCCCAAAAAATATGCACTTTTTTCTACATTTTTAAAAATTAAATCGATATTTATCGATATATTTATATTTATAGTTCGACTTAAAAACTATGTAATATCCAAAAAGAAAAAAGATTTATTAATCATATAAGTAACAAAAAAGCTATTATAAAAAGCTCTTCAACACGCATAGAAAGAAAACAACAATCTGAAAATTAGACATATTTTTTCTAAATTTAACAAAAATCCCACTTGAAACTTGGAAATTAAAATTGTCGTTTTTAAAAAGCCACAAACACAAATTTTAGAAATGTACATTCTGAATAAAATTGTGGCGATTTACCACAATTTGTCTCGATTTCCTTTCTGAGTGTAGAGAGAGAGACAGAGACAGATAGAGAGAGAGGGAGAGAGATGGAAAGAGTGATTCCTTGTGGAATGCAGCTTTGCCTTTTAAGAACATACATAAACTGTGCCAAAGTGCAGCAACTGCTGGCCAACAACAGACTCGATTGGGGCAGAGTTCATGGCTGGTCTTTCTGCTCGAGAGCTGCCGTTGCAGATAACTCTGGCATTTCGTCGCATGCCACAAAACACATTCATTTATCATGTGCGTGTGTTGCAAAGCTGAACGGCACTTTTGACGTCCTTGTGCTTGGATGCTTGTGGCAAGTTGCGCTGCCAATCGATGACAGCATTTAGACAGTCTAACAGACAGACAGACAGACAGACAGACAGACAGAACAGGACAAGCATGAGTTGAGCAGTTGCAAATATTTTGGCAGAGGACTGCAACAAATAATTAAACAAAATCATCTAGCAAAACTTCAGCAATTTATTAATGCACATTTTTGAGGCATACTTCGAATATTTATTTGGTTAATCGTGTGTTGAAATTTATGTGTTCTTCATGCCTGACAAATGTTAAACTGCTTGTCGCCGTTGGAAATTGTTGCAACGATAATCATTTTCAACTTTGACGAAACAAAAAAGTATGCAACACAAAAAGTTGGCTATCATCTGGAAAGAAAAAAGAGAGAATATTCTGATTTTAATAAGAAAATTGATTGGAGAAGTTTTTACGCTTTTTAGAAGTGGCGCATTAATGCATGAAAAATGAGTAAATGTTCAAGATTGCTTACCCAAAAGTTAGATTTAGTTTTAAAGCAGAATTTGTAAACTTTAAATTAATGAACAATTCAGATATCTTTAAGTAATTAACAAATGATATATACAAAGCTAACATATATGTTTACAAGAGGAGAAACTAGTTCTTTTGGTTTGATTTACTTAACTGCATTTTATTTGCTAGAGAATTGAAACCAAATGCTAAACATAATCCGGAATTCGCAGGTTTTCAACGTTGCCAGCTCCTTCGATTAGTTAGAATTTTCAGCAAAAAAAGGAACTTTTAGATTGCAAAAAGCTTCTTATCGGTCAACAGCGCAAATAAATAAGCCAGTCTTTTAGATAGTTTACTAACTTCAAATCATAGCCGAACAAGCAGAAAAGTCCCAAATTGTAGCAGCAAAATAAAGTGACCCAACACCAAATGACTCTCTCTCTCTCTCTCTCTCTCTCTCTCTCTCTCCTCTCTGTCTGTCTCTGTATGTTGATGTCATAAAAGTCTAGTGTCCATGCCACAGTTGCCTGCAATTTGCAGTTTGCACTTTGCCGTTGTCCGGCGCAGAGCAGCGCAGAGCAGAGTAAAAGAAATATGGAGAGCATAAATCTTAGTGGTAAGTAGTAAATTTTCATTTTCACACCTTTCAACACTTTTCACGCTAACACAACCAGAAGGAACATTTTGCTGTCAAAATGTGAACGAAACACACAAAAAAACAAAAAGAAAAGAAAAGAAAATAAAAAAGAAAAGTGGTCTGCAGTGGTCTACTCTCCCCCTCTCGCTCTCTCTCTCTCCCGCTCTCTCGCTCTCTTTCTAACTGACAGACTACACAAATACTGTCATACGCAGCGCAGTAGTTGGAGTGGGAGAGGGAGTGGGAGTGGCTGATGCTGAGTCGAGGAGAGGCGAGCAGAGCTGGAGGTGAGGCAAGTCAGACAAAGTGCCTCTGAGCGTAAATAAATTGGAAATGTCCTTTGGCCTGGCACTGACTGGCGTTAGTCGTTGTGCCCGTTGCCCCCTCGCCAGCAGCCCCAGCACCAGCCCCCGTCTGGTGTATCCATGCATTGCAATGCGTCCGATGCTTCCATTTTAATATTAATTTTACCCCAAAGCGCAGACGGTGGGCCCCGGATGCGATAGGATTGGATAGAAGCAGAAGCAGCAGGAGAAGCAGCAGCAGCAGCAGCAGCAGCAGCAGCAGAAGAAGAAGAAGAGCGAAGGCCAGGCGAAAAGTTATTGCCTTGGCAGGCAGGCAGGCAGGAAGGCTCGAAGCAAGGCAGTCCAGGCAGCCAAGCAGTAATCAAGGGGCAAGGTTCCTGGGTGCGCGCAGCAGTATCTTCTACTGCTGCTGCTGCTGCTGCTGCTACTTCTGATCCTGCAACAGCCCCCCTTTCAGTTGCCGTTGCCACTGTCGTTGTCAGTTGAAGCAATTTATGTCAGTGCATATCCGACAGCCTGGCAGTTGCAAGCCATGTGCGGCATCCACAGCATCCACGCCTGCTCCTGCTGCTGCTCCTGCTCCCTGCTAGAGTGTCCTTGTTGGCAACAAACGCAGCACAGCACAGCACAGCACAACACACAGCGACGACAAGAACAACAATCAACAAGCAGCAACAAGAATGCAGCAGCTATCAAGTTATCAAGCTGGCAAATGTCGCCTGCCCAAAGCATTCTGCAGCGCCCACAGCTGCTCTTCAGCTCTCTCTCTCGCTCTCTCTCTCTCTCTCTCTCTCTCTCTCTCTCTCTCTGTCACTCTGCTCGTCTCTTAATCTGCGTCTGCGTCTCCGCCTCTGCCCTGTCCGCGAGCCTTGTTGTTATCCTGGCAACGACATCGAGCAGGCCAAAAGTTTAGTGCAACCTTTGATTTATATTTCTACTGTTTGCTTCTTTTGCTGCTGCTCCTCCACTTGCTCCTTCGGGCGCTCCTTCTGGTCACAGGGAATTGCTCTATTTTCGATGCGACATTGGACTGCAGACTGCACTCGTTTTGCTCGCATATCCTTTTTGCACACCGGAAGCCAGCAAATATTTATTAGTTTGTTAAATTGTGAATTGGCCAGCACGTTGTTCATTCTTCATTTGTTCCCGCTTCGCTTCGATTCGGGGAACGCTTTTCTCGCCTTTCTCGCTTTTCTCGGTTTTCTATTTTGTATTTGGTGTTTTGTCTGGTTTGCTGGCTTGGCCTTTTGGCCCCAAAGTTCGTTTGTTGTAATGACTTTTGGCAGTGGCAGTCGCTCTTGGCTGCTACTCGCTCTGATTTGTGGACCAAAAGGATGCCATTATTATTTTTCATTGGCCTGCCCTTCGGCACCGAAATGTTGTAAATGAAACACACCCACACACACACACACACATATATATATATATATATTCATTCTCAAATTGAAATCGAATAGAATTTCAATCTGTTTGAGATTTATCTATTTGTCGCATTTGCAGCAGCATTTTGGGTATTGATTATGCTAATGGGCATTGGCCATTAAGTGCGAAAGCTGCCTCATTTTGATATATAATATTTTAATTAAAATGTAAATCGAAATGATTAAGTGTTTCCAATTTATATGCAATTTTTCATAAACATAAAGCACTGAAAATTGTCGGTCGAGTACAAAAGGCGCATAATTAATTACTGCGCCCCAAAGCACCACGAAAACGAGGGGCAACAACAAAGCCGACAACAACAACAGCAACAACAACAATAATAATAAAAGAAACAGCAACAACAACAACAACAACAACTCACAGGGCTAATGACAAACGAACAGTCAAAGTCCAAGCCAGAGTTCCGCTCGATCCTTTGCCCGCCAGCCCATCAATGTTTTGGGGCACAGCAACTGATTAATGATGGGCATGGCACAGCAAAGAGAGGACGAGTGAGAGAGAGGGGGAGAGGGAGAGGGAGACAGCGAGAGAGAGAGAGATGAAAGATTGTCGATTGAGGGACTGACGAAATGAGCACAACATCATCACGATGATAATGAGCATTATGTGATAAATCAGTGGGAGCTGCAGCAACGAGCCGAGTGCCGCTGAAATTTCTACCGCACAATAATAAATTAATATAAATGATACTTAATTTTATGATTAATGATATTGATGAGTTTCCACTGGCGGCTCATGGCTCATGGCTCATTGTCCATCGTCCATCGTCTGGCGTCCGGCGTCCATCGTCCATTGGCCACCGACCAGACCGAAAAAAGGGTCGAGAGAAAAGTTTCATAAAATTTATCAACGATAAATCAATGAAATTTGTTTCTTTTTTTCTCTTTCTCTGCTTCTTGGTGCGCAATAGTACAATAAATAAAAATAAATAATACGTAATTACAACGTTTGATTATCGCCGTCGCCTTCAACTCAATTGATGAGTTCCACTGACGCCAATGACGCCTTCGGACACGCAACTATTTAAGACCCTAATGAATTTTGAATTCTGGCTGTGAATGCGCTTTGAACTCATCCTCATTCCCATCCCTCATCCCCATCCCCATTCCTTCCTCCACATCCTCATCCTGTCCGATCCAACCCCCGCTGTCCGGCTGACAAATGATGTGGCCCATTTCGGGCACATGTTTATTTTGTTCTTTTCACGGCTGTGCACATTTATATTTCGAATTGATTGCACTGAAATTTTTAATTAATACACATCGATTATTTTGTGATGTTTGTTTGTGAAGCCATTTGGAAATTATAGATTAATAAATATTGATGGGCAGCCAGCAGGAGAGGGAGGAGGCCAGGGAGATTTGTGTGAGTTTAAAGCAGATGCCAAAGAAAATAATACTTGCATAAATACAAAATATTTATAGGCAAAGAAACTAGTTCTAATTATTGTGCGTAATTTAAGAACCAATTATTAAATTAAGAGTTGAGTAGGAATAAAGAACGTTCATATTTTATATTGACTAGTTAAACAGAGCCGAAGATCTGGTTGCTAATGCTCTTACTTGCACTATTAATAGTTGTTAATATTTAGAAATAAACTACTCACTGCTGGCTTGAGTTTGGGCAGTTAATGTTAATTTGTTGATCAATAATATGTCAGGGTATATTATATACCAAGTGGAATACTGTAGCTGCACATCTTTTATTGCTATCGGAAATCGATTTGTATCGATAGTCGCGAAAAGGGCGCAGTTATTGTTAAAGTTAAATAAACTTTATTTTAAAAGTTTTGAAGTCTTTAGCTATATCTTCTTGGAGATCTGCTTGTTCACACAGACGGACTGACGAACTTGGCTAAATCGATTTGGCTGCACCTGCTAATCAAGAATATATATGCTTCCTGGGGTTACAGGTGCATCTTTGTAGCTGTTACATACGTTTGCATACATTCGATTTCTAATTTTATATATATTGATATATATATATAATGATTATTTAATTCTATTTGCAATTTAATTGATTGTTCTCTCGCGTATGTTTATAGTCAAAAGAGCCTTTCAATACAATAACGAAGTTCGGCATGCACTGAAAATATAATTCAAAACAACAATTGCTAAATTGTCGAACTGATTCCCAGTAAAGTATCACTTTTTCTAGCACTGAATAGCAGACTCTATTTGACACTTATGCATATTTTTAAACCACGCCCTTTTTGAAGCATTTTCAAACTTTAACTTTAATTTAGGTTCTCATTGATGTGCAGTCAAAGCTAAGTGTTTGGTGATTACCAACTGCTGATTTTAGCAAGTGACAGATGACATTTCGCAGCTATCTATCTCAGCTGTCTCATCTGTGGATAAGCCCAAAGCTGCAGATGCCAAAGAACAGAAATTTTAGGAGATTGCTGCGTATGTCGCTTACACAAGTCAAACTGTCAACGACAGCAGCAGCAAAATATGCGGCAACAAAAGTTCCCCTTTCCTTTTGGGTCTCAGTTGCAAAAGTGAAAAGTTAAGCGAAATGAAAAGGAAGGTTAGACAAATTCGAAATGCCTTATTTTCCTGCAGAAATGCCAACATTTGCTGGCAGCCCGAGTGGAAAAATGTTTTTGCTTTTCGCATTGTTTTCTATCATTTGCTTTCAACAAAAGTGCAATTTGCACCCAAAACAGCCGCACTCAACGTGAGAGGGGAAGTGGAAGTGGAAGGGGGTGGGGTTAGTAACGAGACATACAAAACACGAGACACAAGAGTGTTGACAATAGCAAAAGGGAACAATGAACGAGACACAACACAACACAACACAACACACAACACACACATGACAAAAGCAAAGAAAAATCTCTTTTGTGCTGTTTAACAACAGTATAAAAAATCACGAAAACTTTTCAAAATGCCAAACTTGGAGTGTGTGGCATATGTTGTTCGGTGGGTGGTTGCATAACTCTCCATGTGTGTGTGTGTGTGCAGTGTGGGAGCAACTGCTGCTGGCAACCGGCGATAAAAAGAACCAGGCAAACCCAAAGAAAGTAAAGAAAACTGCAAAATTGCAGCAACAACGTCAACTGACAGCAGCAGCAGCAGCAAGTGTCATGCCTCCTCCCCCCGCCCCCCCTCGCCAACTCCTTTACATCCGCCATTTCAGTTGGAACAAATGCGTACGTGACACTTTGGTGGCTCAGATATAAGAACGCCACATAACTCAACGTGATTAACGTCTTTTGACGCTCTCCACCAGAGTCGAGTACCCAGTTCCAGCTATCTCCCCCTCTCGCCTCCCTCTCTCCGCTCCCCCTCTCGGTTAGTCTGCATGCAAAAATATTGCCGACCATAAAACAAGTGGTTCCCGCTGGATACTCAGTGGGTTCTTTGCGCGCCGCCATCGCGTGGGGTTGTTTGCCATTTAGCGACATTTTCTATTATGCGATTGCGCCTCTGTCTCCGCTTTGGTTATTTATGAGTCTCAGGCTTGACGCTATTGACTCTGTGCACACACACAAACACATATATACATCTACATACACTTAAAAAAATAATAATTTACCTGAATTTTAACAAGTACATTCTTCAACTCAAGAAATGACTATAAGCCAGTGTTTTTCTTTTCTTAATTCCAATTATTATTGAAGAAGTATTTCTATTCTACAGATAAAAACATTTTATTTAGCTTATAAATTCATATACACTTTAAATATCTTTTATATTTTGCATTTATACGGTTTAGAAATACATTTCTTAATAATAGGAAATATTTCTGAGAAATGAGAAAAGTCTTTAAAATGTTTAAGCAATTTTTCTATTTTCCTAAGAATAATCAAACAATCAATCAAATTTCTTAATAATAGGAAAGTATTTTGGGAAAATAAAGAAAAATATATAATTTTGATTTTGTATTTATGAAAAATATTTATTTAGATTTCAGGACTATTTTTATTTTAGCTTGATTCTCTAAATTTCAAGCCGTTTTTTTTCCAGAGTGTATAACCATTTTCGGTAGTTAAGTTGGGAGAATTATGATCTTCAGCACAGACAATAAATCCTAAATTTAAATACATTTATATATATATAAATATATATTGTAGTTATTTTTGAATTTTTTGTACGAGCGTTAAATTAAATAAATAAATACAATTTATGATGGTTTTTTCTAACGTTTAGGCAAGTTGTCATAATAATCTTTTTAATTTGAGACACTAAAATCTTTTTCTACTCTTAACCAACTCTTGGATAACAGTAGACTGTTCTTTTCTTAAAGTAAATGTATTTAATTGGCTTTTGATAATTCTTTTCATAGAAAATCTCTTATTTAACTGAAATTTGCTGCTTTGTAATAAACAACTAATTCGATATTGAGGAAAGATCAATAAAATTTAAATAATTTCAAGTGAATTTCATGCATATTGATTGAGCAGACTGCACACTCTGAAAAGCGGATCTTAAAACAAATATTTTTATTGCACTTAATACGGCAAAAATCTTGTTCAAGCAGCATTTTTTCAGATCGTATGGCATGTGATTAATTGCATCAATTTATATCATAAAATTACTTCTTTTTCTTTAAATTGTATATAAAATCCGCAAAAAACGAAAACAAAACAAAAAAGACTTGATCATTAATCGGCCAACATTAATGCGACTTTGTTGGCCAAGTAGCATGAAGCCATCAGCCAAAGCTGCAGAACGAAACTGAAATAAATGATAAAAAAGCAACGTAAAAGACTCATAAATCGAAGCGTATAAAAAATGCTTGAATGTCATGTTGTGGTAACCGGAAAGTGTCTTTAGCGGCCAATAGATCCAATAGACCGGGCCAACTGACAATCTGTTATTGAATGGCTCCAACTCGTAGCCAAAGTCAAAAGCTCACGCGCGTTACAAATTGGATTTATTTACGCCCCGTCAGCGAACGACGACGATGACGATGATGATGACGATGATGATGATGATGATGCAGATGACTATGGCGATGATCATGCATGATGCATGAACGTCCAACTGAACCGAAAGAACCAATTATACCAGGGCTATGAAAGCTGATGGGGAATAGTTGTAGCTGAGAAGGATGACGTTTCCAGCTGCGCTTAAGTCAACTTTAATGACACTCGTCGCGATCGACAGCGCCGCATGGCTACTGAATTTTCAATACTCAAATCAAACACTCACACTCACACACACCACACTCACACACACACACACACACTTATACACACACAGGCACAGGCACATAACTCACTCAGAGTGTTCATACATTAATCATTGGAGTTGTGGTCTCAACTTCAACATCAACTTCAGCTCGGAATGGGTTTTGTGTGTGTTGTTCACACATTTCAACTCGAATTAGTTCGATGTTGGGTTTCATGAATGGAAGTATTGGAAATCTTGGTCGGTCTCTGCTGGCCACATGCGGTCCTCGTTTCCAGCACAATAATAAAGAAATCCGCCGACAAAAGTGCCTTCGGGTCGTATCATTCAGAAACGAAGAAATGCGCAAAAGTAATGCACAGCAATCGTCATCATTATTATTTTGTAACGTTTCACGTTGAGTTTGAGAAATTGAAATCAGCGTGGGGCCATCGAAACCATCGATCCCAAAGACCCAAAGCGATCCCACAGTGCCACAGCGGCGAATGGCTTTTTGTGTGCAATCGGCCATAAGCAGAAACTGCGGGGTTTTTTTTTTGGTTTTTTTTTAGTTTTCTCGGCCCAATGCATTTTGGCTCTGTGCATTAAAATGCAAAGCGTTCCCTGCCCAACTTGTCCTCGTCGAAGTGGTTTCATTTACAATGTGAAATTACTTTGGACGGTCAGCGATTGATTTAATTGGGCCTTGCAACTGCTCCAGTTGCAAGGATATTTTCAATGCATTCTGATTCTGCTTTGATGCCCAGCATTGTTGTCATTTTTGTGCGGGCTTCTAGCCTGCGGCATCGTTTTGCGGGTTGAAGTTCAACTGTCAAGTCCATTGTTCAGTTCGAATCTGTGGCAGTGGCAGTGGCAGTGGCAGTGGGTTGACAGGCCGAGTGACAGATTTGGCCACAAAACGATTCTGTGTGGCATGCGAGAACAAACTTATAAAACTGACCCCGGGCCCAGATTGGATATACGTTCTATGCAAAAGACTGACGGACTCACTGACTGACTGCCCTGGCCATATTCCCAACTGGCCCCCTCTTTGTTGCCACAGTTTGCAATTTATCCTCTTCAACGAGATATCTTCTCTTCTGGTCTGATGTCGGCGAACTGGCCAGCCAAGCATATTATTTTCATGTTCATGTGTCCGCAGACTGCCCAGAATGTTTAAGTACGGCTTGGACCCTCTTTTGGGTTATTTGAAATGTGTCACGAAAGTATTTTACAGTTTATCAACTTAATATGCATACTACTAAAGATATGAAATTAATTTTTCCTCTTGAGTTACCCCTTAGTTGCTGCCACGTTCCCTTAAACAAATTATGCTTTGCATGACCCTTTTCCAGTGTTGTGTAATGATCACAATAGACTTTATCATATTACCAATTCTGGATTCATCTATTTGTATCATTCATTTCCATTTTGAATGTATTTTCTCGTGTATAACATTTTTTCATAATTAATTCATACTACTTATTTTAAATAAATATTATAATTATTTTATTATTAAAAGCTAACTTGACTGTTGCATTCTGATGGTTTTTATTTTTAATTTGATTGGTTTTTTAGTGGATTTTCCCCAATCCATGCAGCAAGCGATTTACCAATTTTGCAATTATTATATATTTTAATTTAAAATCAAATAAGAAATTTGATTTTTAATTCATTTAATTCTTTTAATTAACTTTTTGTATTTTTCTGATCGACAATTAATAAGTATTAAAAAGAAAATGAAAATAAATACATTTTCATCGTCATACTTATTTAATTTCCTAAAAATAATATATTGCTATCGCTTAATGCGCTTATTAATATTATAATATATTATTGTTAATAAATAATGATAGATGCTTACATATTTGGCACAAGAACAAGCTAATTTATGTCCGAAGAGTGTTGCCATTTAGGCGTGTCTTGGTCATTTCGTAGGCCATTAATAAAACTTGACCCAAACCAGCTGGAGGAGCAGCCAAGTCGAATCGTTAATAAAATAAACGTTTGATTAATGAGCCAAACTGAAAAATTAAAGAGCAAACACGAAGAGAAAGGGAGGAAACAAAGTGGAGAGCCAATAAAACAGCTAATTTAATGGGTCGCATGCAACCCCAATTTGCAACAGCAACATGATGAAATCTAAATTTACTTGTAGTAAATTCTAATAAAGTTGCCCCAAAATAGATAAGGCTTATCTTAAATATATATATAAAGACCTATCCATCTTCAGATTTCACACTTGTTTAACAAATTGGGTGAGGATTTCCAGCGGCATTATTAAACAGCCAAGATGGGGTGTACAAAATTTGTAAACGTTTCAAAAATTGATTGCTCGATTTTTAGAAACAAGTTTAAATGCTCTAGTCGAGACAGCTCGACTAGAAGATACCCAGCAAACAGCGACTGAATACTTAGCAATACAGCAAGTCTTGTGAAAGTTTGTTCAATATGAATACAGCTTTTTGTTTATATATTTTTACAATTGATCAATAATATGTCTGTTTTTATTACATTTTAAATGAAGGAAGTCTATATCTTTTGTGTCACTTATTGTCATCGGAAATCGATTTGTATCGATATTCGCCAAACAGATGCAATTGTCGATAAAATGATATACATTTGATTCGCCTGTGATATGCGATAACTTATATTCCAAATTTGAGGACAATACTTTCTAAAGTCTCTGAGATTGGCTTGTTCAAACAGACGGATAGACGAACATGGCTAAATCGACTCGGTTGCTGGTGTTAATTAGGAATATATATACTTTATATGATCGGGAATGCTTCCTTTAGCCTTTTGCACTACTTTAATATTATTTCCGGTTAGACAAATGTATTATTTTAAGTTTACCATTAAAATGCATACCATATATTGATTATTCAACGCTACTTTTAGTTTTTGTTACAGGGTATTTAAGTCGTCGATATTTTAATTTTAGTTAAGCCTCCTATTTCGCATTAGCTAAATGTGTGCGAGGGCATAACTCATTACGTAATTCAAGTGCATGCCACGTTGTGGCAGATATACTGCCCAAAGAGAGCAAAGGCGAGAAAGAGCGAGAGAGAGAGGGGGGAAATAGAGGGAGAGAGGGGGAGGGAAATAGAGGGAGAGAGAGTGAGGGGGGTAGCTAGAGGATCGAGTGATTCAAGTGCTTCAAACTTGTGCTGCTGCTGTGGAATGGTGTGCGTGGTGTGTGTGTGTGTGTGGTGTGTGTGGTGTGTGTGTGTGGTGTGTGTGCATTTAGAAACTAAGCGTCTAAAATACGAGCACATAAATCTATTCAGCACGCATTTAAGCAACGGCAAAGGCAACAGCAGCGACTACAATTCTGGCCTAATCACGGCATTCGCCATTCGTTATACGCCGTTTTCAGTTTGCAGTTTTCAGCTTGCAGTTTTCAGTTTGCAGTTTGCCCAGGAATGTAATTAGGCCTGCCGTCATGTGGAACGCATTGTTTAAGCGGGAGGCGGAGCAGGGGCCAGCCAAACGGGGAGGGTCAGTTAACAGATGGCTTCGGCCTCGGCTTCGACTTCGGCTTCGGCTTCAGGCAAACGAGAGCTTGTGTGGTCATTCTCCACTTGCTTGCGGACTGCAATTTGGCAAAGCGATAACGAACCCAACCCAATTCGCTCGCCCCCCCTTGCTGCCCCCCTGCAGCTGCTGCTACCCACTTGCCGCACATAATGACAATATTACGTTGCACTCAGGTGAGCGAATTGAAAACGCATGCACTAAATTATGCCCGGTTACACACACGATCAACGACGAGCGCTAAGTAAGAGCAGCCTATTCAAATAAAACAACGACTCTTGAATACCCTATAAATATATATATAAAAGCTTAAGTAATCAGAGAAAAAAATCAATTATTATTTTTCTTAATATTGCTATCATTATTATTATTAGTTTTATTATAAATATTATTATTAGTTTTGCTATCATTATTATTATTACTTTGATTATTATTAGTATTATCAATTTTTGAATGTTTTTATAGATTCCAACATATTTCCAATACATATAAAAAAAAAGTGTTTTATGGTGAAAGCATAAAAAGTTAATTGTTGCTTAATTTCCCTATAAAAAAATATATATACTAACTACTATACAATATTACTATAACAAAAAACACATTTAAATCTGTTATCATTTTAAATTGAAAAGCAAATTTAAGCAATTTATTATTTATCATATGTGAATTAAATCATTATAATTATAATAAATAATATCAACACAGAACATTAAACAATTACAACGTCAAACTAAAAATCATGAGATAATATTATTTGAAGATCTGTTGATATATCAATAACATATATTTTTTTAAAGTATGACAAGTCAAAATTAAAATCATTCATTTTGGGTTGCTTAAAATATTTATGAAACGTATATTTATTTAATCGGAATAAACATTATGCGTTAATATTATTTAAAATACTTTGTACGTTTCTTTTGTTTAACACTTGAATAAATATTACGTGTGTAGATATTTTATTATTTATTTGACGTATATTCATCTAGCGAATCCCAAGAAATTTTTGAATGAACAGATAATCAATATAAAATCATACATTAATATCATTTGAGCAGCTGTTGAAAACTTGATTATATTTTCAATACATATTTTATCAAGTTTCACTCCAAAAGTATGTTTTCATTTTCATTTTCAGTCTTTCTTTTGATTTGCTTTAAAATCACATAAATCTTAATAAACAGCTCTTGAAATATTTGATTTACTAAGTTCCACACACAAATCTTAATAGAGAGCTCTTCAGCATAGAAACGGGAAGTGATGAAGCAACAGAGACATCCTCAGAGTGCTTTTGTTTCGTGTTTTGTTTTTTCTCTGCCAAGTTGATGACATTGTTGTTATGCCCTTCATTATTGCAATATAACTGCAAAAACAGCGAGGGCAACAACAAAAACAAATGTTTCGAAAAATGCGCAATGTAAAGTAAGTATAGCGATGCAACGACAACAGCGCAAAAGAAAAAAGGGGAACGAACGAAGCAACGAAAGAGTGTGTAGTGATAAAGAATAATGACCACTTTGCCATCTCGTGGCAAATAACCATTCATCAAATTGTCCAAATTACAGACATTTCACAATGACGCGAGTTCTTCGCTTCTCCTCCTCCTCCTCGACCATTCCCTTATGCTGCTCACTGATGAGTTTGCATAGCGGCTGCGACTGCGACTGCAATTCGTTTACACCAATTTTATGGTAACAAGCTTCGCTCCCTCTCTCTCTGTCTCTGTCTGTCTCTGACTAACAGCGCCAGTGGCAGCTGCTGGCGAATTGAGTTGAGTTGACTTTGAGTTTTGTGCTTAAATTTAAGTTGAAATGTCCAAATTGCCAGCTGCATTTTCAGTCCACTCGCTTGTCGTGTTATTGGACAACTTAACTGCCCACGACTCACGCCTAAAACTATGCAACACCAACACCAACAACAACAACAGCAGCAACAGCTGGCAGACTAGCTGCGAAACTCAATCACTCCCGGCTCATTCAATTTCATGGCTCGCCGCTGCCGACAACTGCAATTTGGGGACATTAAGTTTTGACATTGAATAATCACCGTTAAAGGCGTTGACGAGCCACACAAAACTCTCTCTCCCTTTCATTCACAGCCCAGCAGCAAACAAGTGAATGGCCGTTCATTACAGAATTCATTCTGTATGCACACAAAGTAATTCATTACCTAGTAATGCTCTTGTGTGCGGAGTTGTATGCAGGAAGCTTCTAAGCCAAACTTGTCTTCAACAATAATATAATTCTAATTTTTTTCACCATCTCTTTTATTGCCCCGGCTCAGCTTTGCTTATTCTAGTTTGGACAGATGCGTCGAAAAGTAATTCTTTTTTATCGGCTATGTAATTTGTATAGTGAAAATAAATTATATTTGTATGGTTTTATTCAAAATTGTTATATATCCTAAAATAAGCCATAAAATGTTATATGTATAAACAAATAATAATATATCTACACATGCGATATTTATTCAAGTGCTAAGCAAATTAAACGTCAGTTTTTAAAATAATGTTAATATAAATATTAATAATATTAACATAATGTTCATTTTGACTAAATAAATATACGCTTCATAAATATTTTAAGCAACCTAACAGTTATTATTTATGGATGCTTTTAATTTAAACTTGTCATGCTCGAAATAAATAATTGTTCAATAAATATTGATATATCAACAGAATATATATTTACTACACATTTATCCTGCAGCTGTATTACAATATATGTATATAACTTGGTATATGGAGTCGTATAGTATTCCTCACATAAGGTATGCGAGCCTGTAAATCGGGTAAAAAAGGGAATATGTGTTGTGGCATGGATTCGAGGCTATAACGCCTACAAAGTATAGATAACGAATCGAATTCGTAATGGAGTCTTTTCGCTGCTGGGTCTCTTATTCATTCTCTCTCTCTTTCTCCGTATCGTTGCTCATTCGTTATATCGCGTAAGCTTCTGCGCCTATAATAAATTCATCTCAGTCATCATTTGCCGGCAACGAATGCAGAGGCAGACGCGACGCATATATGAAATTTTCATAAGGGAGCTTCAATTTGCCAGAGTGGATAGCAAGCGAAGGAAGGGGAGTGGGTAACGTTGGGGTGCACAGTTGGCTTATATTTTGATTTATTTGCCACAGACACGACAGTTAATTTGATATTTTGATTAACTGCAGCAGCAGCAGCAGCAACAACAACAACAAATGCATTCAAAATGCGGGAAATGGGAAAGGTTTCGTTTTGGCTCAAGGTGAATGGTAAATATAAATGTAAGCCTGGGGGTCAAACCAGACAGCCATCTCTGGTTACCCCACACCCCCCCTTCCCATTCCTTGACCATACAAGCAGCTAATCCCTTGCATAAGGCTCTCACTTTCGTCTCGTTTCGTTTCGTTTCGTTTGGTTTCTTTCCATGAATTCCAAAATAACTGTGTAATTTTTATTCACTTTGCGAAAATGTGAGAATAATTGCAGGGCAGTTAATTTATTATGTCGCTGCCAAGCCAAGACATGAAATGGTGTGAGACAACAACACTTACGCCTCCCCCCTCTCAACCACACACAAACGGCTTAACCATGTCCAGATGAAAACAGGAGAGAGAGAGAGACGGATAGAGAAAGAGGAGCACTTGCACAGTGAACTAAATCATAATTTTCCTATTTTGTATTTTTAAATAAGAAACATTTGTAAATAAATTACGTAAAAATATATTAAGTTGTTGGGCATTTATTTATAATTTAATCAGAGCAGAAAAAACTCAAACAGAATATAAATAATGATTGATATACATACAAATTAAAAGCAGCTAAATTGTTTTATGGTTGCAAAAAACACTTACTATTAAAAGGTAAAAAAATTAGTAAGATTTTTTACAAAAGCGTGAGCCACTGTGCACCATGGGCACGCCTGCTGCTGGCAACTGTTTATTGTGAAAATTGATTTATTATCGCGATGGTCGGCTTTCTGTTTCTGCATCTCCCCACACACAAGCAAATACACATGCACACACACACATCGCGCACACACCACTTCGGCCAGTCTGTCATACAAAATTGGCGTGGCTGCCGTCGTTGTTGCATGCACCACCGGCTACGTAGCGTCGTCGTCGACGCGTCGCTGATTTTTTATGTTGTTGTTCCTGTTGCATATTTGCATCGATTAAAATAAGAATTTTACATGCGATTCGTGTTGTCGTCGCCTGGCTGTGTGTGCACCCCCCAGACTTCCCTCGCCGTACACGCAGCTTAATACATTTATAAAATAGCAACAAGCAGCAGAACGAGAGAAGCGAGGAGGAGAAGCAGAAAAGGGAGAAGAAGAAGGAGCAAAGGCAAAAATGATAATAAAAAAATTGCATTTATGCATGAATTTTAACGAATTGCTGATGAAAATGTCGCGTCATAAATTATTTCATATTTAGGGCTGCTTGCGCGAAGGAGTGGGGGGAGGTACGAAGAACGAGAAAGAGTAATAAAGACGGTTCAGTTGAACAAAAAGTCGCGTGAGATAAATTGCACTGGACACTTTACTCCCATTAGCTCTCAGCTCCATCTCTCGATTTCTCTCTCTCTCTCTCTCTCTCTCTCCCTGACCACCACCCCCCCTCTTTCTTTGTCGCTTTCGCTGTGTGCATGCATAAATTAAATTTGTATATATTTTACTTTCGAGTTATGCGTCTGGGTAATTATTTTATCTTACGTCGGCTGCACACAGCACAGAGCCGCAGAGCCACAGAGCAGCACTGGTACAGTGTACACTGCATACAATGCACGCCAAGAGGGCTGGCTGGCTGGCTACGTGGCTGTGCATGGCATTCAAAGGTTAATTGGCATTTTTGGGCTTAATTGCCTAGCGAGTGTGGCGCAGGCACACAACCCATCCCATCCCATCCCATCCCATGCATGCAACACATGCAACACATGCATCACATGCACCACAACACACCACACACATTGCGATAACATCAACCACCGCTGAAACTGAAGCTGAGGCTGACAGTTTGGTTGATTGATTGCAGGCGAAAGTTGGTTGACTGCGCCAATTTAGATGAGCTTCCGACTGGAGTGGACTCGACTATTCGAATATTGGACTAGAGTGGCGGAGTGTTTAACATCTGAGCACCGCTTGTGCCTTGGGGTGGATGCCACACACTCACACACACCCAACACACACAAATTGACTTGTAGGCTTGGAATAAATGCCTAGTTTAATGCGACTTCCTCTAAATTGCCAAGCGAGCTGCGTACTAGCCCTGAAAAAACCAACAAGTTATTCATTATAGCCTGCTGTTCACTTAATGCTAGTCGTAGTAATAGCAGTGTTGGTAGTGGTGGTAGTAAAGGTAGTATTAGCAGAAGTAAAGTCAGTTATTAGCAGTAGTAGTATTAGCAGATGTAGTATTAATCGTAGCAGAAGTAATTGTAGTACCAGAAGTAGTAGGACCACTTTATTTAAATTCCACGTGTATGTATATTAATGTATATATATATATATATATATATATATACTCTATTTATATTTAAAAAACTACAGCGTATGAAGAATAAGGGATGAAGAAAATTATATATTTTTTTTGTAGTCGATTATTTGAGACAATTTATCATATTTTATATATTTTATACATGTGTGTATAAGGAGTAAGAGATTAAAATATTTGTTTGCATTATTAAAATTACTTATAACTTTTTCGCTATATTTTGTCCTTTGCCCTTCAAATTAAAAGGTTTCCTTAACGTATAATCAGCATTTACATTTTTTTAAAATTAATTGCTTTTTTATTGCGGATGTATTATGAAATTAAATGAATATTTTTACACATTAACAAAACAACAAAGATATATTCTTTATAAGAGAATCATGCTCAACACACCAATTCACATGAAGAAATAAAAACCTTAACAAAACGGAACATGGAAATTAATAAAAATATATTTAGCCTGGCAATAAAAACAATGCAAAGAAAACGCTATTTTGGAATTGAAACCAAGCTGAGCTAACGTAGATAAAAATATAATTTTAAGCTCTAGAATTGGTATAACGCAAATTAAATAAGGGCTCAAGAATCAGCTGAGACTATATATTAATTATAGCCTGGAACTAACTGCAGCAATAATCACCTTTGAGTAGCAATTAACACGGTTAATTAAAAGTTCCCATGAAACAAACAAAATGTTACTCATTGCTTCTCTTATCTTACACATCTTCAGCTGCCAATGCGAATGCATATGCATTTATACACATGATTATTTTATGATTCTTCCACACACACACACACACACACACACACACACACACACACACACCACACACACACACCACACACGTCATGCTTGCTACTCACAAGACCCATAAAACTGAACGCAGCGCAAAAAGAGATCGACTCGAATGCAATTCGAATGTTTGGTGGCAGCAACTCTGCGTCTGCAACATTAACTGTGGCAGTCGTTTCGCTTCGTGTCGTGCCTCGTGTCGCAGCATAGGCGTCAACAGTGGCGCGCCAGAATTGGCATTAATGAGTAGACAAAGAGCCAAAGCAGAACGAACAGCAAAAAACAGAACCAAAAACAGCAACAGCAATTGCAACATAAAGAAGAAGAAAAGTGGCCACTTAGCAGCGAAGCGACGCTGAAAATGCGTCGATCAAATTAACAATTTAATTTCTAAGAAAACTAATTAAAAATCACGTAGCGCAGTGCGAACTGTGCAACTATAGAGTTGCTGCTGCTGCTGCTGCTGCTGCTTCACTTCACTTTACTACTGCTGTTCCAAGCCCCGCAGAACTCATACTTGATTGCTGACTTGGCTGAACTGTCTGAGCAAGTTGGCCTGACTGCTGCCTGCCAGTTGCCAGTCCGTGTCTGAGCCAAGTGCCTGCAACATGCGTCAAGCATTCGCAATTAGCGGAGTTGCAGCCATCAGTCGACCATTAAAAGCAGGCAAACATGCGCACACTTGGTTTTCCAATCAGAACACCACCACCACCACCACCGCCAGAGAAGACGCGACCATGCCCACCCTTCTCAGAGGGGGCAGTGGGACAGTGGGGGGCCTCCAATCAGCAAAGTCAGCAACATTTGTGCCACAGTCTTGGCTCATGTAACAGCAGCAGCAACAACAACAACAACAACCATGCAGATATTAAACAAGTAATGCAATGCCAACTATTATCCAACGAAGGTTCTATGCTCTGAAACGAAAGGAACTCATTTGTTCTTCTTTAAAATATATTTGCTTAAGGTTTTGGAGTATAAGTAAGCTTTATATAAAATATATAAAATAAGTTTATTTAAAATATAATATAAACTCAAATAAATTATGTATATAAATACGTATATCAAATCAGACTTCATGTAAAATAATTAATTACATAATAAAAATCAAATAAAATTGGGTACCCCTTAAAAATATACTAATAAGTCAAACTCAACTAAAATATGTATTTAATATGCTTAATTAAAGTTGTTAATTATGCTTCCTATAGTAAAAAAGTTATTTTTTACCTTTGTAGTATTCCCAAAGCCGAGAAATTTTCGATATACTAATAAGTTAAACTAAAAAGAAAATATGACTTTAATGTGAATATTTGCAGTTTTTGTTTTTTTAACTTATGCAAATATTTTAAATAAAAATTGCAATATAATTTTTACTTAAACACAATTATTTTAATTCAGAAAATAATTCTTATTGTGTGACTTTTATTTAAAAGTAATAAGCTTGAAACTTAATTTTAAATTTTCTTATTTCATTTATCAGTAATAAACTTAAAACTTAATTTTAATTAATTTAGTTGTTACATTTAATTATATAAATCTTATATTTTGACTTTTAATTGAAAATTAAAACTCAATTATAAATTATTTATTTATTTATAACTCAGAAAATAATTCTTATTTTGTATTTTATGTAAAAGTAATAAGTTGGAAATTGAATTTCAATTTAGAAAATGTAATTGATAATTTAATATATATTGCATATTTCTATAAAATCGTAAATCTATAGTTCTATAAAATAATACTAAATTACTGATGAAATAAAATGAAAATAAAATTTTATTTATTATGCTAAATATTTTTTTTTTTTTAATAAATTTAAACAATGTTGCCTTTGGACAGTCATTAAAATCATAGCCAAAAGCTATCTACCCCAATTGGGGGCAGTGTGTGGGGAATCAACGGGCAACTGGCAATTGCTGTCTGCCAGCGGCTGATGGATGGATTGCCTGTTTGACTGGCCTGGTCTCTGGCCTCTGGTCTCGCCTTGCCTCAGCTCGGCTCGGACTCAGCCCAATAAAAGCGACGCTCCTCTTCTCGGCACTCCTCCCATCTTGCCTCTTGCGATGCCACACATGCTAAACTATTTCCTATCCGCTCGACCACCCCCCCTCTCCCCACGTGCAGATGCACGCCCCTTGTTTGCTTGGGCTCGTCTGTGTGCCTTGTCAGGAGTGGCAGCCACTGGGAGCGATCAGCAGGGAGGGCAACAACAGATCGCTGGCGGCCCTTTCTCTCTCTCTCTCTCTCTCTCTCCCTGTGTGCCACATCGTCAACGTTGACTGCTAATAGACGCTCATGCTCACGACATGCCACACACACACACATACGCGTGAGGCATCAATCGCAAGTTTAGATGAGGGGAGGGGGGGCGCACGGGTTGTTGATGTTGCATATAATTAATTTATTATGTTGTTTGCCGCTGCAGCCTTTCTGCGACGTCTCCCTGACTCGGTTTGTGCTTATGACGCATTTATGGCTGCATTTATAATGTTTGCCAACTTGGAGTCGTGCTCTGAACGGAAATTGACGCACGGACGGCGGGACAAGACGACTCTGCTACCTCTTGTGGCAGCAAGTGGGCAGCCATAACCAAAGATGGGCCACATGCCACACGAGTTGATGAGTTGATTTGCAACTGCTGCAACTGCTCCACAGGTAAATGGACAATTTGTAGATGTTACTCGAGGGACAGCCTTCAAAGGCGCATTCAGCTCTTCATCGAGTCCTTCTGCAAATCAAAAGAGGGCAATTGACTAGTTGACGCGATGTGTGGGCTCTAATTATGTTTACATACTTTGTGTGTGTGTATTTGTGTGTGTGTGTGTGTGACAGTAGTCCACGTCTCGATTTAGGGACTGACGAATACGATGCATAGTGCTATATATTATAGACAGTATTAAGAGCGATATTCAAGCAATTTGTGTATTTTTAAATATTTTGAGTTAATCCAATTTATCGACTACAAATCATAGTTAATAATTTGACATAACTCATCATCACTTTGCATTATTATTTTTGGGTTTTTTGTAAAAGTTGAATAAAGAACATTTTTATATATTTTTGAATTCATATATTGAATCATTTGACCTGCATATTATCGCTCTTGAGAAGACTTAAAAACTAATGATTAAGAAAGTAAGTTATGCCAACTTATCGAGAAGTCTTGCAGCTTATTAGTAAAAGTCGAATAATGAAAGCCCATTACAATATACATATATATATATATGACCAAACCACTAGTAATAAGAACACAAATTAAAATATGTAATTAAATTGGTATATCAAATTTATTAAAATCTCTTCTATAATTATTTCATATATTAATATTATTCATATTACCTCTGCCGACTTGATTTAGGGAATGTTTATGGATATAGGCAGAATAAGGTTCTTAAATTGTGAAGTCTTTTCAATAAGTTATGCAAGAATATTGATAAGTCCTAAATTTCAAGTTACAATGAGTAAATATAGCCATCACTGTAAAAAATCCCAAAACTAACATATGCTAGGAATAAAAATACATTTTGATATTAACATTAATTGGTATATTATTATTATATCATATATAATTATTAATTTTATTATTGTGTTATTAAATAATACTATATACCCGTAATAAAGCACGTATAGGCTATATTATCTAAACATATAATCTCAATGCATTTGCCATTTGGCTCACACGTTGACCCAAGGCAAGGTGCAAAGATCATTGATAATTACCGTTAATTGCACACTTTGCCAAGCTGTCCAAGCCAGGCCAACTTGTCTGGGCCATTTGCCGCCACTTTTGACAGCCAGTTGCGTCAAGTTTCGAGTGCAGTTTCAATCAATCAAACGCTGCAAGTGGCCAACGGACATGGCACTCAAAGACATGCCACAGCGTAAGGTTAAAGGGCGCGTTAAGGGGCATGAAACACACCCACACACACAGACACACCCACACAGACACACAGACACATACGGACCGGCAATCGTTTACAAGGCACAAAAAGTGTCTGTGGCAAAAAGTTTTCTGCATTCGTCATTTCGAAAAAGGCGATTTAATTGAGGAATTTTCAGCGCTGCATTTGGCTGAGAGCGCTGTGCTTTGGTCTGGTTATTAGCCAGAAAATTTATTGGTCCATGGCCAATGTTTTCACAGTCAATTTATCATTTGCACAACTGCAACTGCATGTGGAATACATTAGTCATACGACATGTTGACAGGCTGTCAACAACGCAATGGCTGCCAGCACCCGATCCAATTCCTCGTCATCGACAGCCATTGGGAGTATTATTATAATGATTTATATTGGCAGTCGAAACCAAATTTAAAATTAAACTAAAATTTGAATTTAAAGGGTGTTGAACTGGCACAGATATACAAAGAAATTAACATATCCAAAATGAAGTATCTGCGGTTATTCAACAGCCACAACTTAGGCTTATTCCTTAAGAAAGTCACTTGAAAAATAAAAAATGGGAAATTTAAATATGTTAATAATACAATAGAATTAAATGCTTAGCTGTTATTGCTACTTAATCTAAGTTTGCCTAAGGTTTTAGAATATTAGTTATATTTACCTAAATAAAACAAATCTTGGGTTATTCAAATGTAAAAATATTTAAACATTTGAAGCAAGACTTGAGGAAACTAAAAAATATGAAATATATTATTTTGGTCTAATTGGATTTTTCTGGGTTTCCCCAATTCAGGCAACCAATGTTGGACCATTTTCCATTTAAATACCCCCAGAAATCTCATAAATATTTCTTATATTCTAATTTACATATATAATTTCAAATTTTATTTTAAGTTTAATTTAGTTGACATTACATAAATAAACAAATAAAGACAATAACAGCCGCAGCTCTTTTGGCTTTCCCCTTTTCCACATCCAAAGCAAAATGATTGCAATGCGAATATAAAACACTCTCTTTCTCTAAGCTAGAAATCTGTATAAGCCCTTGCCATATATCAAAATTAACACCAAAAAAATCAGGTTTTTGTGTGTGTGTTGGGAAAATGTGTGAGAGAGAGAGAGAGAGTGTGTATAATAAGGTCGTTCATCACAGATATTGTAGTCAGACACTCCCACATTGTGGCTCATTGTATCATTTCTCTTGTCACTCGTCATAAATGGTGCGGCACAGCTACCAAGGGGCTGTGCACAATTTGCAGTCTGTGGAAACTAGCTACAGTTAAGGTTGGCAACGGGATCATTAATTAATCATTAGAGAGCCCAGTATTATATGGCCCATTATCAGCTTGTATCGGAGCAGCATCATTAGGCCCGCTGCGTGGCGAACAAATTGAAGCCACTGCTGCCTCTGTGGAGCGCCTCTGTGTGTGTTGCACAAATCTAATAAACTTTCTCAACGACTGCGAATGTTTATGAAAATTTTCACAATTTTCACATCTTTCAACAGAGCTGACAGGGCCAGGCCGGGCCAGGACAACGGAACGTCATCATATCAAACGTGGCTCGGGTCTTGGCTCATTTATAAAAGTTGCGACTGGACACAAAGCGAGCGAGGAGGTATCGCATTTGAGACGTCTGTCAGAGTGTCAGAGTGTCAGTCTCTCAGACTCTCAGACTGTCAGACTGTCAGTGGCTCAGTCAGTGTGATGAGATTTTTTGATTGATGTCGAGTGCCACGTTGCAGTGCTCTCAAATTTTTATAAATTAACATTTTGCATTGGAAGAGCACTCAGTTCTCAGCTCGCAGCTCACAGCTCGCAGCTCGCAGACATATTTTTCATGTCAGGCATTTTCTCGGCAATTGATTGATGAAAATGCGAGGCGTGTTTTCGTTGCACAAGCAGAAGAAGCTGTAGTCGAAATAATATTATTAATAATGATATATCTATGCAAATTACGGCCAGAAATTATTAGTTTCATGTTCTGCGTCCGCGTACAAAGCTCTGATGAATTTTATATTAATTTGCCAATCATTTATCATGTCGAACGGACGGAGGAGCCATTATACAGCCAGGTGACTAGGTAGACTCGATATATGCATCCAAATAATACACAGACAAGCAATATTGGTGTCTAAATCAAATGAATAATCGCCAATATTGGGCAATCGGTAAATAATTATGCAATTTTAGTTTTAATTGAAATTCCACTCCGAAATGAAATTCAATTCAAATGAAATACTTGTTTGTCTGCAACTCTTCGAACAAAATGCATTTTTCTAGTTTAGCCAATGAATAATGAGACAGTAAAAAATGAATTTAAATTCCTAAAAATATACATAATCTAACAACATAATTATGTCGTGACAAAATTATGATACACTCATAATTATGATACATTATAATTTAAAAAAATAAAATAAAATTATAAATAAGTAAAATAAAAATAGCTGCAGATATTTAAATGTGAAACGGTTTAGCGAATATATTGTTGGAAGGATTTGAGAAAGTAAAAACTGGAAAAATAGAGATTCAAAGTAAGAAATTAAAAAATTGAGAAATATATTATGAGATTTGGAAAGAAACCCATTAGCAAAAACGAAAGTGGGTCGCTTTGAGCCCCGCAAGGAAAGATTTATTCCCAGAAATTGGATTGGCCATAAATATTTGGAAATAGATAAAAATTGAAAAAACCGACATATTGTTCCCATGAAAGTTTAGCATCATAATAATCTCTGTGTTGATTTTTCTATTATGAGAATGACAATAGGGGAATAACTTGCTGAACAAAACAGTTTTTCACATAAGAACCCATCTCTCAACCAATCGTTCCTATGGCAGCTTTATAATATACTAGTTTGAACTCGATAATTTGTTGTCCAAATAAAAGAAAAGGTTTAGTTTAAATATCTCGGTAAGCAAACAAGTATTTCATACAAGAACTCATCTTACGACCGATCGTTCTATCAGAAATATATATCCCTGAAGCGGTCGGAGACGTCTCCTTCAATGCATTACAAACACGGGGCAAGATCGCATTGCTGTATAATTTATATATAAGCAAATAATACATCGATATATCTCAATAAACTCTGATTTACATTTCGTATTGGGCCACTCTGGGGGCGTGTGTGGGCATTGGAATGGAGGTGACTCCCAAATTGATTTAGCTGCTGCGCCCAACTTTTGTATTTATGTGTAGAAAGGAAAGACGACATTCCTTGGAGTAAATCTGTGTGCATTTCAACAACTTCATTTTGTGGTTTTTGTGTCCAATGCAATGCAGAAATGCCAACCAGCAAAAACAATGAAAGTATCAGAGTTATGTGAGTGTGTGTAAGTGTGTGTGTGTGTGTAAAGTCGTATGCGTATATAATCCTATACTCGCCTTGTGGCTTAGGGGCAATAAAACTATTTACAGTTCAATTTGCTATAATATTTGCAGTTGAAACCACAAACGACAAATATGCCAACACCAACAGCAACCAAACGCAAACTGGCAACAAACGAGACTCAGACGCAGACCCAGCATCAGAGCCAGAACCAGAACTAGAACCAGACCAAGGCCGAGAACCCAACCGAGACCCAGTACCAAAACTCGACCCAATCCCAATTGCAGAGCCCGGCCGAGACTCAGAGTTAGACAACAGCTCAGGCGGCAAAACCAAACTCTGTGAAAATGGATACAACTTTTTAGAGAATGCGTTGGCGCATTCTAAACAGCTTAGACTGCTCAAGTCGAGTCAACTCGACTGCCACATACCCTGAACACAGGTCTTAAATATAAATATGCATTTAAAAAGTTTGTCACACTCAAATGTAAGCATGCTTGGAAGTGCTCCCATTTCTTATGGCGCGCAGTAAAATAAACTAAGGCAGCGCTTATAGTTAGGAAATGAGTACTTCATTTAAAGGAAAAATAAGTTAAAGACAAAAGACAAATGTGGTTCTTTATCTTTAAATATAAATACCTTTAAATATAAAGAACCATATTCGCTGATCTTTCATTAGAATTTTAGCAAACTGAGAAGTGTACGAATATTTTTTGGGCTACAAAAACGTGGCTCTTTGATTATTAATAATAATATTTTTACCTACGCCAAAATGAGATTTTCTATTTATTATTTTTGGGATATGTTATATTCAAATTAATCGAAAATATATAAATCACTTTTGTTTTTAAGTGAGAAAATACTTGAAATATAAAAGTGTAGGAATAATTATGGTTCTGTGTGCATTATTATCACATTAATTATATCGTCTAAGCAGTTAATACTGATCAAGAATATATGTGCTTTCTGGGATCGAAGATGCATTTTTTTTAGCTGCTAGACACTTTTGCAAAAATAACAATATGCCCTTTCTGAAAGGCTTAAAGGGTATCAAAAGGAATCTAACTTTATAGACAAACAAATACACACACAAGGCGCATATCTGCAAATCTACAGACAATAATCCAGTGTACGGCAAAAGGATATGCCGCAAGAGGCAACTATGGACACTGCCACTCGACACTTTACATATCAAAATCCCATACTAACAACAACAACAACAACAACGACAACAACAACAACTGGCAAGTTATGCGACCAATTTACATACAAAAACAACTCAATAAACGTGCGAAATGCTAACGATTTGTAAAAGTTGAATCCTCAACACACACACACATACACACTCACACACACGCACACACACTCGCACACACACTCGCACACACACTCGCACACACACTCGCACGCACACACACACACTCTCATTGGCATTTAGGTGGCTGGCATGTGTGAGTTTTGTTATTGGCTTGACTCGCTTGATGAGAGTGAGAGAGAGATGGGAGAGGGGGGGCTGCGGGGGTTTGCTTTGCCCAGGCAATTTAGCAAAGTATTTCCTTGTCGCCCTAAAAAGTTGGCCACTTTTTGCTACTCGACTTGAACACCCAAACCCCCATCCCCCTCGACATACTCGTAAACCATGGACTTATTCCGACCATGAAGCGGAAATTGTGCATGAAAGCTGCCGACTGAGTCCTGCCATCCCCTGCCCCCACCACCTCCCTCAGCCGCCCAGTAATGGGACAACACGGTTTTCTAACTCGATTATTATAATATTCAACAATATAATCCAATGAGAAAGTTTGCTAATAAGCTGCTAGTTGAGTGCACCACTTAACAGTTAACGTTGCCACTCGCACATTTTGGCGAACGTTTCGCTTTTATTGTTGCCCCCATGCCACATTAAGTGCCTCTCCCCAGAAATGGGGCACTCAACATGTCTGTGCGGCAAGGAGTCTATCATAACTCCTAACTCTAGTTGCATTCAATTTGATGGCAATCCTAAACAGAGTTCAGCAAATTGAACTTTGATTTCTGAATTTATTGAATGTATTTTAAAGACAATATTTTTAATGGTCACAAAAGTGATTTGCTTAGTTTGTATTTCATAGGAGATTTTTGGGATTACGACCAACAATATGGTCGGTAAACTATTGGATCCGACTTGAGTACATTTTATTCAATTCAAATCGAAAAATTCTTCAACATGTCTTTCACCTCTATTAGAAAAATATATACAACTAATTTATAGGGCTCTATGCAAAAAGTTGTAATAGATAGATAGAGACTCGAACCTTGGAACATATACTGGCCTGTGCGCGCGTCAGACAAAGTGTACAAATTAGAAGGCTGGGAAATCGATATTCGCAAATCGATAAGGCAACATATCTCCCACAATGTTAAGGCTACAGTCAACAAATTTGGTTGTTGCGTTGTTGGTGATGTCCTTCAAAGATCGGCATATGCCACGCCCACTCCGTCGCTCCAGGCCGTCCGCCCCTAAAAATGTAAGCTATATCTTCCACTGTGTTTGAGTTGGTAGGAATATATTAGTGGGAGCCCTTACGAACCGATAACAAATTGTTATAGCCACGCCCACACCCGCGCCCATAATTGCCAAAGCCGATATCGATAAAACCGCATATCTCCCACAATTTTAAAGTTAGAATGACTAAACTTGGAAGGTAAATTGCTGGTAAGCTCCCCCAAAGATCAGCAAATATATTTTCAGACCAGAAATCGGAAATGCGGATATCTTCCACAATTTGTATGCTAGAGCCACAAAATTCACAAATAGCTGCCTTAAAAGATCGCTAACAGAATTGGATGACCACGCCCACTGCGCCTCCTAAAACCGATACACCTGATGGTGTAAATCGATAAAACCGTGTATCTCACACAATTTAAAAGTTAGAGTCGCCTAATTTGAAAGGTATATTGCTGGTAACAACTTTCAGAAATTATGAAAAAAATGTTGGACCACGCCCACTCACGCCCCCAAAAACGATAAACGCATATATCTCCCGTAATTTAAGAGCTACAATTACCAAACTTGGAAGATAGGCTAGGAAACACTTTCAACAATTTGTTTCAGCCACACCCACTGCCGCCCTCAAAATTGACAAAAGCGTTTATCTAGCGCAATTTGAATGGCAAGCTTGGATGGTATTTCTTGGCCACAACCGCCATGTTCTTTGCTACCTGTTATCAGATCAGGTATTACTTATGGTATCAAAGTATCGGGCTATGCCCGACTGCAACGTTCTCTTTTGTTTTTCTTTTTTAATTCATAAAAGTCATTGATCAAATCTACATTAATTTTTAAGTGAAAATCACATAAATATAATATATAAAATTAAATTATTATTTTCCATAATTTTAAATAGTTGTTAATTTAAGTAATTATAATTAATTATATTTATAATTATCAGACTCTTTTTATTCCCACGCTGTCGGCAATCCATGTAAATGATAATTATTTGGTTCAAGTAGCCCCAAAGTTGCCCGCAAAGTGCACTTCTGACTAATCCACAACGTTTCTTAATTAATGCCGCCCCACGCAGTTGGTGTTTAATTGTTGCTAATCACACACAACACACACACACACACACACACACACACACACACACACAGAGTACACCGAAGGGGCAACAACAGCAAGAAAAAGTCTCCAAGCAAATTCAGACGACTTTCACTGAGCAACATCGCATGAAAAATGACTCAAATGCAATGCGCCAAGCAACAACAACAACAACAGCAACAACAACAACATTGACAGCAACAACAACAACAACAACAGCAACAACGCCAACGCCAGTCGCTGCTAACGGTATTTAATGACACATAAAGTCGTCAATCACTCGGTAAATCTCGACATGTCGCCATTGCCTGCCAGTCTCGCCATCGCCAACGCCATCGCCATCTAAACCAGGAGCGGGAACGGGAACGGGAACGTGGACGTGAACGTGAACCGAACTCGAAACTCAAACTTCGAGTCCCAAAACGAGGCAACGCGTAAAACGCTGTCGGTAGCAACAATTTGACAGCTGGCCGACAGTTTAAATTAATTGATTTATTTGTACAGACGAAAGTGGACAAAGGTGTGGCGCTCCCCCCCCCCCCCCCTCCATCCACTCGCTTCGATTTACTGCTGCCACAGCACGGGTGCTCCCCAAATCGCTGCATACTTTCAATTAGTCAAGCGGCGTCGTCGTCTTTGTCGCACTTGCCCCAATCGCTGTTTACCATCTTGTCAAATGCGGCTCAAGTTTATAATGCGACATCTGGTTAACCCCTCCAGGGACTGAGTATCTGATATATATCTACGATTCCTACTCCCCAACTCTCTCTTATCCAGCGCCTAAGTGCCGTTTTATGGACAGTGTAATAACTTTGTCGATATGTTAAATTATACATGATGGATTGCGGCTAGCAGAGGTAAACGAGAGAAATTGGCCGGGGCTGGGTTAAGGGGCACTACTCCAATAGCTATCTTTATCGAGAGGGTCGTCTGTTTTTCAGCGAAGTGTCTGCCTTTGCCGTATGGCTACATAAATCAAACAAGCTGCCAAGCTCAATTGACCCAGCCATGGACGCTGTCGAGCCATTTGACTGATGATGTCTTAACCCAGCCAGATCGAGCCAACGATCGATCGATCGATGAATCCGACTGTCCAACTGTCCAACTGTCCAGCTGTCCAGCTGTCCAGCTGTCTGACTGTCTGACTGACTGCAGTTTGCCTTTCGCTTTTTATTTTTGTGGCTCTGCCCAAAATCCAGGAAGGCGTCGAAACTAGCAAGATGGATGGCACTTTGCTTTTCACATGATCGCTTTGATCGCCCATCGTCGATTGCCTCGCGTTGGCGTCGCCTCACTTGACCAGTGGGATTGGTGTCGCCACACGTGATACCAGCGAGCAGTATTCCAAATGGATTCAAATGAATCACATTTCTTCAATTTGTTGGCGCTTTGAAGTGCCGCAAATCGATTAACATAACTCAAAATAAATGTATTTTGTGTAATTACATTTATAGTATTATCATTACTTGATATATTATTTGTATATTAAAAAGTTAACCTTAACAAATAAATAAAATTTAATTACAAGTGTGCTGCACTGAGAGAGTTATTATTATTAATAAATATTATATATATTATTATTAAAAATGAACTAGATTAGTAGACCAAATTGCATTAATTCGCTACCCTTGGAGTAATGAATTTTTATCGGATTGAGTCTATGACTTAAGAGATTAGCATTTGTCTCCCTAGAATACTACATCTTTCCGGACTGAGGCGACATAGTTTGTTATCATGTGCTTTGAGGTTTCCTCCTCGTTATCACAAATTTCGACCTAGATGATTTCTTAGTCAAGTCAGTATTCTGAGTTAGTATTCTAAATCGGTTAAGAATTATTTTCGAACCATTCTCTTTAATAATTAAATAAATTAAGTATTACGTAAGTGTTCAAAACTTGTAGTTCAATCAATCAATTTTAAATTATTTATTGCCATAAAAACTTAAAGAATTTCATTTTTTTTGCAAATAAATAAAAAGTTTTACGTATGTTTTTAGAACCCGTAAATCAATAATTTCTAAGAGCATCTTTTCTCAAAGAAGTACAAATTGATAATGAACGGTATTCAGCTCTCAAGCAAACTAAAAATTTGATAAATAAAAAGAAGACGATATTTTTAAACTTAATAAACGTTGAATTGTAACTGTAATTGCATTCAGGAAAATTCCAAATTCGAATTCTGACTCAATATCTCAAAAGTAAACGGAAACATTTTTAATTTGAGAACGAACATTTTTTAAATATTCTTCAACAACGTTGCTTGCCTTGTTGCCCAACAACTTTTTCGTAAGTTTTCTTATCTTAACTGTTTTCTTAAATCTTCTTCGCCAGCTGTGATATGTTGCCAGTGATAATTCATGATAATTCATATGCCATACTTAATTATGCCGGAAGACGGTGTGTGGTTCTGTTATCATCTCTTTTTATAAACTAAAAAAAACATTTTTTTTTTCATTTACTGACTTTAGATATGCCACTTAGCATGACAATTATTATATTATATTTATTTATGTTTTCCTTTCGCAGACTCTTTTCTGTAATCAGCCTTCAATTTTATAACGTTCATAAAGACAGCTTGTTCTTTTTTTTCAGTGTACTTTACATTGAGTATTTCTAAATGAAGACATAATTACTGTGCTTAATTTCTAAGTAGAACGCCCACTGCACACATTTTAAGCCCAGCCACGACTTCATTACAATAATCAACATAATCCGACCCGAGATTGTGGCACTCCCCACACCCCACTCACCCCTACCACAGCTGTTTATACATAATAACAATAATTCTCGCACAACCCGTTGTTCACACACACACTCACACACACACACACACAAGCAAAGTAAGCATCCTTTTGCCAGGCTTAGGTCGTCGTCGTCGTCGTCGTCATCGTCGTTGCTGACATCGTCTTGTTAATCCCACTCGTAAGCATTTTGTCACATTTCAAAATCATTTATCATAAGCTTTCACAACAACAACAACAGCAACAACAGCAACCCTCGCGCCCCAAATCCCATTCCAATCCGGTACATCTCTGTCACTGCAATGACAGTTGGGCACATTAATTTTTCAGCACAGACTTTACGAAATTTGTTCGAGCAACAAATTTTTCATTGTGAATGGAGAGAGAGGGACAGAATGTGAGAGAGAGAGAGAAAATAATATACAAACTTATAGTTCCCCCCTCTTCCGCTCTATCTCTCTCCCACTCTTTCTTTCTCCTGCTTTGTTGTGTGCCTGCCTGTTGAGTAACAAGTAATTTTTCATATCATAAATTTTCGAGTCAGTTAATCCCACACGCGGCGTTCGTTTGTCAGCTACGCTTTGCGCTGCTCTCGTCGCGTTTCTTCTCGTTTCGTCTCGTTTCGTTTCGTTTCGTCTCGGCTCGTCTTGGCTTGGCCTGTCTTGTCTCGTGTTGTGTCGTCTCGTCTCGTCTTGTATCTTATTTATGCCTTCCGCTCTGTCTCTTTATCTATCTATCTGTGCGTGTGTGTGTGTGTGCGTGTGTGTGTGTGTGTCTCTCTCTTTCTCTCTGTCTTCGCCAGCTGTGACATTTTGACATCTCAGTGATAATTCATACTTTTGCATGTCATACTTAATTATGCCGACAGACAGTGTGTGGGTCTTTTATCATATTTAATTTTGCCGTCTCCCTCTCTCGCTCTCTCTCGCTCTACTGCATTGCTGGTGTGTGCACATCATTATGCGGCATATACACATATATTATACTCAACTCTCAACTCTCGGCTCTCGGCTCTTGGCTCTTACAAGCAGCTCTCGCTAATTACCCCAAGCCATCATAGCGAACATTTCCCAATCCGGCGCGTCTCGAACTTCATTTATCACATGGCAGCGACGGGGACTCGTTCCACGATGATGATTAATATTTTTGCCAAACTCAAATGACATTTCTACATAAAATATGTTTCGAAAGACCAGCAGAAAGGGTTTTTACTTTTTATTTTTTGTGTTTGTTGTGCTGCAATATCGCATCAATCATCAATCATCGTTGCCCTAGGAGAAACCAAAAAGAAAAGAACAAATTTGCAGCCAAAAACGAAAAAGGTGCTTAGAGAACTTGAAATTAGTGACCTGTCAACAGGCCAGCCAGACAAACCACAGCAGTGTCTGCAATTTGCCCCAGCAACGGGTACAAACTCACTTCTGGCAATGTTTGGCTTTTTTATTCGAGAAAAAGAAAATTAATAATAAATGAATCATGCTAAATACCATTTAATTGATAATTAAAATCAACTATTTAACTGGTATATTTTGAAATAAATCTACAACTGCTAAGTACCTCATCAAGAAAATAGAGTATCTGTGCTTCAGTTTGATCATGTTGCATGCGGCAGCTCCGCCTCGCTGACCGATGTGTGGCCATCAATCTAAACTCTTCATTTTGAAGGCTCGCTGTCAGCCGTAATGACCGAAGCAGAGCAAAAAGCGCCGCACAAAAATACAGGCAGAGAAAAATAATAATATCATGCATGAGAGCAAGGGGCGGGGGAGCCCTGAGTGCGGGGGGTTCTTATTACGGGTCACACAATCAGTGGCGAGTCGTCAATCATAATTTATGAATTGTTGTGCCAACCAATGTAAATGTGCCACACACACACACACACACACATCCACACACACACACACACACAGATATGTGTATACCTAGAAAATGTTTATTTGAGTCATTCGGTTTGTGTATCCAACTAATTATTCAACGTCTCATTAAACAAATAAATGTGTCAAGAAAACATTTGTTTGCCATACATCACAGCGCTAGATAATTTCATTCTGAGGGGAAGGCCACCGAATCACATCATGTGAAAATGACAAATCAAATGAGATTAACACATAATTTCATTTTAGAAACAAACACATAACTCAAATGTAAACAATATCTACATATATATATACATATATATATATACAACCACTGCCAGAAGTATGTCTCTAGCGAGACCCTTACTTTCGAAACACTTTTGTGCATTAATCACCAAAATCACCTGACAGCAAGCCATGAGCCATGAAATTAGAAATTATAAATAAAATGTTTTACACACAACAACTCTTAGCTACCGAAGAATGTCCCCCGAAATGAAAATTGAAAATCTTAATTTGAGCAGCTAAATCACAGAAAATCAACATTTCAATTATTCGCCAATGATTCTATTATAATGATTCTATATTATATTGGTCCTCTACTAGTTCGCTTCTGAAGAAGGTATTTTTATCTTTCCTCAGCACCTTCATTTTCTATACCTTTATTCATATTCATTTTGAAGATTATTATGTCCATTTTGGCAGAACATTTTTTTATTGATCCTTAAAGATGATTATTGGTAGTTCGCCCTCAAGATTTTGTGACTCTAGCTCGAAAACTGTGAAAGAATAGGCATTTTTTTTATTTTTAGGAACGGATTTTCTGGAGGTGTTGGAGGTAGGCATTACCGATAAAAATATATCTGTCGATCCTTGAAGAACCCGAAAGCTACCAACCAAAAACTGCTGACTCTAGCTGTGAATTACGAAAGAAATGTGATTTTATTATTATTTATTTGCAATTCTGAATACTTTTTTTATTTTTCAAATCTTGTAAATATTTTTTAGGTTTTTAATTTAAATTTAAATATTACATTTTATTTTTAATTTAATTTAATTTATTTTCTACGTTCTGTATTTTTCTGCGTCAGGTTTCAGAGTATAAAAATAATGCAAGTATAAATTACAGCATTTTAATTAAGGAATTATATTGTTCATCATTATGTGTTTCAACATATTTTGCCATAATCATCAGTATTATTCACGTATAATTTGTAGCTGTTACATCAGACTCGAATGAGTGAAGAGATGATCAATTAGATTCGCAAAAGTTGCTCGTAGCCAGCAGAACGCTTAACAATATTTATAGTCTTGAATATGACAACATATATGCAACAACTATGTTTATTTGGTGCTGGTTTATTCAAAAGGCAAAGTCAGCTGTAAGGTTTATAATATAATCAAATAGCTGCTCCAAAATAGTGTCTCTATTTAATACGCTCAACTTTACCTTATTATTATTATTACCTTGCCAAATGTTGCAGTTCTATTTTGTAGTCTCACCTGTTGGCCTACTTAATAATGCAGTTCTATTTGATGCTTACAACTATTAGCTGGCTTATTCAGTTACATTTTATAGTCTCACCTGTTAATATGGCTGTTGTAACCATTTTTGCCCAGTTCGCCGGTTGATCTAATTGCGTCGAACGGTGTCCCGTTCTTGGTTGTCACCTATATCTTATCGCAAGCTCTGCCGCAGATCTGTGGCAGCAGCAAGAGCAACAGCCATTGGCAAAAAGGCTGCACTGAAAACAACATCAACGACACTCACAGTGCGCTTCTCGTGCAATTTATTGAGCCCATCAATCAAGTGGCCATTCCATGGATGCATTACTTCTTCTTGTTGCTGTTGTTGTTGTTTGTTTGGTGCTGTTGTGATTCTCCGCAAATAATTGTTGCCATCGCTGCACATTGCACATGTCCGTCCGTCCGTCTGTCCGCCTGTCCGCCTGTCCGTTTGACGTCTGTCTGGCTGTCAATGGGTGTGGTCACAGTTGCCTGAACATTGTTTATGGTACGGTTGCCCCGTTGTGCTCAGCAATCGTCACTCAGCGTCTGCGTCTGCCACAGAAAAAAAAGGCCAATCATCGATCATGGTCATCATCATCATCATCATCGTCATCATCGTCATCATCGTCGTTGCCATCGTCATCATCGTCATCAAGTGCAACTCATCCGCTTGCAACACACTCTCTGCCACATTCTCGTCCTTGTCCTTGTCGTCGTCGTTATTGATGAGCTACAGCGAAAAGCAGTCGTCAGTCAGCTGCCTGCAACAGTCGATGCGGCACAGATAATATCTTTTGCAACAAATTTTTGACAGCTTCGATGCGGCCTCCTCTGTCTGTCTGTCTGCCTGTTTGTGTGTGCAACGCAACGCATTGTTGCAACTGGAATCCGTTGCGGACTCGCCGCTGGACGACTGCCTGTTGGGCCCTGTCACATTTATCACAAATTCAATGAATAATAATTTTTGCACGCTGTGTGATGTGACGTGCTAATGTTATCTGATTGGAATCGCTGATGAAGAGCAACAGGATGGGGCATGGGCATGGTGGATGGTGGATGGTGGATGGTGGATACGTGCTGTCAGGCGGACCTCTTAAATATTAATTATGTTGCCCATTTGGTTTCGCTTTGGACTCGTCTGCCATTTTGTATTATAAATTGCGTTCGCGATAAGCCGGCGACTTATGCCCGTTTCGAGATCATAAATTCAAAGACTCGATCGGTTTCCGGCTTTATTGATGATCAACAACATCTCATTCGCTGTCAGACAGTCAGACAGTCAGACAGCCAGCCAGACAGACAGACGGACAGACGGAGAGACAGCAGTAAGTCGTCCAAATCGTATATCACCGTACTACGACCGACAGCGCTGAGCCGAACAAACAAACAACTAAGCACACAGTATGCTTTATCTAGTGTCAATATCCATTCAACGATACACTCCATATATATATATGGATATATATATATATATGGTGCATATGTTTGTTTGTTTACTCTGGCGCCTACTGGAATTACACTCGGACAGCTTTATGGTGGGCTCATCGATCAATCCCATTTTGAGCGCTGCCTTGGCTAAGGCCTAAGCAAACGACGAGATAAGCTAAACCAACATTTTTACTATTTATTTGATATATATGTTCAATAAAAAATATGTATGGAATTCTTCAATCACTAATGATCAGTAAATATCGTGTTAATCAAAAATGCATACTAACCCAAAGCATAAATTTAACTCACTTGGTTATTGCTTATTATAAACGGAGTCCATTAACAATTCGTATAAAGTAGTATTTATGCCTAAATAGAAGCAAGTATCTTCGATACCATAAAGTATAATTATTCTTGATTAGGCTAGAAACGAAGCTGGAGATTTTAAATTTGGAATATAAGTCGACACCTGCCCCCGTTTCGCGAATATCGATACAAATCGATATCCGAAAGCAAGAAAAAAAAACACAATTGTGAAGATACAGCCTCCAATTGATATCGATAAATATGATTAATCAACTGTAAAACTTTTATTAAGATTGGATGAGAAACACATACTTTGTTAACCAAAACGTATTTCCAAATTTAAACTAATTAAAAGTTGGGCTCTCGACTAGAGCATTCCAACTTGTTTTACTTGGTGGTACTTGCTATATCTAATACCTGTATGCTAATAGAAGAAGATATCAAGATAGTAGACAATTGTAGAATATTTTCATACTAGTAGTATTTCCAGGCCAGAAAAATCACAAATGTAGTTTGCTTAAATTGTGGAAAAGTATAATAATATTTGGAACTCCTGGCTGATATTTAAATGTTGGCCGATTACTCCAGTCTTCTAGATGTATGTAATTTTTGGCGTGCCTAAGCTAGATTTTCCCCCTTTCTTTTCCTTACTTTAAGTGAGACTGCATTTGGTGTATTTGATGTTCAATTGATAGCTTAAAGCTTATGCAAAACAGTTGAGCAAATTTTCGAGGCATGCAGAAATTGAACGAGAAGATAATTTCAATTTGGCGATCAATCAAATGCAGTCCCTGACACAATCAGACGCCAGTCGTTTGCTTTATTCTTCCCGAGAGGTGTTTTTGTTTGGTTTTATGTGATCTTCATTACGCTGTGGCACACTTGGCAATTGAATGCGACATGCAATGTCAGCCGGCTAACCCGCCGGCCAATCAATTACAAAGAGATGCCGACTGCCAAAGAGTCAGAAGCGACTGAGACAAATGGGGAATCCGAGGAACGAGAAGCTAGCGCCAAATTACGTTCAGCACAGTAAATCAAGTGTCTGCTGAGAATTCGACGGCGATTTCAAAAATGTTGTGTATACAAAAGACTTGTTGACAGTTCTTAATTGCAATGGATTTGCCTGTTGCCGTCGAATGAATTACCTCCGTCCAAAAAATTAAATTGTTTTAAAGTCCAAATGTAAACAGCGAGTTCTCAAGTTGGTAGCGAATTTCGCCAAACGCCTCTTCGCTCCTCGTTTGCCGCATGTGACGCATGCTAACTGTCAATATTTTGGCAGAGCTCAACTGACAGCTGTCACGCACGAAGTCGCCTGAGCCGGAAACAAAAATTTGTATACCACTGAAATTCCCTTTGTATTTGCATAGCAATATATATATACATATATCTATATATACGTAGACAAAAACTGAGTATGAAAATTGAAATGAATTTGTCACGACTCGCGCGCCTCGCTCGAATATTGAAAAGTTTGCCGCAGGCCGCCGGCAAACAAAGTGAGCCCCTTCAGTAAGTAATATGATAGGGGCTCTCTCTTGGGGGGCGGGGACGTGAGGGCCTCGCATGTGTGTCGCCGCCTGTCAAAGTGTCAGCGTACGCAAATAACGGTAAAGGATTTGTCACTGCCAACACCAACTGAAGTACCAACAAAAAACAAACAAACAAACAAACAAACAAACAGCAACAGAAGCATCAACAAGAGCGGCAAACGGAAGAGAATTTTCAAATCTGTCACAGTGTTGACTAAATGCAAAAGCAAATGCAAAAAAAAAGAGAAAAAATATGCAAGGAAAGGAAAAACATATTTGTTTGGCACGCGAGATATTGAATACCCTGCGAATTTTGCAAGAAATTGTTTCTCGGTTATTTTGGCAATCGAATTTCTGAGGAAAAATCAAAGGTCGTTGATCAACACTTTTTTAAACCAGTCCCAAAATCCACAGCTAAAACGTATATAAAAAATAATGATATACCAAACTTGGAGCCAAAAAGAAAACACATTTAAATTATAAATGGAGCTCCCCAAACAACAAAAATAATATATGCATATATCGAATGTGTTTAATTATATATTGAGCACTCTGAGTAATCAGGGTAATCAGGGTTTTATGAAGTTGGGAAAAGGTAAGTAACAGGCAGAAGGAAGCATCTCCGACCCCATTCGATATATACATTCATGATCACCAACAAAAGCCGAGTAGTAAATTAAACTATGAAAATCAGTCCCTCAACAAAGATAGTTTCAAATCTATCAAATCCACTTTATCACACAGGTGCTATTTAATAATATAATATATTAATATTTTTAATGTTTTTCTTTTAGTTATATAAGCCTCATGCATTCATAAATAAATATACAAATAGACATCCACGATGATCGCTCAAGATTAGTTTTATTTTATTATTAGATATGTTATTTATTTCATTTATAAACAAAATTATGACTTACCAATAAGTACTAAACATAATGTGTTAGTAGCGAGTACTAACTTAGACCCCTGACTTGAGATGATTATATAAATGGATTTTAAAATTAAGCTTTATTAATTTAAAATTAATATTCCTATTCTTAGAATTTATGTAATTCCCTTATCAACTTTACTTAAATTTTAATTTATCTGTCACTGCCAAAAGTTTTCAAGTGCTGAGAAAGTTGGCTCTTGATGCGAACTGCCTTTCGGAATTTAGCGACTTGTGTGTTGAAGTATTTCTTTTGGTTCTTTTTAATAATATTATTAAAATCAACCTTAAACAGAAACGCTTTAAAATTTGCTAAATCATTGTTCATAAGACTCTGTTATTATAATTATTGTGAGCACATTAAAAACAAATTGACAACTAAACAAATACAAATATACAATTATAAATTCTAATTACATCAAAATCGTTTCCATGTAATCGATTATCAATTGAGCTAAGCCTTGCTTACAATCAGATTTAATATGAATTAATCAACTCGTAATCAAAAATGAAACTGTTGCGAGTCCGATTGAAATTGCGCAGCCTTTGTTCTAAGTGGAAATGTCTGTCAGCGTGTTGTGTTGACTGATTGATGGACTGGCTGGCTGGCTGGCTGTCTGACTGGGCTAGCTGGCTGGCTGACTGTCTGCCTGCCTGCCTGCTGGAGTGAGTGATTGAGTGAGTGAATGAGTATTTCAAGTGATTGCGATAGCGAATAGCGATTGAATGCGCCGCATGACTCACTCGAGAGTCACGTAAGCGAAGCGAACAAAAACACACAAAACCGTTTAGGCGTTATCAATCTTATCAGTAATGTAATGACATTTAACATGCCACATCTAAAGACTCCCCAGGTCACAGTTGAGCAGCGCTCTCTCCCGCTCCCCTCTCTCTAGCTCTGTCTCCATCTCCCCCTCTATCCCTCTCTCTCTCTCTCTGCATGTCTGTTGAAATTGATTTTCCAATTGCTGCCGTTTGACATGTTTGCTGGCTACTGGCACGCAAGGTATTTTGTATTTGTTTTTGT
The DNA here is from genome assembly GCA_037043625.1 of Drosophila melanocephala. NCBI lineage: Eukaryota > Metazoa > Arthropoda > Insecta > Diptera > Drosophilidae > Drosophila > Drosophila melanocephala. The sequence goes on from JBAMBD010000052.1 coordinate 373,884, forward strand.
ATTTGTTTTTGTTTTTGTTTTTTTTTTTTCTTTTTTTTTTTCTCTTTATTTTTCGCCCCATATCGCACTTCATATCTCTTCCTCTCTCGCTCTCTCTCGCTCTCTCGCTCTGCGCACTGTTCTGAAACGGTTTCCATATGCTGCTGCTGCTGCTGCTGCTGCTTTTGTTCTTGTTGTTGTTGTTGCTGTTGTCGTTGAGTTGTAATTTATGCGCTAGCTCGTCGTTCATTTGACATGTCAAAAGTTGTGTCGCTTGATTGATGACTGCTGTCAACACATATTCTCTAATTTTTTTTCAAACTGTGTGTGTGTGTGTGTGTGTGTGTATGTGTGGTTATTATATTTACTCTTTGTGTGTGTGTGTGTGTGGTTAGGCCGCAAAGGGTTTTCGGCTGCCATGTTTGGATTTGAGTTGCTGTTTCTGGCATTGGCTTTGGCTTCTAATTTTTGTTTGCTGCTTTTGCTGTGGGTTGCTTTCTGTCTGCTGTCTGCCGTCTGCTGCCGGTTGTCGTCTGTCGTCTGTCGTCTGTCGGTTGGTTTATCGATGCTGGCCTTTTTGCCGCAATGCCAAACACATTGCATATTTTGTTTAGACCTCGACACGAGATTGATGAGCTCTGCCCGCCGCCTGTCACATGCTTCAATGGATCGCATGGGTGTCTCTGCGTGCCAGCCAGGCGCTGGACAAGTCCCTCCCCCTCGAAGGGGGCTCGTCGCTTTCACATCTTGACAGCGGCACAAACAAATTGTGGCGACAGGAAGTGTGCACAAAACACATACACCAAGTGAGACACTACAAAACGAAGAAGGGGTGTGGGTGTATGGATGGGTGAGAGGGGTGAGGGGTGCAGGGTGCGGCAGAGTTACGAGGATTACATTTCTGGTGTCTGAATTGATTGATGGCTTTGGCAATGTTGCCTGACATGCAACTAGGTGAGAGCCCAATATTGAATTCTTTTTCTAGCCACGACAGGCCAACAAACCCAGTTGAAAACAGGAAGGAAAAGCTTTCCTGCGATCGCCGAAGTCTAAACCCCCTCACTGAAAGGAGCCAAGCTGTTGATCTCTAAATATTTCTTACGAAATTTAGTATTTATAATGTTGAAAGCTCTATGAAATAGTATTGCGATATTGATGATTCTTTATGCATATTAGCCAAGCTTGCTTCTAATAACTTTATAAATTAAAAAGTTTATTTTACAATGGAAGCTATATGATATAGTGAACCGATTCACTTGGCTCCGACATGTGTACTATTTATACTATATATATATACCCAGTTTTATCAAGATAGCTTCAAAACGACTCGTATTTCGTTGCTGATCAAGAATATATATATTTTATGGGGTCGGAGACGTTTTCTTCACTTACTTCCAAGCTGCACGCCACAATTATAATACCCTATACAAGGGTATAATAAACAACATGAGCAAAACTCGTCATGACAGAGTTTTGTACAAGTTATCGCTGGCTGTTGCCAACGTTTGTTAACGTTATGTATTAGATAATATGCTGATGGTATCTACAGTTACAAAACTTAACATATATATTGCTGATCAACTAAATATAGAGTGAGCTGTTGAATGCTTATATATATATATATATGTGTATATTTGTTTTTGTTTTAAATGAAGTAAAGAAAAGTAAAAAAAAATGTTTTAATCTATTTAAATATTTATGATACAAATTCGATTCTTTTCTTTTTACTATCCTCATCAATTAAATAAATATATTATAATATGTTCAAAATAATTTGATTCTTTAAAGATTGAAGATTTGAAGTGTTTTAAATTGGAAATGTAATGCACATATGTATGTAATTATGTACATTATAAAGCTTACCAACTAAATTAGAATTAAATTACAATTGAATATTACAAAATATTTAATACAAGTTTTTTTTTCTTTTTCTTATAATAAATGAAAGATAATTTTAATCTTTAATGATGGAAGATTTTTCAATGATTGTACTCAGTAATTAAGCCATCAAAATGTTGTCACTTTTAGAAATGTTTGTTTATCCCGCTAAAAATAAATCCAATTAAAATTAACATTTAAAAATTAAATATTCTTGGTCTAATTTTGTGCGATTACCAATTTTAAAGTATTTGAAACTGGGCCAGTACCAGGATAAGCCCAGTAAACAACGCAATCAGAGAAAGTTTGTGTATTTATTAGCTGACATTCATTCCTTTAGTCCATTTATTATTCCGATAAGGGTTATTTTCATCAGTTGCCATCAGATATTTGCATTAGGCTCAGAGCTGGTTCGACTTGTTGTTAATTACCCCGTATATATCATGCCCAATTGTTGATTGCGCTGAACACTATTATGCGCTGTACGGTGATGACTCGATAACGCGTATAAACACCTCGACTGTAATTAAGTTGGCAAATGCCGCCAATAAAATATTGTTGCGAAAATGCAGCAACGAACCTGATGTTGACTAAGAAAAAAACCCACAATTAACCAACCAAAATTTTTGGACACACCCCACAAATTGTACACTCTGCCAAGTGGCAATCAATTTCTCGCGCTGTAAATTAACCATTCGACTGGACGAGCCGTGCACCCGGCAAGGGGCACCCCAGGCAACAGGGACAATGGCAGCTGCTAACTGCTCCCAGATAGACACAGACCCAGAGAGGGAGAGAGAGGCTTGCGGCTTGTGGCTTAGAGCACCCGAACGCGTCCCTCGGCTCGCAATCAACGCACATTAATATGCACGAGAACAATAAACAATGCAGGGGGAGCACTGTGGAGGGGTGAGGGGGGTGTGGGGGGGCCAGTGGGTGTTGGTGTGGTAAAGAGGCTGCGCAGCGGGCAGCGGGCAGCGGTCAGGGGGCGGGGGGGTAGAGCTTTGCTGGTGTGAGAGGCGTTACAGCGGCAATCATACAGAAAGGCAACAGCGAGCCAATGATGCCGCCAAAGCAACTAGCTACACTTAGAAGAAAACATAATCCTCCTGAAATTTACCAAATAACCCTAAACTGAGTATCGTCCTGAAAAAAAATCAAACAAAAATTACTGAAATTGCCCTGAAAAGCAAACAAGAAAATTGCACAGAAATTTCGAAAATCGTCTGAAGTAATTTGTAAATTTACAGAATAAATGTAGAATTAGAAAGCCTTTTTTTTATATTTCTGAAATAAATTTCTTAGTAATAGAAAATATTTCTAAAAAATATATAGAACAATTCTTTCTGAAGTCTACATTTATACTACAAATTATATTATAAATTATCTTATATTTAAAAACTACCAAAACTGTTTCACATATCTTTAAATACTATCTTTAAATAATAACATATAATAATATAATAATAAGAATAATGTTTGATTACAAGTAGCATAAAAAAAATGCAGTTTTAAATTTTGGAAAAATGTACCCTGCAATTAGAAAAATACTTTCTGAATAATTGGGTTAGTTAGCATTGGTCACCAAAAACATAAGGATTTTCTAGAACGCATTGCAATTTCTTTTTGCTGAGTGTAGCTGGCAGTCTCTCGCTCTATCTATCCCCCTCTCGCTCCCTCGCTGGCTGAACTCAACTGACAATATTTATTGCAAATGCAGCAATAAATTTCAAAACACCATTCGCTAAGCACCACATGGGGTCTCGAAAATTGAAGATAAATTTTAAGGCGGCAATTTATGATTTGTGAGCATAAGCGTGAGTCTCGTTTCAGACTCAGTCCACAGCCTCGACCCCGTTGCCAGTACCTGGCTGGAGCTGGAACTGTTGGTCTCTTGGTCTCTCGGTCTCCTGGTTGCTTCGGATGCTTTGGTTACCCGGGGTAGACAATCAGTAGAGCCGTTGTTGACAAGTGTGGAGTGTTTGCCGCCGCACTCCTTCACTCACGACGCTGCTGAGCACAGAGCACAGAGCACAGAGCTCCTTCTCCCTCCTCCTTTCCTTGCAACGAGTTGGCCCGTTTTTCAATTGTGCTTGCCGCGATTTTGCTGCCCGCTGCGCCTTTGACAGCCGCACCGAAAGCTGAATGCAATACTCTTCCTTCCTCTCTCTCTCTCTCTCTCTCTCTCTAATTGTGTATTTAACTCTCTCTCTCTCAGCTAAGCAGTGCAGCTGACAAAGCGAATTGCCTTTGCAGTTGCCTAGGGGCACTTTCAATATTGTTATACAAATGACTTTTACCAGCTTTTTGCGAGTAAAAACTTTCAACAATAAGACTCTCGAAATAATTAATTTTTCATTAATATAGCTTTACTGATATAATATAAATATAATTAAAATTGGTGCTCGAAATTGATGCGTCAAAAAACTCCGATATTATTAGACTTTTACCAGGTTTTTGTAAATAAAAACTTTCCAAAACAATATCGAAATAATTACTTGGCATTAGAAATAAAATTAAAGTTTTGGATTGTTTAAAATGGCTGAGAAACAGTTTATATATTCAAAAAATATTATATACAGAAATCTGCGTATTTAATTTCATTTCATAATTAAATAATGAAGACGTGTCAGTTAGTCAGTCTGTATGAACAGACTGAAGTCAGAGAGCTAAAGAAATTGGATTCCCCAATTCTTGTTTACCAATCGAAATTAAGTTTCAAAAGAAGAAGATAAAATAAATATTGAAAGCTGTCGCCGTTGAACGAATATCGATACAAATCGATAAATGATAGCCGTACTCGATTTAATTGAAAACATATAACCTCATTTCATTTATAATATAGCCAGACATATTATTGATCAACTGTGAAAATGTGATAAAGATCGTACAAGAATCATAGATTCACATTGAGCAAACTACCAGCAACAAGACTATTATCTCTTCCAAAGATTCAGGGCGTCTCCTAGTCGAGCTGTCTTGACTTGATACCAGATTGCCATTGCAATTATATTTACTAAATATTCAACTTAGGTTACCCATAATTACAATTACAATAATTACAATCTTTCTCATATCATTAAATTCATACAATTCTCCGCTTAGAATTCAATTTACACTTTGACACGCATAGCTTCAACTTTTAATCGATAATTATTTAGTTTGGGAACGTAGGGGAAATTATAGATGTCCTCAAGATGGCAATTAACAAACTAGTCTTAAATGAAAATCACTTGTGTAGTTTGCGCGTCGACTTCGACACTGTGCCGAACACATTGTGGTGCAGAGTGTGTTGTGTGGCCAGAGGGAAGGCTTATAATTGAAGCGACTCCACAGTGCCGCAAGCTCTGCTTACAACACCCTGCTGCAATTATTCATTCACTTGCGCGAACAAGGTCCCAGGGTGCAAAGAAAAAAGATCCCAAGTGGCTGTTTGCTGGAATCGAAGCAGCCCGCAAACAGTCCAACTTGCGAGTCTACAGCAGCGAAAATGCGAATATGCGAAACGGAGAAGGTTTTATGAATGCGCACATGAAAAATGGAACATCGTTAAGAGCAATTCATAATAAAATACTCGACGCAAGATGCGAAGATGCTGGAGATGCTGGAGATCAACCCAACGAGGTTTCCACTGCGCCCAGGCGGTCAGCCTGGCATTGGATTATGCTCCAACCCCAACTCCAACTCCAACTCCAACTCCAGCTTCAGCTCCTCAAGCAGCATACAAATTATGACTGCAAGCAGGATATTGGGTTAAAGTTTTTTTTGCAGCTGATTTCGGTTTTGGGTTTTTTCGATTTGCGCTCAGCCCAGCCCAGCCCAGCTCAGCGCGGTTCGGTTCGGTTCGGTTCGGTTCGACTAAATGAAGCTGTTGGAACGCAGGCATTTCAATCAGCGCCGACCCCAAATAACCAACTAGTGTGCACCTTATCAATAATTTTATATTTTCATATGAGCATATCCCAGCGAGCGATAGGCCATAAATACAACAGCAGCAACAACAGCAACAACGAATGACTAGGGAAATTTATAGAGTCTGTTGCCCGGGCTGTCAGGTGAAATAAATAATAAATTCGTTATATCGGCCGACATTGCGGCGGCTATCAACAGTCAGCAACAGCAACAACAGCAACAGCAACAATAACGATTGCCACAAGTTGAGGGGCGTATAGATGAAGGCACGCCCACATTTAAAGTCCGTTGCTGCTGCCACACAGCTGCGAGTGGCGGTCGCTTGTTGCCTGCACCCGCGGCCAACAAATTTGAATTCAATGAAAGATGAAATCATTAAGTTTGAGGCAATTTCAACGGCCAGGCTGCAACATGGGCGAATTTGTTCAATCGTGTGGCAAGTAATATGCAAAAAGGGTACTCAGCAGGGGGGTGGATGGGGCGTTGTTATGACATTAGCAAGGCGGCTTGCCTGTAATTAAATGGAAGTCATGCCAAACTCTAATGAGAGCCATACGAATTATATATCAATCGAATCACGCATGATCTGAATGCGACAAAAAGTGCTGCCTATGAAAAGAAGTATTTGTGCAATTAGGCATACATTGTTGCAGCTCAAACTTGTCTCTTGTTGGTGCTATTGAAGGGCATATTGCATGTGGCATTGTTGCCCGATAAATAGCAGAAGCAGTGGCAGCAGCAGCAGCAGTGGCAGCAGCAGCAGCAGCAGTGGCAGCAGCAGCAGTGGCAGCAGCAGCAGTGGCAGCAGCAAATTTGCCCGAGAGAGTTTTGGAGTTGTACAACAAAAGGCGCACATAAATCAACGATCAAGACAATTGCCCTGTAATAATTTTAACTTCTTTAAGTCGCCAGGCCAGCCCACACGGCAGACAGCGAGACACCAATAGCGATCTTGGCGGCACATAAAAATAACAGCTTATCGGCAAAGAGAATCGTGTCGTAGCACGCCTACCAACTCAAAAAGGCATTAAAATATGAAACAACAATTGCAAGCCAAACCAAAACGAACTGCAGATGGCAGTTGCCAGAGATGGGAGATGGAGATGAAGGGAGACGATGGTGGTGGAGGTGGCGGTGGAGGTGGTTCACCTCAGGTGAAATCAACAGCAGCAAAACTTTGGGACGGGCTGCGGCATTCCTGTCACTTCTCGACTTGCGATTTTGCCCTGTTGTCTGTGGCCCGTGGTCTGTGGTAGGCGGCAGTCATTCGGCACGTTTCGCCTGGCAACTGGCTTCGTGAAATTCCTAACCATGCCCCGCCACACCACGCCACAGCACAGCACACCCCGCCCTACCGCTTCCCATCCAGCTTAGCGTAAGATATATAGCTGTATCTGTGTAGCGCCCCCGACTCAAATCGCCATTGTTCGCGCAATTCGCGGCAGACAGTCGCTTACTTACAACTTACAACTTGCAACTTACAACTTACTCCACAATTCGAATTGCATGCGATATCTCAATTTGGAGGCTCTTTGAGGCAATAGGATAACACTGAACACTGAGCCCAATTGGGGCAGGCCAAATCGATCGCCGTATACCCTATAAACATATCAAAATAACCCTCAACTAAATTGCACATCAAAATTTAGATTTGATTCAAGTTGATTTGTTATTACATAAATATAAATTAGTTGAGCTGCGCTTTATTTTAAGACATAAAGTTTTAATATTTCACATTTAACTGCACTTCTTTGAAGGCCTTATAAAATTAAAATGTATCACAAAAGAATCCACTTACAAATAAAATATACAATCTGTATTAGAGTAAGCAGATATAAATATTTATATATTATTATGTTATTTATATATGAAGTAAAAGTATAGTATATATTATTCATTTAATAAAATTAAAATAAGATAAGATAGTAAAACACATTAAGTGTGGAGATCGGGAAATCGATAAATGCAAGTCAATAAAGCATATTCTTAAAAAAGTTCTATGGTTACTGAAAATCGGATTACTTTTACCATTCTAAAAGCTCTTCTTGTGATTATTATTATAACGAAAATCTAAAATTTAAACAAAAATCGTTACAGAACCGCGTTTTCCACTTTGAATGCGGTTTTTATGTATAAAACAGCCCTGTTATTTTAAACAATCGATCAGTTTTGACCAGGTCTTGTTCAGAATCGGGTTTCCAAAGTTAAATGTAGTATTAATCTAAAGATCAAACTGTGATAAAATGCAAAGGCTTTACAAAAACTGATCACTTCAGATAAAGCTTAGCTCTAAACAGTTTTGACCTAAGCCAACGAGAACTTTTTGCACACAATTACAAACAAAGAACTCAATTCAAACAAAATTGCAGTCGCAAATTACACAATAAAGTCAAAACACCCGAATCGCAGTTGGTTGCATTTGGGACTTGGGCTAAAATGCAATTTTTGGTGGTCTGTAATCAGTTGGATCTTAAAGACCACGGCAAACTGGTTGCCAATCAGAGGTGGATACGCCTTTTTTGCTGGCGACTCAAGTTGAACAAATTGCGACACAGTCAACTGGGCGCCAAAAGTCCGAGGCAGCCGAGGCGTTGACTTCCCCAACCCAATCGATTCTAAACACAATCCAAAATTTGTACAGAACGTGCTCAGAGGCACAAGTTGCCAAATGTTTTTGATTTGTGTAAAATTCATGTGAACCGAGGGGATGGCCGGCAAGCAGCCAACGTGCCAGCAACTGGCGTATCTGGACGAGCTGAAGGAGCGTCTGCAGGAGCTGCACCAGCGCCAGGAGACCTTCATGGAGCAGACCGCCGAGATGCTGCGTCGCATCAGCACCGATCAGCAATCCGTGCCACAGCTAGCAGCTCCATCCACACCCGATGCGGGCAATACCGAGGAATGTCCAGGCGGCATTAGGCAGCTGATACAACGCTTCGAGGATTTGCGCCAGACATCGAGGCAATTCAGCGAAGAGCCGCTGCCCGAGGAGCTGGCCGGCGTCGATGTGCACAAGCTGCTCCAGGGCTACGAGAAGCTAATTGTGGAGGGCAAAATACTGCAAAAGTCCTGGCTGCTGCTGAAGAAAACCACTGAGAACTGTGCGCGTCTGAGCAGCAGAGATGAACGCATGTTGAACAAGACCAGCTCAAAATCACCTTCTTTCGCAGAACCAGCAAGCGGAACGACCAACAAGGCAGTCCATTCCACGATCATCGGCTTGTCCACAACTTCCGGTATTCTGTCTCAGGCTACTCAGGAGTATGGGAAGAAGTCCGGCCATGTTTCCAACCGTAGGTATTGATTTATGCCTCACAGAAAGAACCGGGAAATAAGTAATATCTGTAATATGTCTAGGAAAGGCTAGAGGGCAACGCTTCGGGGCACTACTACAGCTGGCACTGCGCATCAGTCGATTCAAGGGGAAAAGGCGCTCTAATGGGAGCCCACAAGCAGAAGCCATAACAAATGATCTGTCAAATAGTAAATAGTATGACAATAGCCCAAAACAGACTCGGCCACTGATTAAAATCGAGCTCTCTCTCGCAGCCACAGTGCATAAATCACACACACCACACAGCAACATGTCAATATTTTGCCTAATTAATGTGGGTTTTTGAGGCCGCATCCATTTCTCGGGTGTCAAGTGCAATGAGAGGGAACTCTTCGTGCCGCTCCGAGTGGGTCTGCGTCGGGGGTACCCCTAGGGACTGGCTGGTTGGACCACCATCAGACGCTAATGTAGCTGTCGCTGCAACGGGGTAGGGGGCAAGATGGGTCCGATGTGTGGCAGCAACTGCTGCGCTGACAGCGCATTTTAGTCGGCCATGGAATACCGAAAATAAATCTTGGCATCTCGTGACAGCAAACACACACAGAGAGAGAGAGGCAGAGAGAGAGAGGAGTAGGAGTAGGGCAGGGAAGCAGAGAAACGCAACGAAGACAAAATACTTTGCCCCACACGCAAAGCGAGAAGTAAACATTTAAATTTAAATTAAGTGGCTTGTTTGGCGTCATCGAATGCAGCAACTAATGAGACCCGGCTGAAGTCGGAGGCGTTCTTGTTGTACTTGTGGCATGGCGGAGCTGGTGGGGACAACGTCAGGCGAGATCACAGCAGGAAGCTTTCTCGTTAGCTTGCCACATTGCTATACACACACACATAAGCACATGTATAAATAGTATGCTGGGCAAATCTGCTTGGGGGTTCTAATTAGTCAAGTCTGTATTTTTGAAGTCACATACATGTAACGGGTAGTTACAGTGGGTGGCAACCCTGGTCAACAGATCTAACAGCAGCACTAGCATTAGTCGTAGAAGAAGAGTCATAGAAGAACAGCAGAACGACTGAGTCGAGTTCGGGAAGCAGGGCATTAAGATCGTCAATAAGAAGTCGTCAAAGTCCCGAGTAGCTAAAGTTGTAGGGTTGTCGCTGTGTCCAGGAAATAAGTCCTTGTTTTACGGAGTCGAGCATAACTCATATTTCACTGCAATATACCTTATTATATTAATAATAAACAAGACATAATCAATACTAAATATATATTTAGTTTGTAATTATTTAACAGATATATCTGAAATTTGTAAAAATAAATAAATAATAATAAATAATAAAAATAAATAATAATAATTAAGTAGGTTGAAGTGATCAACAGAATGTAGCTGCAGCTGACAATAAGCAATTGAGGCTTCGGTTAATTAATATAACCACAAATATTATAAATATTAATGTATTGTACATTAGAAAATATAATAGACCTATTTTTCCATATACCTTAATGTAAGTTTTAAATATATATACTCTGGTAGCGAAGGTAGAAGAGTATACAGGATTCATGCAATGATCATCTGTCCATTTTGAATCTATGAACTAAAAACTTCGAACATAAATTCATCTACGTTAAAATTGGGTTGATTCGACGTCTATAAAGTAAGACATCTCTCTCAATTTTAAAAATTTCTATTGTTAATTAAAATCTGATTACTTTTCACAATCTGAAAGAATGAGCAAATGAGGCTTCAGTTAGAGTTGTACAAGGAGACCATTGCTCAGCTGGAGTTCTATGAGAAGCGCATTAAACAACTAGCTCCAATCAAATTGAAGGATTCAAAAAATATGTTAGAGGCACAAAGGAAAACCATTGACCAAATGAACCAAAAGATATCCAAAAGCCAACACGGAAAACATTAATGAAAATCTCCAATTTATTGGTAGCAGCTCCTTTGGTGATGCTCCAGGTGTTCTTCTAATCTTCTTCTTTGATGAGTTATGCGTTTTTGAGACAGCAGCGAATCAATGGGAACGAAGATTTTAGCAGGGATTGGCCAACATTCCGTGAAGGATTTGATTCCTTTGATGCCAACTTCTGCTTGAACTTGGAGAAGAGCACACAATCTCATGAATACTATATACATAGAATGCCGATCGATAATAGATACATGCCTCCTGCTGCTGCTACAACTTCATTATACACTTTTGACATCTTTTCAAAGGGTTTACGCTATCTTTTCTTCCAGCACTAGGCTAAGAATAATAACATTGATTCTCTGATTCGGTTGAGAAACGTATCCAATAACGCTTGCCTAATCAAATACAGAGTGTGTCATTATTTAGTTGAACTAAAAATACCGTTGCTTCAAGTGTGGAAATACTGATCTTGGAAAGAGTTAGCAGAGATAACCACACCTTGCTGGCCGGTCGCATAAGGAAAAGCATGTTTGCCAATGATTTGTGGCATCGACATCGACAGCGCAATCGGCATTGGCATCGATGCAATGCGAGCCAAAAGCAGCGACACGAGATTCGAGACATGAGATTTGATATTTGAGACATGATTGAGACTTGAGAGACTTTAGAGACTTGAGGCTTGAGAGCTTATCGCATGGCGATGTCGATGGCGATGCTAATCAGCTATAAAGGTTGACGCGTGGAGCCACGCAAACAAGTTGCATGTATGTGTGCAGCAACATGTGTTGCAGTTGCTGCCACAACAAACCAAAACTGATACACCAAACAAACACCCAACTGCAGTCACATTCGCAATACACAAATTGGCATACCCCAATTGCTCTGGTCTGGCGTTACAGGGTATCTTGAACAGCTGCCAGAGTTTGCCACTTGCTGTCAAATCGTTTTTCGAAAAATGTGCCCCACGCCTAATGGCATGCCCCGAAAGCTGCAGCTGAGGTGTGTGGCCAAAGTCGCCGCAGGTGCATACTCATCGAAGATGCCACATGCAGCCTTGCCACATGCGAGCATTATTTACATTGTATGCTGTTGACCTACTCGATCCCACAAAACATTAACAGGTGTTTCGTGTAAAAAGAAATAACAAAAGGTGCGAAGATCGCTCAATAATAAATGGGTAATTTAATAATATTTTAAAAAATATTACAAATCGAATATTGCTAAATATGAATAAAGCAATCATCGAATCTAGCTTTTAGTTGAGCATGAAAGTTGCAAGGAAGAAAACAGCGCTTAAACTAGTTCAAAACTCAAATAGCAAAGTTAAAATCGTGAAAAGATGAAACATAGGCAAATTCTTATCTGAAGAAAATCAGAGCAAACTAGTCGAGACAGGAGATAAAACACAGCTCTTAAATACATACAAGTTTTTCTGATGTTAATTTGCTCAAATTTTTGTTAAAAAAAAACCGTACTTTTTATGCGAACTTAATGAAATTTTTATTGTTGATCAATATTATGTCAGGGTGCATTATATATTAGTTGGAAGATTTAATAGTAACAATTGCTACTTTAATTTTATTTAAAGGAAATTGAAATTTTGTTTCGATATTTTCGAAAAGGGCGCAGTTATCGATGAAACGAAATAAACTTGATCCATAGCAAACTCGGCAAGATGCTGAAGAAAATATACTCTTAATGGGGTCGAGGATGCTTCCTTCTGCCTATTATATGGTTCCCCCATATACCCGTTTTCCCATTTTCAAAAAGTTAATGTATATAAAACAAATAACTCACAGTTCTAGTCAACTTTTATAAAAATAAATACATTTTTGATAATTTTGATAGCAATTAAGAAAAGCATTAATATTATTTTGAGAGGCAATTTTATAGAGACTTTGCTTATTTTAATTGTTCTGCGACTAAGCTTTGGCAGTGGCAGGAAGGAGAAGACTACAATTTGTTGTCTCTGCATTCCTTATAGGCATATCGGCTTTGTGGTAGCACAACGAGCCAAATATGGCTTAAGGTCTACGGACAGACGCCGATCTAAGTAACCTAACCTAAAATACTAAACTTGTCTAAATTGTTTGCAAGTTTAATGAAAATTACTGCTTAAGAGACTGAACTTCACGAAAAGAACTAACGCTTCAAATCTGCGAGAAACAATTCAAACAAATTTTCAAACATTTTAAAAAATTAAAGCTGTTTGCAGTCAAGTGCTTTGTAAAGCAATTCATTTTCATTCAACCGAGAACAAACCATTTCCAATTCATAAATATTTGTATATATATATATATATATATGTGAATAATCGCGTCTATATAGTACGAGTCGCGTTTAATCATTTGAAATTCGCGCAACATGCGCTGGATCATTAATCATTTTCGCATGCAGCAGCGAGGCGAAACTTGCTTGATTCGAAAACAAAATGAATATTTTTCGTTTGCTTCTTACGCAACACTGGTCACAAGATTGATGTGACATTTGTGCGCTGGCTCTCGAGAAAATATGGCAGCCCTTGGCGAATGCTCTCCCTGAAATTGGCAATGAAAAATTCTAGTGGCAGACGAAACGACATTTCAATTTGAAAGTGCTGGGCACTAAAACCTTACTTCATTCTCTCCCTCTCTCCCTCCCTCTCTCACTCTCTCTAGCTGTCTCACTCTCTCTAGCTGTCTCACTCTCTCTCTGATTTGCACTCTCGAGTTGGCCGCGATGACAGTGAGTGCGAGAAATATATCGCCAGCAGCATATTTTTGCGTTTTGGGTTAACTTGCTTCGCATTTGCCCTCGCCTGGCTGCCTTGCCACAGTCGCCGCACAGTTGCCGCACAGTTGCCACACAGTTGCCGCACAGTTGCCGCACAGTTGCCATGCCATGGCAGACATTCTGGCACGCCATCTATCATTTTGTGCTCCACAGCTCTAAGGGTTGTTGATGGTCTCCATAAATTATTTTTGCACGCGCGCCCTTGGCTCCGTACAAGCATTTTTGCGCAGTGTAAAAGACCTCAAAAGATACGCGGCGAGAGTTCCGCAAAAAAAAGGGCAAAAAGCCAAAGCCAAAGCCAAAAAAATATGACAAAGCGCATTTCGTTAACATAACTTACAGCTTCGGCAATGAATGCAACTGTCGCAGTTCACCGCTCATTATTGCCAGCCCCAAAACTCAAAATGTGTTTTAATGAATTGCATTGGAAAATGTTGCGAAAACTACATAAATTATTCATATGTAATCAGCATTAATCTTCTGACACTGTTCCTTTTCTAATCAAATCAACAGAGCACAATTATAGCACAAATTTCTACACCAATTCGACTAAATTTGTAGAATGTAAATATTTTCATGCCTTGCAATCAGTAAAATTGGGAAAAGCGCCATATAAAGTTGAGAAGAGAGCATCGCCAACCGACTAATGTATATATATATATGAAGAGGACAATCTCAGAGACCATAAGTGCTGAAGACCTCAAATTTGGAATATAAGTTCGCGTCTACTATAAGCATATCAAGTTTACTTCATTTTATCTATAACTAACCCCAATTTGCGAATATCCATCCATGAAATAATGCATTGATCAAGTGTACAAACTGCATCAATTTATGGAATTTATCCATTTGTTATAATGCACTAGTTTAAGCGAAGCACTGATTAAAAGAGTGCTTTTTCATATGCAAATCCAATTTCGTCAAGCAATTTAACGAGTTTCAAGTATGCTCAATTTGTAGATACAAATCGTTTTATGCACAAAATCAAGAACTTACTTAACATATTGAAAGAAACATTCGTTAACAAGCAGAAACATTCGTTGAACAAGCTCAAACTGAACTTTATTTAACACACATGCTCAATCTCAGGCGAGCGAAGCCGTTTTTGATAACAACCAAAATCCGTAAAATGTTGCAATTAAACGCAAAACCTCAGGAAACACCGGAACACAAGTTATCAAGTTATCAAGTTATCAAGTGCGTCCCAACTGCTACGCCACCCACACCACCCTGCCGCAGACACAAGAGTAAAATGGCCACAAAGTCATTTGGGCTGCTTAAAAGTTGATGCGAAAACTTTTCTACCACACGGCAAAAGTGCTGGCGTTGCACAAAGCGTGAGTGGGGCGTGGGGGGGAGTGGTTGGTTGGTTTTGTGTGTGTGTGGGGGGGGGGGGGTGGGGCATGGTGTGAGTGAGTGATGATGTTGGTGCCAACACAGGAAGCCGTAACGGGTCCTGGTGCTTGAACAGACCAAGCCACTGACATACACACAATTAAGCATAATCACCTACACACACACACACACACACTGACTTTCACACACACACACACAGAGAGAGAGAGAGCCAGCTCCAACCTTGTCGTCGTCGCCATACAATTTCCGCAAGTCGTAAAAGTCGGTAATTTATACCTTTTGCCCCATATGCTATGGCATGGTAATTTGTTAAGTAGAGTTAAAATAATTGCTCGTATTTATAATTTACACATTTTGGCCGGGAAATTTATCGTCGCGCTGAATGTGCGCTAGATATCACACACACACACACACAGCCCCCCTCCATCCTCCTCAGCATTCCCCTCTCGTAGACATGCCTCCCGTCCCCCTCCATCTCCTCCCGTTTGCCCCACTGTGGCGCTCTCATTCTCGGCAACTGCTGCTGTTGCAGAGCTTGTCTTGCATTCTTTTTTTTGGGTTATTTTGCGTTGCGCTCCGCAAAAAATTTATGGCCTGTAAAAGGAAAACGGCGGCCTCTGACTAAGTGCTTAGGTGTGGTTCAAGGGGGAGTGGAGTGGGTTGGGGTGTTTGTGTTGTGTTGTGCTGTGTTGTGCTGTGTGTGTTTCTATAAAACTGGGACTGCAAGTCTGAAAGTTTTAGTCGCTATTAATTTCTCTGCACATCTCAGAGTCAGAGCAAAACTTTCCCTTTCGCGCGAATTATGAATTGCATTGCAAACGATTTCGCAGACATGAATCACAGGCGGCAAAGTTTATTTATCTAGGCACAAGTTGTTGGCATTGAACCTGCTCGCTTAAAAGTAGTTAGCTACTCAGCTGGGTAAACTTCATCTTGCTTTCTAAATCATCAGAATAGATTCAGCAAATAATTCAGTATTCAGTATTAAATTTTTAATAAATAAATGTAAAAATGTTCATTTAACTCGAATGGATTTCGATTTACAATTCAGGGACAAATTTGATTCTAAATACATATTTATTTTATTTTTAATAAATATATTTATAGATTTTATTATAAGTCGAAATAGTTCTTAATATTATATTTTAAATATATATTTTAAATTTTAATTATGAATTAAACGATTAATGAACCAAAAGAAAAGAGAGAAAAATATTCTTAAAAGTCAATTAAAGGATCAGGCTACGAAGCCCGAATCCGTTGACCAAAATTAACCGATTGAAACTTAGAATATGCCCTGACTCAAACAGGATTTGAAACGGTTAACCGAAATGAACATATGAAAACACAGAACCCAAAGAGGAAACATAAATTAACGGATTGAGATTCAGAATCAGAGCTGGAAACAGAACCGTTGACCGAAATTAACCGATTGAAACCAGAAAGAGAAGCGATGTTCCATTTTCTCTAATTCCTAAAATGCATCAACCAAAAACCGAAATTTAATGGTTAATCGATGAAAACTGCGACACTCGGCATATACCCGATTTCTTGAAAGGAATCAATCAATCAATTAGTCGAAAAACCTATATTCGGCTTAATTTTCTAATATTCTTTCATTTTAGAACTTACATTTAAAATAAATATTCAGCGGCTTATGAAGTTTTCGCTAAATTATATCTGTCTTTTAGATGCGCTTTTAAGCATGTGAATATATCATTTGTAAGTAGGGAGACAAAGTAGCAATAAGTTAGCACCACTTCAGTTCCTGTGACTTTGCTGATTTTCCACCAAATTACCGGGAAACAGTCTGCACGAAATTTTCGTAAAACCATAAAACATTGTGAACAATAAATTTCATTTTAATGGCTTGAGAAGTGCCTGAGAATATCGCTACTTACTTTGTGTGTGCGCTGCGAACATTTTATAAAACATTTATTTGCTTGATTCCTAGCCTCATTTCCACTTTGCAACCCCAGAACCCAATCTCTCCTTCTGAGAATATATATAAATACATATATATATATATTTGTTTGTGTGCGTCGTTTGCGACCTGCCTCGGGATATAATGAGGCCATAAAAAGGGTTAAATAAAATGTGCTACAATTGCTGTAAGGCCAACCAACCACTTCACTAAGCCCCCACCACTCCCCTGACCCCATCACCCAACTATTGCCGACGCTGGAGCCACTTCTGACAGCGAAAATTTGCACGCTTTTATTTTGGCGATTTTCGCGCCGTTGCTTAAGAATTATCGACGTCTTTTAGGCGGCGCTGCGGCAACTGCAACATGTGGAGCAGGGGCAGAGGGGTGGTGAAGTGTGTGGCATAGAAATTACAGCTTGTAGCTACAAATTGCTTCCGTTGCAGGCACTTTAAGGTCCAACTGGGAGTGGCTGTGGGCCTGGGCCGAGGAGGGCTAGGCAAGTGCAACTGACTAGCCGAAAATAGACACATCAATAAAATTTATTAGTTTGCATGTGCAACTGCAGCTGTGCCTGGCTATGTGTCTCTCTCTGTGTGTGTGTGTGTGTGTGTGAGTTGCGACTTCCAATTGCCGGACTCGTACAAGATTTAAGTTGCAAACTTGACGCCCCCAAAGCGGATGCAACTGACTGCTAATTTGGCGGGTCGAGCATAAATTAACGATACCCAAATGGAATGCAGTTAGAGAATTGCATTTGCTACGCTTAAGGTCTGATGTAAACGTAGGAGTGTCAATGAAATCCCCTAGAGTTCTACTTTGACTATTATAGATAATATGTACACAGATATGTGAATTTCATAATTATATAGTATGCATAGTATTAAAATAACGATTGCTTAAGTAGAAAGCACGGTGTCTAACCAGAATTGGAATCGAAATTGAAACCGCATTTTTGCCCATTCAAGAATCGCATTCATTATTAAATAGCGTAACTGACATTATCTTTTTCAGAAAAGACCGTCTCGTAACCAATATTTTATATACTAAATTTGAAGTCTTTGAGATCCGTTTTTTTTCAAGCAGACGGAGAAACTGATGGAAATGGCGAGATCGACATCGGCTGTTGATCCTGATCAAAAATACCCATTTTTAGTGGATCCAGGGCATAACAGGAAAGAACCCTTGCAGACCTCAGTTCACCTTCAGTTTCATCATATATTTGAAAACCCGAACTTGCTGTATGTCCTATTGGACCGATATGATTAATTTTCCTTCTCAAATGGTATCAGAGTATTTTACCGTAGCTTCAGAATCAACGGATCGTAAAAATAAGTGCACCAATACTTAACCGAATACAGCGAAAATGTTTCGAAGAATATCAAAAACTCAATCGGACTTTTTATACATTACGTATCACAATTAGAATCGAAACCCAAATTTGTTTCGGTTTGACAGCCTGGCATTAAGAATTTTTTCACAGGCCCCGTTAAAAATTGGTAAAAAGGGGGATAATTTAACAGGCAGAAGGATGCATATCCGATAATATGATTTCTTCTGAAATTCAAAAACAAAATATGATTGAAAAATATAATATTTAATTTTTAGTCCGACTTTCTACGTTATACATTATGTATTACGATTTTGGAAAATACGATTTAGATGCAATATTAATGTTAATTGGACAAGTTCGGTGAACTCTGATATCATCTCAAAATTTGGCAACTCGCAATTAAAACATTTGTAGTGTGTATTAAGGGCGTTTAGTTGTCCAACATTCCAAGTTTGCTAATTGTAGCTCTTAAATTACGGGAGATATAGGCTTTTATCACTTTTAGGGGTGGGAGTTGGCGTGGTCCAAAATTTGTTCTGTATTTTTGAAGCGTGCTACCATCAACTTTCAAATTTGGTGACTCTAGCTTACAAATTGTAATACCACTTATTTATTTTCAGAAAGGGAAGGTAGTCAAACTGTACTTCGATAAAATAAATCAAATAATTATTCAAATATTCATTACTTCACAAAACTTATTTAGCATATATAACAATGCATATGTGGCACCAAATAAGTACTAGTTTAGTCCGACTTTACGCAATAATTATTACGCTTTTGGAAAATTTGATTGAGATGTGTTCGATATGCAATACTTCTGTGTATGTTCTATTGCTTTCTAACTTATGGACAAAGAATAACAAAATCTCCCCCTTTAGGCATACAAATATCAAAACATCTGCTTATCAAATCTTCGTGGCACGCAACGTCAGTAAATATGTTGCATTTACGGTCTGGGTTCTCATTTTAATTGAAATGTTACTTTTTCACTTGGTAAGTCGAGACTGATGTGAATTGAACGAGTCTGATGCACTTTTAAATCATCTCAAAACTTGGCAACACGCAAAAAATTGTTTTAGTAAGTGTACAGAGCCGTTATTAAATATGTTTATTTGTCAGACAATATGAATTTATTGTTCTTAAATAAATGTTAATCGAAATGTAAACATAAAAATAAAATTCAATTCATTGACATAGAACACATTGAAGCTTGCAGTTTTCATTTGAACTCAAAAATAAACAAATACCTTTTTAAACTTTAAGCACATCTGTTCAATGAAATGAAATTAAAAAACTGGATTGCAATTAATTTACTGCAGTTCAGGTACAGGGATTTTTAATCTGTAATCTAATCTTTTCTAGCAGCATAATTGACGAATCGAAATCGTAATAAAATTTGCTCTCTCGACTACTATGCTAGAGTTTAACGGTATGTCTTAGGGCAGAGTGGCTTTGCACTATGTAAAAAGTTAGGCATGTGTGAAAAATGAATAACAAACAAGTAAGAGCGCTGTAGTCGAGTCAGCTCGACTACGAGATACCCTGAACCCAGTTGTTAAATATATTTCTGCCTTTAAAATGTAAGCATTTATTGCTATCATAAATTTAAATGTATCGATAATCCATAAACGGAGGCAGTTATCGATAAAATAAAGCAAACTGCGCCGGGTATACGAGAACATATATTCAAAATTTGAAGTCTATAGCTCTTATAGTCTCTGAGATCTGCGTGTTCATACAGACGGCCGGACGGACGGACATGGCTAAATCGACTCGGCTGTTGACCCTGATCAAGAATATATATACTTTATGGGGTCGGATATGCCTCCTTCTGCCTGTTACAAACATTCTTTTTTAATGGGTTCAGGGCATAAAAAGTTAGTGTCAGAGTACTGTGTGTGTCTGGAAATTAGACATAATTTTTTCTAAAATTTTAGAAAAATGTAAGCAAAGAAGTCAACAGAATCGCAGCCTTCCGCTGAGTCTAGCACAGAGTGGGTTTTAATACTATATATATATATATATATATATATATATGTTGTATCCACCTTGTGCTGCTTCACGCTGAATTATTTAATGCTTTGATCTCGCCGCACTTTTATGGGTTTATGATGCGGCCCATAACAACGACATAACGAGCTGTACAGAATTATGGGGAATTATTGTGGATTCGTCTTTGGCTGCATTTCATTTACATTAACATTTCCATATACATTGCAGTTTGTATGGTTTTCCTGTTCTCGATTATTTATTTATTTCGCCTATTTTCAGTTTTTATCGCAGGCCTCGTTATTTGTTTTCAGCCACACACACACACACACACAACCAACACACACACACACAACCAGACACACACACACACAACCAGACACACACACACGTGTCTCGGTTTTTATGGTGCCTCAAATAGTGTGATAATTAGGTGAACAGACGGCTGCAAATGTGCCTTCCTCGCTTGTCGGCGCAACTTCAAAGGAGTTGCAACTAAAACGCCCACGTTTTGATTATGCCACTCTCTTCCTCTTCCTCTTCCTTCCACTCTATCTCTCCCCCTCCCTCCCTCTGCCACACTCTGTGTAAGCCTGATTATGAATTTCCAGATATATTTTCCTTGGCCATTTACAATAGTTAAACAGGAGATATTGTTGTGTGGAACTAGGTGCAAGTTTGTGTGGAAAGTAAACACTGATTACACACTCGTTTTTTTCTGTGTACGCATAAGCCAAGTATAAATCATCATTTGTTAAGTATTTGCTTATTTGAGTATTTATTTAATTTAGACTACTGCAAAAACTTTAAAAGATTACAAAATAAATTTTAAAAAATAAATAAAAATTAAAAATAATCATTTTAAGATTGAAAATAAAGAGTAAGCTAAAATTTCAAGTGAATTAGAATGTAAAATACTCCAATATTTATTGCAAGGAATTGGGAAACCTATAAAACCCCAATCAGAACAGTAAATCTTAATAATACAAAGATAAGTAATATAAAGAATCGAGAATGCCAAGAATAAAATGTGAGAAATGCAGGAATTACAGGCAGAAACAGCTGATAAAGATGCTAATAATAGCCATCGATGATGTCTCCGATCTTACAAGGTTATTATATAATACTCAGCATCACAAGCCGAGGTGATTCAACTATATCTTTCACTGTCTATGCGAATTAAATACCGCACCCTCTGCAAGCACTGCAGACTCTTATTTCACCAACTTTTCACTGACTCCGTTTCGTATTTGTGTTAGAAATTAATATGAAATATATTTAAAGTCTCTATAAAGACACGTTCATTGTAATTACTCAACGCCAAGGCTTATGGCCAGTATGAAAAGCAACAAACTGAAAGTCGGAGTCGAGTCAAAACCTCATTAACGGGCCTTGCATTAATCAGCTGGACACCGACTGACTGGCACCCCTCAATCCTCGGCCCCTGTCTGATCATTTGGCAGGTTGACCACAACAAACATTGTTGCGGTCAGCAAAGCCATGACTTTATTAATTGCAGCTCATTAGCGCTCGGGGCTCATCAATCAAATTGAGCGCAACGTGGCTTTCCATTGTCCAAACACTAGCCATATACACACATATATATTCATGTGGAACCCAAACTCGCAGCCGGGCTGCAAGCATGACCCACAGATGCAGATAAAACATAATTTACTGGCAGTCAACTGCAGATAAGCCTTCTAGTAGCTGACAAACTGCAGACAGCCAGACTGGCAGACAGGCGACTCAAAAGCTGAGCGGGAATCGGTGTCGGAGTTTGAATCGGAGTCGGATTGAACAGGAGACAGGCGCCTCCGAAAACTTTTGTCGCCATTGGACATTATCGCAGTTTCTAATCGACGCAGCTACAAAATGATTGAAATTCAAGTCCCGCCAACAGCAGCAGCAGCAGCAGCACAAATAATAAATGACCTGCGGCCGCAGCAGGGAACCCAGCAGAGACCCAGACGACACTTGTAACCGAATACTCCCCCCCGCTGTCCACTCTCCACTATCCACAGACCACAGACCGTAGACCGCATAGACCATGGGCCGCAGGGAGCATGTGTAAACTTTCCAAAAGAGAGGACACACTAATTAGCGTCCATTGATCATTTCGGGTATGGCGCCTGGGTGTGACAACGACAACAATAACAGCAACTACGACGCTGATGATGATGATGATGATGACGACCACAATAGAAACGAGCAGAACCAAATATCTTTGGCACGCCGAAAACAATATACTCTATCGAATCGCATGACAGCTGCTCCACAGCTAAAGTAATTTATTGTCTAACTACCTGGCAGATTGTTCAATTGGTGTCTAATGTAAAACTGATCTTTCGAGCGATAGAGATGAACATGAACAGCTAAATTGGATTTATATAGTGTATATAGTGTTTGCCTAAATAAATAAAACGCAGCTAGAATTAGATGGATGTAGCTAACTTAGATAGATATTACTAAGTCTTATCTATATAAATAGATATAGCTATTCTATAGTCTAAGTCTTATGGATATGGCTAAGTTTTACTTATATAGACAAGCAACGTATTTCTAAGTGTTATTTATTTAGATAATTTCTTTCTTATATAGATATTTTCATCTTTAAGATGAACTTTGAACCAAAATCTTAAATCAATAAATATAATGTTATATAATATTATAAATATATATAATATAAAAGATAAGAATGCTCTAGTCGGGAGCTCTCGGCTAGGGGATACCCAAAACCGATATATAGTAGGCTTGCTGAAATTAGACTGTTAAATATGAAATTTGGTTTTGGTTAACAAAAGTTGTATATCTTATCCAATCTTTTAGAAATTGGGCTGGGTTGATTTGATATTAATAGCAAGGCTATATCTGTACAATTGCCATTTTTCTTACTATGGAAAATCGATATATATTAATATTTGGGAAACAAAGCATTGAAAATGTGTTATTTTAAGTCAAAAGTTATATTACAAGAAATATTATATTTGCAGCAAATTCTTATCACATTTTGTTGGGGATAGCTTTAACTAATAACTTTAAAAATTTGTGTGTACATCTTTAAAATAAAAATGGCTTTTGTTTTAATATTTATTTGCTGTCTCCAGTTCAAACATATTTAATGTGAAATAAAAAATAAAATGACGACTTCTATTGAAAGGTGTAAATTTCAATTATAGCCATTTGACAATGAAAAATATTATTTAAATGGATAAAAAAGGAATGTATAGCTGTCAGTGCAATTAAAACAGCGACTTACCAAACTATATCTACCAAAACTGATCTTAAAAAGTACTAGTCCAACAGAATAACCAATTAAACTAATAAAACCAAACAAGTGTGGAAAGTGGCAATACCCCACTTTAGGGTAAAAATATTCAATTGAGCAGTTTGGAATAGCGTGAAATGAGAAATGTGCATTTGAATAGCATAATAATATACAATACACGAAACCGTAATGCGAGTATAACCATCTTATTGGGGTAGAAATATTTCTAATAGAGTTGTCTGGCACAGTGGGACACCAAGTTTTGACGGGTATTTGGTGCTGTGATGTTTGATCCTGGAGGCGATAAGTGTTTAAGTTTTAGGTTTTAATTGGTTCGTCAGATGTGTTTTATTTGGTCTGACGTGTGTAACGATAGAACAAACCCAATTAACATGCGGCAAGTAAACGCTTAATGACCGCAACTCATAAACATAACTCACAAGAGAAATTTCAATTGAGTGAAGCCTCGTTTCGGACTTGGCCCGGTTCTGTTCTGTTTTGCTTGGCTCAAAGTGCCATAAATTAATTAAACCCATTTAACATGCGTCATAAATTTATAAACAATACACCCAAAGCTAATTAGCCGACATGAAAATGGCTACGTACCTAACCACCAGGGCCAAGAAGCCATGACACACTCATAGTCCAAGTGTCGGAGGCTACATCGGCATCGTATTGCATACTTTGGGGCGCCCAAGCAAGGACACTCGACGGAGGATAAGGACAAAGGACGGTGGACAATGGGATCAACTGGGTTAACTTGAAATGCACTAAATTGTTCGCTTGAACTGAGAAAATGTATCTGACAATGAGGCATTAATTATTAATATGTCTTCTCTGAATATTATTGGGAACAATCCGTGCCATAAATGTTGGACCATTTTGCATTTTAATATTTTATTTATTATTTATTATACTATTTATTTTACTTTATTTTTTCTTTCATTTTACATTTAATTTTTTCCCCCTTTTAATATTATATAATTTAATTTGTAACTTTTATTATAAACTTGTATTTATTAAAATCTTTTTGTTTTTTTTTTAACATAAATATATGGTATAATTGGTATGGTATAACATAAAATATTGAACCAAACGATTTTTAAGCATTCGCTACAAATGCGTTGCACTTAATCAAAGCAACAATTCAAAATTATCATTATAAATATCAGATTAGCTGGTTTCTTCGTCGGGCTTATACAGATGCCAACACTTTGTAATCAATAATGTTGCAGATAAAAACCTTCTTAAGATATCTATTATCGATTTGTAAATATTATAAGTGCACATTCCTTAAAAAAATCATAGATACAGCTGGTGACAGTATGCGATTGCCAAAAGTCTTATTATTATTATTCTTAGACAAATTAGTCCGGTTGAGGGATTCTATGTTTCTCGAGTTAATAACATGTTTCTCAAAAATACAACACCTTCTCCTGGCTAGAGAAACACAATCTGCTGTGAGGATTCCTCCTCACTATCGACAGTTTCCTCTATTGACCATACCCAGTTTGGTTAGTTTACTTCTAAGTCCACAATGTCCTTCTAAGTCGATTTTTCTCCATTTATATTGCTGGCTGTTAGCGGTTTCCCAGCTATTGCATCAGGCTGAAATAAAATTACCTTAATCAATTGCCATTTTGAGGGCAGTCTTGGAAAGCCTTTTAAAATTCGCATATCAGAAAGAAGAGAAGTAAATATTTACTTACTCATCTTTAATATTTGTATATTAACCACCTGCCCAGTTAATGATTTTTTTGTATATAGAGTATAGCAATAATTATTTGTTAACTCCATGTCTGCTCTAGGTATAATAAGAGGTTGATGTCAATTTTTTCCTATTTTTGTCTAAATTAAATAATTCGTTAATTTTTTTTATTCGTGTAAACTTTGTATTATTTTGTACTCAATTAATTGTTATTGGCTAGAAAATGTCGGGCTTCAAGCTCCACAGCTGATTGAACGGACGATGCGAATCTCTCCCTGAATCGAAATATATTGGAGCTTAGGAAAAATAAAAAACACTTCACTTGGAGTCAGAAAAAAATATATTTAAATTTAAAAAACAGCTAACCAAAAATTAAAACATTAAATATATATTTATAATAATTTTTTAAAATATTTTTTTGTATTTTATTTTGAGCAGTTTCCCATAATTTTTTTTGCAAAATGTTTCCATTTTCAGCCACTGTGTTTTATGGATTACACAAGCCTTCACCCAAATCCTTCGTTACCATTTCTACGTCTTCCTCTTCTTCAACTTCTTATTGTGCTTGCGCGTTTGTGGAAAACAAATTTTCGCATTTTTATGGCCAAGTCGGGCAGCGACAGCGGGCCCAGTTGGCCATTTTGGCTGTTTTGGGCTGCTCTGGGTTGTTTTGGCTGCTTTGGTTGGCCGCTTGGCTGACTTGCTTCATAAATAAAATGAATTCGTACTCAACTCGACAGCCATAAATAATAAAGTGCAAGCCCCAGCCTAGACTAGGACAGCTACTCTCACCGCTCACCGCTCTTTGCTCCCCACCCACCCTACCACTCAGGGCACCCACTGCCACTGCCACAAATACTGTAGTTACTTACTATGTGTATCTATTCGTTTCGGAGACCTCCAACTGCTGCCAACTGCTTTTGGCCAAGTCAATATATCCAAACAAAACGAAACCGAGCAACACTTTCTGCTTCGTGAATTTTAAGATTTACGCTGACACTTGACTGGGAACTGAACTGGGAAAAGGGTGCGATGGGGTGGAGGCAGTGGCAAGGGAAAAGATGCGCAGCTGTTTAGCGTTTTGTGCCTGGTGAATTATGTTGTGTTAGTTGAAGAATTACTAATGCTTGTTATACTCTGTGAGTGAGGGTTCCAAGGGTATATTGACGTTCTGCATTGTCCGTCATGCTGGCTGTCCGTTCTTATGAGCTGCGAAATCGATCAAATCGATAAGTGCTAATCGATAAAATCACATATCTCACAACTTTGAAAGTTAGAGTCACCAGATTTTAAAGATATATTCCTAGTAGCACCCTTCAAAAGAATAAACACTTTTAAGACACGCCCACTGCCGTCCCAGCCCATGCCAAAAAAAAAACGGTAAAAGCTTATACATCTCTCAATTAAATAGCTACAGTTACCAAACTTAGAAGGTAGAGCACAAGGAGTCTCTTCCAACATTTTATTGGCCACTTATGGCTTACTGACCTGCATCGTAGTACAATGGATCTGAAGCGCAAAAAATTAAGTGCAATTTCATTTTTAATTAATACAAAAATGTAGTATTTTTTTATATTTTAGCTTTCATTGAACAGATGTGCTTAAAGTTTAAAAAGGTATTTGTTTATTTTTGACTTCAATCGAAAAGTGCAAAGTTAAATGTTTTTAAATGTCAATGAATTGAATTTTATATTAAATATTTACATTTCGATTAACATTTATTTAAGAACATGTTTTAAACGCCTTTAATAACGGCTGTGTACACTTACTACAAATGTTTTTTGGGTGTTGCCAAAGTTGGATATGATATAAAAGTGCATCAGACTCGTTCAATTCACATCAGTCTCGACTTACCAAGTGAAAAAGTAACATTTCAATTAAAATGAGAATCTTCTAGCAATCCTCCTTGCCTATCATCCAGTGGCAGGAGACCCAACTAAGAAAGACTGTGTGTGGCCGAAAAAAATGTTGGAGGAGTATCTTTCTAATCTACCTAGTTTCCTAACTATAGCAAGTTTCCCAGTTTCGTAGCTAGTAACCTTCCTTTCAAGTTTGTAGCTTTTAAATGACGGGGATACTGTCTTTATCGTTGTTGGGGGCGATAGTGGGTGTTGTCCAAAATGTTTTCCGGATTTTTGCAATATATCTTTTAAATTTGGTGACTCTAGCTTTTAAATTGTTGGTTTTATCGATTTACACTAAGAGGTGTATCGGTTTGGGAAGTCGGTGTGGGCGTGGCTATCTAATTTTGTATCGATCTCAAAAGGAAGTTACCAGTAACATACTTCAAAATTTGGTGACTTTTAAATTGTAGAAGATATGCGCACTTTAGATATTTATGTCGTGAGGGCTGCGGTTGTGGTCGTGGTTAAAATAATATATATCGATCTTTAAAGCCAGTCACCAGCAAGTTACCTTCCAAGTTTAGTGACTCTATCTACAAAATTAATCGATTTACACTTTCCGAAAGGAGGATATTGCAAATTAAGAATTTTTGGCTGAGGTGGGCGTGGCGTGGCTATCTTTGAAGGATAGCGTCAGCCACCTATCAAGCAAATTTGGTGACTGTAGCTTTAAAATCGTGAGAGATACCTGTTTTAACTGTTTACATTTCGATTAACACTTATTTAAGAAGCTTGACTTGGGCGCACTGTAACAACAACAATAAATACATTTTTCTTACACGAGCTCGATAGTAGCAAGCGCCATATACCTCGAGCTCAATTGTTGAAAGGTCTGTCTTCGGACAGTTGATGTTGGTGGGAGATGTGTCCAATTTCACGAAAGTGTCGATCTGTAGTCGCCAGGACGCAGTCACTTGAGTTGTGACCACTGAGCGAGTAGATATTGGCTCCTGGGATGCACTTGCAGAAAGTGTCAAGATTGACCATATCCGGGACCATTATCCTCGGCATTTTGGGGAGGGACGCTAATGCATTCCAGCTACCTATAGTCTTAGAATTTACCGATTGGACTCCCAGATTTACTGGAAGACGTACCGGTAGACCACCTATATACACAAACAAGAATGGAAGAACGTGTAATTGTTTTAATTTGAACTTACCTGGGTACCAGAGTTGCCACACAAAATACTTTTTCAAATACAATACAAATACGTTACACTTACTAGAAATTTTTTTTGATAGTTGGCAAAGTTTGAGATGATATTAAAGTGCATCGAACTTGTTCAAATCATTAATTTGGTTTTATTTTTATCATCTTGCCCTAAATCATATTATAACGAATTTAGAGTGACCAGACTGTGAACACAGCCAGGCCAGTGTGGCAGTTAAATACTTTTATCTGTAAAAGGTTTACTGCACATGAATCAGATTGTAACACACTGGATCTAAAACGCAAAAAAACTTAATTGCAGTTTAATTTTTTAATTTATATAAATATTATTTATTTTCTTCTATATTTTAGCTTGTACGCTAATTCATTTCATGGAACAGATGTGCTTAAATTTTAAAAATGTATTTGTTTATTTTTGAGTTCAATGGAAAAGTGCAAGGTTAACTGTTTTTTATGTCAATGAATTGAATTTTATTTAATAAGTTTACATTTCGATTAACATTTATTTAAGAACATGTTTTATCAGCCTATTGTAACAAAAACAATAAATACATTTTTAAATACAATGTTTGACAAATAAACGCCTTTAATAACGGCTGTGTACACTACAAATGTTTTTTGGGTGTTGCCAAAGTTGGATATGATATAAAAGTGCATCAGACTCGTTCAATTCACATCAGTCTCGACTTACCAAGTGAAAAAGTAACATTTCAATTAAAATGAGAACTCAGGCCGTAATTCTCACCTGTGCTCTTCTGGCAATCCTCCTTGCCTATCATCCAGTGGCAGGAGACCCAGTAAGACACAGAACACGCGACATATCAACTGACATTGACATTACAAAAGATGAAGGATTAGTTATCGCTTACAAAAAAACGGAGCAACATATTAGCTTACACTTTTACTATTAAAGAAATAAATGAATTTATTTTGGCTATTTCTTTAAAACTTGGAAACTAATATTGCATATCGAAAATATCTCAACCAAATTTTCCAAAAACGTAATAAATATTGTATAATATTGAAAGTCGGACTGAACTAGTACTTATTTGGTGCCACATATGCATTGTTATATATGCTAAATGCGTTTTGTGAAGGAATGAATAATTGAATAATTATTTGATTTATTTTATCGAAGTATACTTTTACTGCCTTCTCTTTCTGATCGTAGTGTACAAATTGGAGTGCTACATCCATTAAAAAGGTAATAAAATCGATAGTGCAAATCGACAAATCCACATATCTCACAAAATGTTCATCTTGGTTGATGGGTTGCTGACGATGTCCTTGAAAGATCGGCATATGCCACGCCGCGTATTTTACCGGTAGCCTTTAAGCACCGATAACAAATTTTGGACCACGATAAAGCCTATATGTCCGCAAACTTGGAAAGTAGATTGCTCAGATCGTTCTCCAACATTTCTTTTGGCCACACCCACTGCCGTCCACAAAACTCACAAAAGCCTAAGGCAAACTTGGACAGTATTTCTTGGCTAGAACCACCCTGTTCTTTGCTACCTGTCATCAGCTCAGGTATTACTAATGGCATCAAAGAATTTCGCGTACAACGTTCTCCCTCGTTTTTTGCTGGCATTGTTAATGTTGTTGAAAGTTTTGCTTGTTTTTTGGCTAACTTTGCTTTCATAATGAGTTGGCGACTAGGAATACCCTTACTCTTGCCCAGCTCAAGCAACAACAAGCTGTTGTGAAATGCACTTTTTGAAGAATACAACAATATACACACACACACACAGAGACACACACACAGATACAGAGACACACACACAGACACAGAGACACACACACTTAGTCGTTTTGTGGGCGCAGACAGTGCCATTAACATAACTCAACGCAATCGCCGCGTCAGCCCTTTAGCCAAAACAGCAACTACAACCCCCATCCTCCTCCTCCTCCCTCCCCCTGCACACCCCCCTCCCGCTACGAGTAGAGGGCGCTGTCAGGTCGTAAACATTGTTTTCTTTGGTTTTTAATTGGATTTTATTATGCCAAGCAAAAGTTAGCTGTCTGATATATTTATGATTATTATGTTGGCGTGCTTTCGGCTCTTTTTGCCAGGGCTACCACAAACAGCAAGTCTAATTTGAGTCCTGAGAATAACTCAAAATTTACGACTCTTTCAATAAACAAAAGGCAAAGAACGAGAGAGGGGAGAGAGAGCGAGATGGTTACTTTTTTTGTTTTTGAGATAAATAAGTAAAGCGTTTTGTTAGCTGACAGCTTGGTATGCAAATGCATGTTTTGCAGCCCTGATCCTCACGATTCACTTTCGCTTGGCACTGTGGGCGCATTTGGTTAATTGCTTGGATGAACAACTAATTTGATGGCAGTTCAAAAGAGCAGCGGCAACACACACACACACATAAAATTTATATGCATGCGTTGTCGATGCATGTGTAACGGCACTTAGGGAACTTACTCCACACACCCCCCACTCAGCTCTATATCACCAGTCGAGCTATCATCGAGTGACAGAGCGAAGGGCAGCCAAAAAGATAAAACGCATTGTAAGTAGCTGTTAGACAGAGAGAGAGAGAGAGAGAGAGAGAGAAAGAGAGCGAGGGGGAGCGAATGAAAGGTAGAGCTGAAGAGGGGAGTAATGTGTACATATATTTAAATTTATGCCATTGTATATCTGTCGGTCTGTCTGTGTGTGTGTGTGTGTGTGTTTGATGTGGGCTGCCTTTTGTGCAGTCAACGATTTTCATGCTTGAGCGATTGCCACAATATGAACAAGAGGAGGGGGCGGGGGCAAGGGCCTGTGACTGAAGCAGGCGGCATAATTAGTTTGAAACGGAAGCTAATTTATGTTTTGGCAGTTATGTTTAAATTAATGTTACAAAAATTAAATGCTCATAAATAAAACAAAATTTATGGTCACCGCTGCCCACTCCGCCCCCGCTCCACACAACTACAGCAGCAGCAGCAACAGCAGCAGATCCTTAAGAACGATGGGTCGCATTAGGGGCAGGGGAGGAAAACGACTGAATGGGCGCTCAACGAAATGGGAAATGGGAAATTTCTTAATGTGTGTGTGAAGCAATTTGTTCTGATGGTCTCCGCATCGAACAAAAAAATGCCAACGACGTGTTTTTAGGTCCATTAATGCGTCTCGAGCCAAAAAAAAAAAAAGCACTTAAATGCCATTCTGACATTCTCCGAGTGGAAGCGTGGAATACGTTCAGCGTATTCAGGTATTTATGGCTGGTGCTGCTGGAAGATTTGTGGCCCAAGAAATACCCATCTCTTCCACATAGCCCATATTTATGTACCTATAAGCATTTATGCTTAACTACAAATTATGATGCATACAACAGGCACTTAAGTATTTAAAGACGCTTCAAAAAAACTGACTTGTCTTAAATGAAGCAATTTTCAAATATTCAATATTATTATAATTAAACTTATTCGAAGTGTATTTGTGTGAATTACAATAATTAATTTAATTTTAAGCCATCTAATAAATCTTTGACAAATACATAAACTATAATAATAATAATATTCGCTGATTCTTTCCAGTAATAATTCCCTTTTGATTATAGTTAATATTTTATCCTTTGCCAAAGTTGAGTTTTCTTCTTATTATATTTACCTTGAGTTATATTATGATTAATCTTAATTATAAAAATATTTTTTTGTTTTTTAGTGAGCTTTAAGACAATTTATAATAATTGTTTAGTATTTAGTTTTGGAAAGTTTATCTTTATTTATTTTCGATCATTTTCGATTTGACATTAATTTTCGAAATATTTCATTTTTATTGTTAACCGTCTCAATTTCAATATAAAACAAATTTCTTAGTCAGATATATTGAAAAACATAAATCAAATGTAGAATAACTTTATTGTTACGTAATGCTAATATTTAAAGGTTATATTTATTTCTCCGACAAAGACAGATTTTTATAATGATCTATCCTTTCCAATGAATATTTACAAAAAATGGTCTTCATTTTATATATATATACATATACATACATATATAGATTTTAGTACTCATGCAATCGCTCTATTTATGTACGTTCAACCACGTCGTGACAAATTATATAATATTTACTATGTAAACAATTTGACGTGACAAATAACATGCCATGTAAGTCTTTTATGTCGAAAAACCTCCTTTGTAGTATGTGTCACAAATTTCAAATGCTCAACTCTGGCAATAAACCAATGGAATCATAAATTTTGCACACAAGGAGCTGCACACAAATAAATAAAAAAAATAAAAAAATGCGTATGTTTTCAATGGGAGTTGAGTCTGTTGAAAATTGGATATTTGAAGCAATTTCGTGGCAATAATGGGCATGGAAAAACCTTTCAAATTTGCAACGTAATATGTCAGTTAGTTTCAACAAGGCTGCCAACTGTGTCCAGCACAGGCCACACACAGAAAGAGATAGAGAACGATGGATATAGAGAGAGAGACAGAGAGAGCGATGGATATAGACAGAGAGAGAGGGAGAGAGAGAGAGTGAGAGACAGAGAGAGCATAGAGCAAATGAATGAAAAATGAATTTAATTGCCCTCTGTTGAGTGTCAACATTTTTGAAATGGGTTCCCGTATAACAGACAAAGGACTTCGGACAGCCGAACAAAAAAAAGGAAAAAAAAGAAAAGAAAAAAACTGTCTGTGTTGGGGTGCAAAACAACATTTTTGGCAACATTTTTATGACAGGCAACAGCCGTAAAACTTTGACCTCTGTCTGTGCAACATGAGTGGTGGGAGTGAGGTGGGGCAAGGGGGGGATGGACAGAAGTGATGGACAGTGTTTGCCGCTTTGACCCACATCAGAGTCCAAATCATGCATACGCATGTCGAAAACTTTATGCCTCCATTCCCGTCCCGTCTCCGGTTTGAATCGAACTAGTCTTGCTTATTGGTTGGTTGGCTGGTTTTTATTCGCATTTGTTTTGTCGGCGGGCATCAAAGCAAAGTTTGCTCAGCTTTTGCTGTCTCCGTCTCTGTCAGTCGTTAAATCTCTCTTTTCTCTCTCAGTTCTTGGCCTGATGCTGCTGCCGCTTTTGCTGCTGCTGCTGTCTCTGGCAGCGACAGCAACCGCAAAGAGCAACATAATGAAAAGTGTTTGGTCATTTATTGTTTAAATGTCTGACAGCATGTTGACAGCCAAATGCCAAAGTAAGTTGTCAGACAGCAACAGCAACAGCAACAGCAACAGAACCAGCAACAGAAACGAGACCACGGCATGACCATGACGTTGCCGTCTGGCAACTGACAGTCAACAGAACAGCTCTCAGTCGGAATCGGAATCGTAGTCGGAGGTTGGAGTTGTACACTCATAAAAAAGATCGGCTTAAATTTTAGTAAATATATTCCTATTTCCAAGCGTGTCGTTTTCTATGTGTGTACCATAGAAGAATACTTATCTTAGCTGTATTGTTACCTAAATTAATTATTAAGCAATAGTATTTTCAGATTTCACATGTACACAAACATTTTACATAGTTTATAAATTTATATGAATTAATTTGGAAAAACTTTCGATTTTACGGTGAGTCGAGAACTTCCCAATGTTTTTCTTAATAATAGAATATATTTCTAAAAAATAAAAAATAATTATCATTTTGCGATTGTTGACTAAGGAAGTGTTTCTAAATTAAAAAATCAAATTTTCCCAATATTTAGAAATTATTTCGAAAAACAAGAAACAAGTTCCATTTTTGCGGCCAATCTTACAATTGAAGTACATTTTTTTTCTGAGTGTAGGTCGGAGTTGTAGGTTGGCATTGCCTGAGCCCGGCATGCACTCTCCTCTGGACTCTCTTTTTGGGCACTTTCCACGTGGAAAGCCTCTGATGACATTTGCTTTGATGTTGTAATTTGATTGAGTTTCGCTTTTGGGTGCTGCAGACAGTACTCAATTTTGGGTCAGGCAATTTACTTGCCTTTACAATTCAATTGCCACAAAGTTGTCTTTACATATCAAATTATGAAATTCAACAAAATGTATCCAAGTTAAATCGAGATGCTCACGTCATTTTCATGAAAGAAATACAATGAATAGCACAAATAAGCTATTGCTTTAATCTGCTTCTAAAAATATTTACAAACATGATATAGTCGATAAAGCCCGATAAGGAGATATCCTGAACCCAATGTCAAAGACTTCTTTTATATTCAAACCAAAACGCTGAAAAACGCCCGTAATTATATTTCACCTATTCAACTATGCAGCCCTGCATTTTTATTATGGCTGCATAATCAGGGCTGCATAGCCATAGTCAGCCCTGCAGTCTTATTAGGGCTGCACAGTCAGGACTGCATAGTCATAGTCAGCCCTGCAGTTTTATTCGGGCTACATAGTCATAGTCAGCCCTGCATATTTATCAGGGCTGCATAGTCAGGTGATCGGTAAGCTGCTTGCTCACAGAAATAAACGTGGAGATTATTTGTTGGCTATTATCTTTATTTTTATAAGAAATCATGTGATGGTTTGTATAACATAAATTAATCAATAGAATTGTATATATGTGCTAAGTAGCAACAGCAATGTTAAAATTCGTGGCAGTAGCAATAGTAAAGCGAAAAACTACAAAGGAGCGTAGCATTTCCAATCACTGCTCCTAAATGCCATACTCATAGATACATCCATTTAAATACGCCCCTAAATTGAAGCACTTGTTCGCCAGTAAAGCCCAAACTGCAAAAGTGACAAAAACTTTTGCTACTTTTTAATGTGTAACTGCAGCAGCAGTAAAGCGAGAGCGAAAGAGAGGTAGATAAGGAGGAAGAGGGGAGGGGCAGGCAGTGGCAAGCAATTGTCGAATGACAATTGTAAATTGTTTAAATACAATTTATGAGTGCCCAAATGTGTCGCCCATATATAATTTCATGCACTTTAACATCAAATTTATCACAATTTGTGTGCGCATATTTTGCCTTTAGCTTTTGTCCCAGCCGCCGACACCCCCCCGATCCAGCCATACACTTGAATAGTTTTTGTGTACATACGACCCGCTTGACAATTCTCTGTGTTTCTTTTTGATTTTGTATTCGTATGTGTGTGTGTATGTGCTAGCGAAATAACTGTAATTGAAATTTATTGCACAATTTATTGTTGAGACAGCGACGCAGGCACGAACCGAAAGATCGTTGCTCGACGGATTTCAATGTTCACATTCACATTCATTCGTTCAATCGTTCATGCGTTCAATTCGTTCAGTTCGTTCAATTCGCATGACGTTGCGGTTTTCGCTTTGGGTTTCTGTTTCGGTTTGTTTTGTTCACTGCATATTGAAATTGATGTCAATTTAAAAAGCAAAGTTGTCGTGTCAATCATAAAACTCAATTATCGCGCTTAATGCCTGCTGACTGAGTTGGGGGTGTGGCTGGGTGCTTAACAACTCAATTGAGTAGCCATTTGAAAACGTTTCTACGCGTGTCTGTCTTCTAAAAGCATGACCCCCCCGCCACACTCAACAAACACCCTCAAGCAGCAAGCGACATTTGATTGCCAGCAATCAGACGGGCTTGATGATCATCATCAAAACATGCCACTTCTGTTTTGTGCGCTAATCGCCTCTCAATCGACTTGACTGCACACACACACACACACACACACACATCAACACACACACACATGTGGAGTCTACTCTCAGCAAAGCTTCACGCTCGCCACTTAAGTGCTGCGGCACATTTGAGTGACAGCCATGCTTATTGTTGTTGTTGTTGTCGTTGTCGGTGCTCGGTGTTTGTTGCTCGGCCTTTCAAGTGATTTGTATGCCCTGCAGCCGGGATGAATGGGAGCAGGGAGCAGAGTGCAGGGGTGGGTGTCAGCTGCATGTGTGGCAGCGTGGAGAGGCGCTCTTCAAGATCAAAGCGGTGGTCAGCTGATAGCACCTAAAGTCACTTGCAAGTGGACTAGTTAGATTGCCATCAATATACTATTCTCAAGCTGCCTATACTATATTAAAAGCTGTGAGCAGAATGCTCTAATCGACAGAGATCGACTAGAAGATACCCTGCACACAGCTGCTAAATATAGGCTCGCTGATAATAGTCTTTTCGACATGAAAAACATTTGGGTTAAAAAAACTATGTTTCTTATACGATCTTGATGAAATTTGTATGTATATTATATATCAATTATAGGGCTATATCTTTACAATTGTTGTTTGTTCCAATATTTGCGAAACACAGGCAATTATCGATCAAATTAAATAGACTTGAACTTTGTTTGGTATACGAAAACTTATATTCCAAATTTGAAGTCTCTTGCACTTATAGACACTAAAAATGGTTGTTCATACAGACGGATAGACGAACTATATATAAGAATATATATAGGCGTTGATGGCTCGGATAAGCTTACTTCTGTCTCTAATGATTTCAGGTTGTAAAATACAGATTGAGTTTTAGAAAAATTACCTAAAAACGGTCTGAAAAACAGAAATCTCTAATAAACTTAATAAAACAATTTTTGAAAATGTTGCACAATTCCCGTATAAATATTCAGAAAAATAGTTTCTCATATGAGGAATCATTTCTATCCATTCCAAATCTGCACTGTAATTTCAAAATTATATATACACTTTTTATGAGAAAAAGTGCGAAGCTTTCACCTTCAAAATATAGAAACAATATAAAGTAAATACTGCAGTGTTTCAAGATGTAGTAGGCTAATAAATTAATTTAATTAATCCAGTTAAATACATAGAATAAATCAGTTTAAATAATACTTTCATAAAAAACGATATTGGGTAAAGTATTTTCTGGTTTTAATGTATAATTAATATATAATTGAAGAAAAGAGATGTTTGGACACACTTATATTAAAATATATAGAAATATCTGTAGATAACCAGGGATGTGGCTCACTTCTGAAAACCACTCTGTTTGAATTGAGAAACCCGTGAAAAAGAAAGGAAATTATTGAACTAAGGTATTGCTTTTGTTTGGTGTCCTCATTTAATAATTATAACATATATTTTTTGTTCAAGTGTATTTTATTTTTATTTTTACTTTAATATATTTAATTTCCCATCGAGATTCGTCTTCAGGGAGACGTTCAGTCAGCTCTGGAGTTTTTAAAGGAAACTGGTTCACAAAACTTCGTATTAGTCTAAGAAAAAGAGTCCCAAGTCTTAAAAGAGACAAACATGGTATGATTTTCTAAGCTGTGGGACATTTATTTTTCATATAACCTAACTTTATAAGGGTATTATATATTAACAGGCAGTTCTACAATCGTTTTTAAATGACTTGAAATCCACTTCTTTGTCCATTATCTCTATTGAAAGCTGTATAGAGTATATCAGATGGTGGTATGACGGTAGCATTGAGTGAACAAACAAGAAATGAATAAAGCTGAATAGAGCTGAATATATCTGAATAGATTCATAAGCGGCACACTCGCCTCTGTAGCGCATTATGTGGAAACAAATCTCAATTAAAACTGTCACAGTCACTCAAAACAAACTGTCAACTTTATTATTAATTAAATGTCAGATTATAGTCGCTACACACTCATACACACACACAGGAGGGGAGACAGGCGTGTGCGAGTAGGGGGAGGGGGTCAGGCGAGGGGGGAGGAGGTGAGGGGTGTAAGCAAGCAAATCCGTTGCCGTCAAAGAAGTCGCACACTCCTTTGAAGCGAACGCCAACTCACTCAAAAACATTCACACACAGCCGCAGATACATTTACAGATGTGGATACAGATACAGAAACCGAAACTGACAACCACTTCAAACAGCTTTTTACACACACACAACAAACACACACAGCAAACACACACTCTTCGTAGACGAATCACAATCTGCAGCGCAGTGAGATGAAATAATACTTGCCGGATTAGAGCAGGCCTTAAATGTAATCGCAATGAATTTTGAAAGATGATTAGTCAGTCGCTCAGTCCATCACTTCGTCCATCATTCAGTCCGTCAATCAACCATCCACGTAATTGCTTATGCAGCAGATTTTGATAAGACGCAAAATAGCAATGACACTTAATTTGGCATTTAGTGCCGGCTCTTAAGCACATCAAGCATTTACTTATTACTTATTCGACTTATCGCACAACCAAATCCAAGCAAACACACACACACACACGGACACACACACACACACGGACACACTCAAGTGTGTGCTTAAACTAACTAAAAATATGAAGCACTTGTTCAACACTGTTGAAGTGATTTGATTGATCGCCAGATGTATGTCGAGCTCTGATTTCCATTAATAGAAAAAGATTGTGTAATCACTTTGCGTGACGATCGACGTGTACTAACTTTTTGTGAACTGCCTATTTTTAGCAACTAATCATAAATAAATATAAAGATTGATTTCAATTGTTATGTGTTTACTTGCAATTGTGAATACGGCGGAATGAATGTCTCAAAACTTGAAGTGATTCAACGTTTGAATACTTATTTCATGCTCATTTCTCATTACTTAAGTCAACTTTGATTTTATTTTAATCCCATTTCAAATAAGTTTATTCGCCTGTCGTGTCTTTAAAAACTGCGGATTATAATTATTTCCAAGGTGATAATTCTTACTTTTTGTTTTAGTAAAAAAAGAAATCCGATCTGATTTGTAATATATTTGATTTTCAAAGATTCTAATCTAGTTGTTTTGAGAGAGCTGCACTACGAGATGCCCTGTACCCTGCTGTCAATATGAATATATGTGTTTGTTGTTCATTAAAAATGTATGTGGATATATTGAATATTAATTGGAAAACTGTATCTGATCCGATAAATATTTGAAAAGAAAATAATTACATACAAACAATAATTTTTTAATTATTTTCGAAAACTTGAAAAACGACTTTGGCGCTTATAAAAGAGTTAAGTGGCTGGGTTCTTAATGAATATAGAATAAATATATATGTAAGACAAGTTTAGTCAAAATTTCAATGGTATAAAACATTTATTCCGTTTTAATAAAATATGATTTACATTTTTTCAGTTTGTTTCTTAACGTGTATGTCTCTGACTATCCCAATTTATATATCAAATTCGCACATATATATTCTATTCTCGATTTTATAAGAAGAAAATCAAGTGATTTTATTTGAATTCCGCAGAGTGTATGCATATAATAAAAATAGAAGTGAGTATAAATATTTACATAATACATAATAATAAATAATAATTTATGTGTATATTTTAATAGAACACATATCGATTAAATAGACACAGACAGGCATTCACAGTGTGGTTTTGTTGTAGACAAAACCATGTTTGATAGATATTTGTAAGAATTGTGTCTGCAGATTGTAAGATAGGCTCCCAACTGCTGTGTATGCAATGTATCCACTTATAATTGTGCTTT
Organism: Drosophila melanocephala; assembly: GCA_037043625.1. Lineage (NCBI taxonomy): Eukaryota > Metazoa > Arthropoda > Insecta > Diptera > Drosophilidae > Drosophila > Drosophila melanocephala. Next base: position 413,577 of record JBAMBD010000052.1, read on the forward strand.
CAGCAACATAAATTCAAGTCAGGCCAACGATTTATGATCAGTCGAATGAGCGCCAGCCAGAGAACAACACCTTTAAAAAGCCGCACGCTTTGTGTGACATTCATTTAACTCGGCTCAGAGCCAATTCCCTGCTAAAAACAGAAAAAGAAAAAAAAACAAGAAAAAGAGACAAAAACGCTTGGCTAAGGCTACAAATCAATTTGAGGTTGACAACTTAACAGTCTAATCGAATCCAACAAAATGGTTGCCTTTAAGAGAGAGAGACGCTGTGCATGTCTGTCTGTCTGACTGTCTGTCTGACTGCCTGTCTGTCTGTCTGTCTGTCTGTCCATCTGTCTCTCTGTCTGTCGGCAACGCCAACTCAATTGACCAGCAGCTGTCTACATCGAGTCCAAATACAGTCGCCCCCTGTGCGATTTTAACTTGCAAGTTTCAGTTACTGAAAATTGTCATATTGCAAGCGCACGCAGGCGCAACGTAAATGTTCAAAATTATAGTTAAACTCATAAATTATCAGCATAGTCAGCCGCTGAAACCCGTTGCCGTTTCTCGTTATACCCTGCACACATTCAAAGCGGTAAAAAAGGGTATGACACAGAAGAAAGCATCTACGACCCAAGAAGTATATATATTCTCTCGATCAGCATCCATAGTTCGATTTAGCCATGTCCATCCAGAGAATTCGAATTTGGAATATAATTTATATTATCATGTTTATCAATTTTATCGATAACTGCTCTAATTTCTCGAGATTATCGATATAATTTGATTAACATCTGTTTTTAATTAATATTTAATATGCCTTGAGATTTAATTGATCAACTGCAGTGTTTTATTTTCAGTTAATTTCAAAACCACAAATTATTTCCGCACTTAAGAATAAATTTAATATAACATATCCTAAAAATAATAACGACAAATTTCCACTTTATTAATAATAGCCAAAAGTGCACTTTTTTCTCAGTCAGAAATCGTGAGTTTCCCAACACTGGAATAAATTGAATAGCTGGAAACAGGGTATATCGTAGTCGTGCTCACGCGAGGACAGCATTCTTACCTTTTTGTTGTTGCTGTTGTTGTTGTTGCTGTTCAGATGCGATCGCTGGGGCCCTGACAGCTTCAGCCCCAACTTCAGCTTCAGCCCCAGCTCCAGCTCTAGCTCCAGCTCCAGCCTCAACTTCTGCGCCAACTTCTGCTACAGCTTCAGTTCTCTGGCCTTTTAGACAATTTAAAGGCGGTTCGTACTCAATAAACCAAATTCCGCACATAATTAATCGATGGCCGAGTCGAGTCGAGTCGTTGCCGTTGCCGTTGAGCCAGCTGCAAAGTCCTCGTGCGCTTTTTACAATATTTTTGTTTTGACTTTGAATGTGGGCTTGAGTGAGTTGGTTCAGTTGATTCACTTGGTTTAGTTCGGTTCAGCTCGGCGAGGTGTGCGAGAGGCGAAACTTTTTAATAGTCGCACCATAATCGTAAATCTTTTGTGTCCGACGCAGTGCAACGACATGGCAGCTGCCGGGGCAACAGTTGTGGCACTTGGGGCAGCGGCACTTATAAAGCAATGCATTCAGTATAGTATACTACCTCCTACCTACACTTCCCCCCTACCTCTCCCCCTCTCCCTCTCTGCCGCTCTACCTCGCGCTATACAAATCGAGCAAATGTTCACAACTTTATTTATCGCCGGAGAACATTGCTGGCCCAAGAAAGAAGTTGGCCATAAAACGAATGCTCTGCCGCATAAATGACCAGCGTTGAGCTCATCTTTAGTGCCATAACTCCATCTGCGTTGTGGAAATCGGCATAAAAAAGGCTTAGCTGTCATAACGAAGACATTCTATTTTCAAATACCAATTGACAGAGTCACAGATTTGTATGCTAATCAAGCTAATCTGCATGTGGCAAGCCTTCAATTTGTTTAACTACTCTTTTAGAAGGCAGGCGGCATTTAGTTATAAAATGATGATGACAACAACCTCATTTGCCATTGGAAGTGTTCTCTCTTTTTTATTGCCAACTATAAAAATATGAGCAATAAAACTTGATCCATTCTCAACAGCGAATATAATATATAGTTCTGAATATCTGTCTATATTTATGACTTTCTACATTTATATACACTCTTCACCTCTTCAATGGATAAGCTACTATTCAACTTCAAAGTTGGAGTTTACCAAACCAATTGATTTATTTCCGATTGATCGATAACTGCCCCGTTTGTCCAATATCGATATTAGTCGGCTTCGTTAGCAGCAAGGAAGATAGAACCTTCCTGATTAACTACAGCTATGCACATTACTATTAATTTAATAATAAATTGTGAAAACTTGGCAAAATTAATTATTAAGAATCTTTTATAACTGATAATGTATGTTTAATAAATACCCATTGCCAAATAAATAAATATTATTAAACTCTTTTCTGACTAGCACTATAATTGTTATACTCTCAACTCTGTAATAAATGAATAAAATATAAATACAATATCTAATTTGCAGCTAGAAAAAAAGTTGATATCTTCAACTTTGGCATGTTCTATAAAGTTTGTCAATTTTCAACTAATTTCACGCCCCTCTCACAAAATTAGTCCGAGTCCGGCTAAGTGCGTTCCTTGTTTAGCAAATGAGTTGTCGTTCACTTTGTTAAGTGTCCACAACAACTAACCCATAACAGGTTGCAACTATGCCATAACAACAGTTAGTTGTGGTCTTGAGTTGTTGCTGTTGCTGTTGGCTGTGCGCGCATTATTCAAATGCCCAACCAAAGTATCTGTAAGTGTATCTGTATCTGTATCTGTGTCTGTTAGAGCAGCAAGTCTGCAAAAGCATAAGCAAAGCAAGACATAAGTTGAAAGAGAGACAACGGCAACAGCAACGAATACGACAGCGACATTGTGGAGAACTGTCAGTTGAAGCTGACACACAAACTGACAGCTTGAAATTGAGGTTTTCTCCACGCTGACAGCGTAACACGTCAACTTAAGGAGGCATAAGGCCGAGTGCCTGTCTAGATACAAATAGACAGGCCAAGCCAAGCTAGCGAATCGAGTGGAGTGTGGAGTGTGTTGTAAGGTTGGCCAACATGAAAAAAGATAGTCAGTCGCATGCAGCGGGAAGGAGAAGCACATCTTGTGCCACGGAGCCGTGTAGCATCCATCGTCAGCAGCCGCAGACAGCAGGCAATTTGACAGCTTTAACACACGAGCATGTCAAAATGATATGATCGCTAAGTGAGCTCAAGATACAAAACCCAATTCGAAGTACGACTTTAAGTGTCTGTGTGTGTGTGTGCTAGTGTCTGTGTGTGTGTGTGTGTGTGTGAGTGTGTGTGTGTGTGTCTGACAGTATTATGCATTTTTACATACGCATATTATACCATAATCAAAGGCAAATGCCAAGTGTTGCATCTTCTTCGAGTAGCAATCCGAAAACAGCAAACACTTCACTCAACATAACCCACCTCTCCATCTCCCTCTCTCTCTCACACTCACTCTACCTATCTCTCTCTTGCTTCCAAGTACCGGATTCAGTCTTGGTCTGAGTCTGAGTCTGGGCCTGGGTCTGGGTCTCGAATTTATCTTGGGCCTTTTCAGTTGGTCGTTCAGCATGCGTGTTGCTTTTCATGTTTACATTAATAAAAGTCAAAGGTTCTTGAGACTGACATATTGTAATTTATGTTTAGTGACAGCTTTATATCGCCACACAACGAATTTTAATCACTTGTTATTTTGCATAAGTGAGTTGCACCTCCATCGAACATGTCTGTCACGACGATAAAAGCAAACCGACTGCAACAGTGACTTGTAGAATTTATGGCTAAGCTATCCGCGTAATGAATTGATTGGATTTGCAATTAACGTGCAACTATTTAATGTTAAGACGACATTTTAGATACATATTTTTAAGCAATTCTGCGTTTTGGATAGCCAACGCAAACACCTTTTATATGACATCAAATAATATATAAAATGATATTATCAGAAATATGGCCAAACTTATATGTACCTTCGTAGTCCCAAATGATCGATGCATGAATTAATAATTATAATTATATATAGTAATGTACACCCATTTTCCCATTTCTGTGGCTTAGATGAATATTAATATTTCTGATTGATTGATTACTGGTATTATTACGTATTTAGTGGTATATAATATATTTGTATTACGAGTCTTTTATATTGCAATGCGAAATCCCCCAGTACGTGTTGCCAGGTGCTATCAACTATTGTCGATGCAATATATTTATTTATATATTTATATATGCATGTATGCATGTATATAAATTATAAGGTCAGGCAGAATGATGTCTGATGACTGTTGTACGACTATCGAATTGAAAATGCATTTCAAGCTGCCACTTAGAATGGGGGCCTCTTGTCAGTTTTATGTCAAAATAAATGAAGCTAAATGACAGTTTAATCAAGGCGTCAGCGATGTCAGAGCAATCGCCAGTCAACAACAAAAACAGCAACAAACAACAACAAACAGCAACAAACCAAACCTTGTATTATACAACAGCCGAAACAGCAACAGCAACAGCAACAATAAACGCAACAATTGTGAGTGAGTCGTGTAATATCTGGCGAACAATGCGAATTTGCTCATCGCACATATTTTTGCTGCTGGCCCGTCACTGTCAGATGGAGCGAGAAGAGCGAGAAGCGAACTTGCAAAACTGTGAATTGTCAGTCCTCAGTCGCTTAGTCGTTTCGACGCGTCTCTCTCGTCTCTCTCGTGTCTGTCGTGTCTGTCGTGCCTGTCGTGTCTCTCGTGTCTGTCGCTGCGTCGCTTGTAAGTGCATTTGCATTTCAGAATGTTTTGCCAGGGATGGGGGAGGGGGCGGGGCGGGTTAGGGGAAGCTGCAAATGTTTTTGACACTTGACAGGCGAATGCACTGACAGCTATAAAAAAGCACAATACCAACTCTGACAAGGGCAGCTGATGGCAGAGTTGTAGCCTTTGTAACTGCTGGTCGGCAACTGCCAACTGGCAACTGTTGGTTGGCTAGTCGGTAACTGGTAACTGGTAACTTGTAACTTGTAACTGGTAACTGTTCGTTGGTTGCTTGGTAACTGCAAATTGAGATCTGTGGCTTGATTTTTGGCACATGTCATTTGTTGTGTTTAACCCTCGAAAATAGAATCCAAACAAATCTCCGACGTGTGTGCTCTGTGTAACTCTTAGTTGGTAGCTGGTAACTGTTAGTTGGGTAGTTGGTAGCTGGTAACTGTTAGTTGGGTAGTTGGTAGCTGGTAACTGGTAACCCTTAGTTGGTTAGTCGCCAACTGGCAACTGTTAGTTGGAGCTGTTGTGCTTTGTTGTATTTAAAATGCAAGAATAGAAACCAAATAAGTCTCGTAATCTGAGTTGGTAACAAGTAACTGTTTGCTGGGTAGTTGGTAACTGCGAATTGTGAGCTGTAGCTGGAACTGGAACTAGACTAGACTAGAATTAACCCTTTTCTGTTGCCACATGCGATTTATTGTAGTTTATACCCGAAAATAGAAACCGATTTGAATAAATTAGAAGCGCACAGTCTGTGATTTGTGTAGTTGGTAGTTGGATAGTTGGTAACTGATATTTATTAGTTGGTTAGTTGGTAACAAATTGTATACTGTAACTGGAGGTACAAGAGATCTACTTGTCTTTGTTTTTGGTCACATGCGATTTGTTGTTGTGTTGTTTGTTGTGGTTAACCCCCGAAAATAGAAACCAAATAAATCTCAGACAATCTGTGTTCGTCTTTCACTTTGGGTCTCCTGTGGCGCGTCATCGTCATCGTCATCGTCCCAGAACTTGTTTACAAATGAATTTAATTGATCAATCAAAGCGAGTGAAGATCAAAAAAAACGAAAAAGGGAAAAAAACACAACAAGATCAAAGCAAGGCGAGCAAACAGACAAATGCCATACAAGCAAACCGACAAGAGCCAACAACATGCAAGCAATCAGTGGCAACAAGCGCAGTGTGGAGGCACTGCTGGTGGAGTGGGGGGTGGGGTGTGGGGGGTGGGGGGAGCTGACGAGGCAGGGGTTGAGATGGGGGCTAGCATTAGACATGTTCTTCAGTCTTTCAGTCAGTCACTCAGTCAGTAATTTCCACTTCAACTGGAAGATTCATTGCATTGCGTTGCAGTTGTTTTCATTGTTGCTGTTGTTGTTGTTGTCTTGTTGCCTTGTTTTGATTGGTATCACTCAATGAACTTTGATTGTTGTAAATGTAATTAATCAATAACATAAACATTTACACAACATGCGCGCAACATGCTCTTGCCTCAGGTCAAGACCTGCTTTGTGCAACTCGAGTTCCCAGTTGGATTCCCTCTGACGATGTTGCAGCAACTCAATCAGCTGCAATTGTTGTTGCCTCACTGAATTGTTGAGTTGTTGTGACACTTTTCTGAAAGTTTCCAGCACTCTCCAATCGCTAATTGCAAATCTCACACTTCGTAACACTAAACGTAAACAAGTCAAATAAATATCTATCTAAATTTCTTAGATAATTTTATAATAGTACCAAAGCTTGCTTTGAAATATGACCTTGATCACGAAGACCTCATTCAGGTATTTTAATTATTTATTTACTTAGAAATTACTGCATTAGTCATAGAGGAATTAAGTATAATTAAGTTAAAAATTATTCCACAACTCAAAATTGGCTTCAAGGTAATTCACTTAGAAAATAAAAATGTTTGAGAATTGGGGCCATTCTTATTCGAGAATTACAGTTCGAATCTTTATACATACATAATATATATATGTAATATTATATAAATTTAATTTCAATATAATATAATATATTAACATCAATTCTTTAATTTATACATAAACTAGGATAACACTAAGAAAATAAAATATCAACAAAATAAGAAAAACGCATAAAATATTAAATATATGTACTCTATTTAGTTCTTATTTATTTATTAATTTTATTTGTTTAACCAATGAAATAATATTAGAGAAAGAGTCTGAGTTTCTGATAGTCTTTCGTCAGAGTCTGTTTTAAATCAATGAAAATCCTTGCAAAGGAATACCAAACAGATCCCAATTTCAGTAATGACGATTTTCGCACCACATTTTAATTAGCCACTCCAAATGCACAGATAAACATGGATAGATAATGAATTTCCTACAACAGATTTACCCGATTACATAAAGTACGTACTCGATGCACTCGTAATCCCATAAGTATATTTCACCAGTTATCAAATTGCATGTTGCACGATGCAAAAACATTTTACCAACTTCGCTGTGGTAAACATCCTGTTTTCGCAAAATGATTCGCACAAAATATAATTTAGATATTGCTGTTTTGAGTTTTTGGCGCTCCAGCAGCATCCGCTTGTAAATCATATTCAAATATTTATGCATTCGGCTTAACTCTCCCCTGCTCCTGCCCCTTCAACCAGACTAAATGCCAGGTTATACACTATATATATATATATATATATACTCTCTCTATGACTGTATCTGTAGCTGTGTGTGCATGTGTGTTTTGTTCAGTGGATTTAGATAAAGCGAGCATAGTGTCAACTGTGACTCTTGCAGTTGCAGCTGCAACTGCCGCAATTATCGTGCAACAAATCATGAAAACAGTTGGGGTATAACAACATACGTTCTGACTGTGCAAAACGGGTATATTGAAGTTGTGAATAAGTGTGTAGTGTCTGCGGCTCTATAAGGCATATATATACTCCTGATCAGCATCAATAGTCGAGTCGATTTAGACATGTTCGTCTGCCTGAACAACGATGTCTGATGTCGATATATATCGATTTTCGATAGCCATAAGAGACTCAATTGCCAAGATATAGATATATATTATAACCTACTCAGACATAATATTGATCAACTGTAAGATCGGCTAAGAAACTCAAGTCAAATTGAACAAAGACTTTGCTGCACCTAAAAGCTGTCTGCAGAGGGTATCTGCAAGTCGAGCTATCTTTCGATTAGCATATTGGAACTGTTTGGCATTAGTTGTGTTAATTTATGTGCCATTTATGAAATATTTACAAATTTATAAGTTATTATTGTTGTTACGAGCATTGTTATGGTTACCGAGATTTTGCCCACTTGTTTTTATCGCCACAGCGCACCAAAATTTAAACACATATTTTTTTTTCGGTTTTGTGGGATTGTACATTTTTGGCTTTTAGTTGTTGTTTTTATTGTTTTTGCTATTTATTTTATTTTTTTCGCCTGCAGGGTGTCAGCTGCTTTTATTTATGAGCTTTTTGTATTTTTCTGACCTCCGCCGGATGTTTAGTTGCCATTGTTTGTTGCTTTTGTTGTTGCAGTTGGTGTTCGTGCAGTTTATTAGTATTTTAAAATTTATTAATATTATAATTATGCAAGCCATTTGGCATTTAATTTATGTAATTGTACTTCAATATTTTAACTTATCAGCTGAGCTGAGTATATTTATTGGCGAAACTAAAATCTTTAAAATGGGCGAAGCCAATTAGTGAATACATTTTTAAATATTCGGGAAAACAACACCTAGAAAAATAAACACACTTTAGATACTAAGAAATCAAAAGCCAAAAGACTTAAATCATTTTTTAATACTTACAAATAATTTCTAAATATTTGATTTCTTCATGGATTTGATTGATTTCTTAAATGTGGACTAAAGCAAGTTTTTGATAAATAAAAACTTAGAATTAAAGTTAAAAATTTAATTACATAAAATTAAAAGGGAGAATTTAAATAAATAAAAACAAATAAGAACGGATATAATATACCAATCGGGGATATTAAAATGAAAAATGGGAAACCCCAGAAAAAACACAATCAGACAAAAAATTATTAAGCCTCAGTAGGAAAATTAAAATCGTTAAGAAGAGAGAAAAGGAGAGCTAAAGAGAAAGAGGGAGAAAATAAACGAAAACGAAGACAAATCTTAGAACCTGTGGAGATAAGAAAATGTAATTTCTATTTTAAATATTATTTATATTTTATATATTACTAATTAATCTTAATTTAATTTTGAGAAGTTGTTGACATGCTTTTGTGCATAAAAAATTGATTAAACAATGATTGAATAAGATTGATTGTTTTTTAGATCAGAGGTCTGTTATCACGTGCTGTGCTAATAATTAATTTACATCAACAAATATGGCCAACACATTCGAATATAGTTTCAAATTTAGTTAAGGTTCAAATTTAGCCATTTATTTGATGGCCCATTTGAGTGCAGTGGATTTAAATTGGCCGATTGCAGCGGACCGCATCCAATTCGTCAGCCCTCAGCTATGTTGTGTGTGCACAACACAATACAACCCAACACCACAGAACAGAACAGAAAACAACACACGCCTCGACCATTAACCCATTTCATCTTGGTTGCAACCAGCATCGACAAGAGCATTTAATTTTCAGTGATGCGTTTGCCACCCAAAGCAGTGCAACAGTGTTGCAACATGCCATGCCAATTGTGCGACTGTGCAACTGTGCGACTATGCTGTGCTTGCTGTTTGCCGCTCGTGGCGTCTGAGGCGTAACTCAAAGTGAGGCATGTGCCAAATTCAACGAGTCATAAACCAAAGAAACAATAAAATCAACGCACGAATTGCCGCATAAAGAAAGCTGGGTGGGAAGTGTCGGGAAAATGCTGATGGAGATGAACTATACATATATATATATATATGTATATGGACATAAATGAACAATATACGCATAGATCAACTCAGAGGAATAAACAAACCAAACATCTCAAACAAGGATGAGTACAAATAATAAGAAATAACAGATACCCAGCAATGTTAAACAAATAATAGCAAAGATTATAAACTAAAGTTGGCCTTTGATAGTCGACTTGCTGGACTTGGATAACAAAATCTACGTTACTTACCTCATCCGAGTGAATATCGATTTGTATCGATATTTCCGAAACGGCTGCAGTTATCGACATTATACATTAACACATTTGAATGGATTCAGCATATACAAATATTCAAAAACAAATTTGTGAGATTTGATTAACAAATATTTCTTAAAGAATATACATATACCTGATGGGGTACTTTTCCCTAAGTGTAGAAATATATTTCTCAAAAATTTAATATATTTCTAAATAGTTTGAAAATGATACAACAAATTTAACGATTATTTTCTATGGGTAATGCGAGTAAGGTAATAAAAAAGTTGGAGAAAAGTATGGAATATTATTATTAATATTATTATTGATCAAATGCAGATTTTACTAGCCAAAATGTACTTTTATATTGATTAAACTAGAATCAGCATTTAACAGCTGTTTTCAGCTATTTCTTAGTCCTTGGTGTTCTCAGAGTATATTTTTTTGGTAATGGTGATATTGAGATATGTGGCTCTAGAATATGTGGCAGACAGAATAATTGGCTAATAAATTAGCTAGTACTCATTCTGCCTTTCCTTCTCTAATGCTACCCCTCTCTCCCTCTCCCTCTCTCTTTCTCTCTCTCTCTCTTTCTCTGTAGCTATGCTTTAGTTTAGTATTTGTATTTGCTGGGAATTTAGACAAAAATTCACCCGCATGTCTCTGACAGTTGCACATCAAAAGCGTTGAGGTGAGCAGTAAGGGCGGGGGGCAATTCATGACGGGTAGACAGAGAGAGGGACAGACAGCGTGAGAGAGAGAGAGAGAGAGAGAGAGAGAGAGAGAGAAGGAGGGACAGGCGGGCAGACACTGACACAAAGTGCATTTGACAAATGACATTTCACAGACTGCCAGACACATTTTCTGGGCTACAACATTTTCGAGACTGGGCCGAGCAAAGTGATTCTAAGTGAATTAGTTGTTGTTTTTGTTGTTGTTATTGCTCTTCTCTTCTTCTTCTGCTTATTTTTATATGTAAGCATATTGCTGACAGAAGCGACCGAACCACCAGCAATATAAGACTACGATTTCTCAGTTTTATTAAGTTTCTTTTTCTGTTTCTGTTTTTTTTTTGGCTCTTCTCGCTGCTGCTGGCACCCAAAAGAAGATCTCAATTTCCACTTCAATTTGTCTGCTGTCAGTGGTAATTGAGTTCAATTTACAATAATATGCTCTGACGTCTGTGTGGCTGAGCGCCAGCTGAGACAGCTCAGCACGAGGGGCGAGGGGGGTGGAGCGGATAAGGAACGTGTGTGTGTGTGTGTGTGTCTGTGTGTGGCAAGTGTAGAAGTGTCTTGCGCTTGCAATTTGTGTCGCCGCACTGACAGAACAGATCCCCTGAACTATAACTACACACACACACACACACAAACACACAGGGGTCAGCTGTGGCTGCCACAGGGTTCAAAGTTTCGATTGAGGGGGCGTGTGCGCATTGTATGCATTTGTTGCCAGCTGCCACACACACACACACACTCACACACCGATATCGTTGATGTTGCTGATAGATGTATGTATGCCAAGTGCTGAGTAAATCAAGCAAATGCGTTCTTAACTCAATTTGTTACTTGTGTATTCAGGTTGATTATGCATTAACATTTCAACCACTATTTAATTGAACAGGTAAACAGGTCTGGTCAAGACATATATACACAAGATATCCAAGATATATATGAGAAGTACCCATAAGTTCTTCTTCCATAAAATTAGAAATGTGCCAGCATCATTGATAAGTTGTAACGAATTACTAAAAATGTAGCCTAACAAATTTTCTAATTACCTAGAATATTTGAGCATTTCCTAAACATGAAATCAGAAGAGAAAAATTTGGTTGAGTATGATAAATTGGAAACAGTTTTAGGAACTGCGGAGACGACGGGGGGGCAGTTGTGTGTATAACCAGAGCAGTGACGAAGCTAGCAGATTTATTTATTAAAAGGAAGGTAAGCAAAATAATTCATTAATGCTCTTTTTTAGTTTATCATTTAAATATATTACAAGGAAAAATACTCAAAATTCTAACAAACAATTCTGAGGAAAATGATAAAAAATCAGTGATATTTCTTCAGAATTATTGTTATGAGCTTTCAAGCTTTACAACAATAACTTAACGTTTATCAATAAAATTGTAACAATAAAGGATTTTAATATTTTAATAATTATAATTTTTAAACTGAAAAATAAAGTCAAGCGAAGAATTATAAAATGATGATACATTTTTAATTTTCAGTCAATTTTACTTCAGAAAAATAGTTAACAAATATTATAAATACCATTTACAAATACTTACAAATATAAATACCAAGTACAAAGTTCCTTCAATTTTTGACTGTAAAAATAAGTGTAAACTGTAAACATATCTAAGCAGACAATGTCTCAAATGCGATGAACAGAGTCAAAAGGATTGCAGATCAATATGTCGTGATAGGAAAACACGATAACAAATAAAACTTAGAATGGAATTCATTATGTGCCTAGACTTAACTAGAGGGAATAAACCTTTTGTCTGTGGCAGACTCAGAGACACCGACGCTGAGCAGCAACTTGAGAATATTTGCTGAAAACTTTTCAAATAAAGTTCAACCGCAGATGAAACTTCGAGAGAGAGAGAGGGAGAGAGTGAGAGAGAGAGAGAGAGAGAGAGTGAGAAGCGGGAGCTTGTGTAATAAATCTTTTTAACGAAAACAATAAATCGTATTTCACGCATACTTTGCCAAAAGCTGGGGCCAAAATAATAAAGACAGAGACAGGCAAAGAGAGTGAGTGAGTGGGAGAGAGGGAGAGAGATGGAGAGAGTGGCGAAAAGAGGGCAAAGGAACCCCTTAAATGCCTTACACTGAGCAGCCAAGACCAAGACAATTTATGCATAGGTCGAGTTTCAGTTTCAGATAGACAACAACAGCAGCAACAGGAAATGACAACAAACCGAACTTTAGACACCCTGGCCAAAAGGCGACAAACTGCCGATATCAAAGTGATACTTTTTATAAATATAAATATAGTAAACAATTATGATATGGTAAACAGATGCTGATGGTGTTCTGTGAAAATGTTGGGCAACTTAAGTTGGCATATCTTGTAAAACAAAAATGTATTTTATTTAGCAACTCAGTATCTATTAAAGCTATAGGATATAGTAGCACGATATCGATACTTTTTCCATTGCATGTGAGTTCTATTAGGGTTACTTGATAAAATAAAGCTTTCAAAAGAGGAACTCACCTTTCAACCGATCGTTCCAATTGTAGCTATAGTATATATAGTATAGTAGTTTGGATCCCATGTTTTTGTATCCAAATGTAAGAAAAGTAATTGCATATTGATTAAGTTTGTGTAGTTAATCAATCTTCCGACTGATCGGTTGCAATTGGAGCTACATGATATATTAGTTTTGATTTTGATGATTTATTGCTTAAATGAAAAGAGTTTAATAATATGAGTTTGGCTAGAAAAGCTTGTTAAAGAGGAACGAACAAGAACTCGTCTTTGAACCGATTGTTCCTATGGGAGCCATATGATATAGTGATCGGATTCGCCTGGCTCCGACATATATGTCAAGATATGCCAAGTTTCATCAGCCTAAAATGTGAGGAACTAGTTTGCATTGAAACAGAGAGGCATTCGAAAATGGCTATATCGGCTCAAGAAAATATATATACGTTATGGTTCAATATAAAGTTGTAATACCCTCACTGGCAGGGTATAACAACGGCAGGCCAGACAAGTAATTTCTCAGCGTGGAGCAGTCAAAGAGTCGACGAGGTTTCCCTTGAAAAACACTTAGTGCAATTTTTTAAGCTCACACGTGTGTGTGATTGTGTGTGTGCGTGTGTGTGAGTGTGAGTGTGAGTGTGATTACACCTACTTGAAGTCATATATCTTTCACTTTGCGCTTTCAACAGTTTGTGACGTCGTCGTCGTCGTCGTCGTCGCCTCACATTTATCCAGCTCCTTCACCCTGAGGGGGCGAAGGCGTTCAAACGCTTTGATATACCGCCTGAAGTCGACGCAACTCTCTGTGTGTAGACATGCTACCAACACTTTGTGCCCCCTCCTCCCCCACCCCTCAACCCCCTTCCCCACTCCACTCCTCCGACCGCTGCTTGTCTATGTTGTCTGCCAAAAGCACAGAAGTGGGCATGTCAGCGAAAATCACCGTAAATTTTCCGCATTGTTTAAAATTTATTACACTTTCTGATTTCCATGGCATTGCTGAGGATAAAACGCCACTTTTTGGGGTAGGGGGTAGGGGGTTGTGGCGGAGGGGGGTGGGTGGTAGGTGGTATGGGGTTGGGTAACCTAGCACGCCTTTTGTTTGCCGGCGTTCTTTTTTTTTTTTGTGTTTTTAGCTATCTCTGACACGTTGCTGTCTAATAAGTGTAGCCCGTAATTTTCTTATCATTTAGCGGTCATGTTGCAAGTTGCGCCAACAAGCAGATATTTCAACTTGGCAACAATTTGACGCTGCGCAATAAATATTGGGGCATAATGTCAACTGAAGTGGAGCTCAAATACTTAAGCTGTCGGAGCGGGGCGGGTTGGATCGAATTACAAATGACAGGTGAAAAGACATTCTCAACAAATTTAAAGGCTTAGTGTAAGTTAATTGTTTATTATTTATTTTACTACTAATTTTAATCACATTTTTAAGTGTGTAGACTTTGTTTAGTTCACATTGATTAAATAAAATATACATATAAATACCTAACTACAAAGTAAAGTTTAAGTTAAGTTAATTGTTTATTAATGCTTACACACATCTTTATTATATCCTTTATTTTTATTATTAATTTTAATCTTTTTTTAATTTGTAGACTTTGTTTTGGTTACATTAAATAAATAGAATATAAACAGAAATAAAAAATAAATAACAAAATTGAACTAAGAATATTAGAAAGCATTCTTGATTTTGTGTGATATGTGATATTGTCATTCGATTTGCACCAACTTTACTCGATTGTTCTTTTTCTATGCACTCAGAATTTTGCATAATTGCGCATTTTTTTTTTTTATAAATAAATTCTAAGTATGCAAAGAAAATTAAGATCAGAAAATGTTTTTGTTATGCTTTTGATATTCCTTTCTGATATTCTGAAAATATTAATGAAATTTGCTCTATCGATTTTTTCTGAGATAAGTAGCATGATTTTGACCAGCAAAAAATTAAAAAAATTAAGATGGAAATCTTAGCAACAAGCATAATTTCTTAATACAAAAGTTTATTTCTAGAGTCTGTTTATTTTCGAATTAGCCTTCAGTAAACTTATTTACAAAGGTTCTATTGAAGTTTTCCAAAAGTGTATTATAGGTAGAAAAAGCATCTTCAATCCTATAAAAGAATATATATTCCCTGAATCTGCGGATGAGTTTATTAAGATATATCCGTCAGTCTGTCTGTATAACCAAGCCGATCTCGGAGACTATAAAAGCTGGAGACTTCAAAATTGGAATATAAGTTATCGTATACCAGCTCAAGTTTATTTAATTTTAACGATCGCTATTCGACTTCAAATGGATAAGGAATTTTGTGTAAGAGATCTCCGAGTCGAGTTCTCTCGACTAGAGCATTATTACTTACTTTCATTTTGACTCTTTAGATACATTTCCCAAATTTAAGATTACAAAACATAATTTTAGCTCAATTTTCATCACTTAAAAATTTCCAGTCTAAAATTAAAAATTCTATCAACAACATGCTCAATTTAGTTTTTAAAATACAACATTTCCCTGTGTAGCCCCAAAAGACCTCTCGTTATTACGGCAGGTATTTTTTAAAATTATACGAACCGAAAAAATGTGAAAGTTAACCGAAGGTTGTAATAACGTGCAATCACTTTGGGTATTGCATATTTGGCATTGCACAATGGACTCCATTCGCAATTCACCTTCCGCACACACACACACACACAACAGCAACAACAACAACAACAAATCGAAGCAATTTACGAAAATGTAGAAAATGTCATTGGGCTGTCAGAATGCATCGTTGCTGTTGACATGTGCCGCACTCTCCCGCGTTGCAATATGGCAAACATTTTTATAAAAATCTACAGCACCAACAACAAAGCGACAC
Source organism: Drosophila melanocephala (assembly GCA_037043625.1). Taxonomy (NCBI): domain Eukaryota; kingdom Metazoa; phylum Arthropoda; class Insecta; order Diptera; family Drosophilidae; genus Drosophila; species Drosophila melanocephala. Next base: position 429,513 of record JBAMBD010000052.1, read on the forward strand.
ATAACAAATTGCAGAGCAACACAGCAACGACTACAACAACAACAATACCAAAATGCTCTCTGTCCCTGTCTCTCTGTCTTCGCCCTCGCTTCCGCCTCGTCCCTGTCACTGTCGCTGTCACTGTCTCTGTCTCTGTCTCTGACAGTGAAAGCATTGTTGGATGACAGCGCTAGAGTGCCGAGTGCCGAGTGCCAAGTGGAGAGTGGAGAGAGGAGAGAGTGCAGTTTACAGTATGCTGTGTGGAGAATGGAATAGAGCGCCAACAACGCTGACAGCGACAGAAGCAACGTTAACGTAACGCAACGCAACGCAACGTAAGGGAAACACGACGCATGGGTTTTGTTTTTGTTTCTGTTACTGTTTCTGTTTCTGTTGGCCGAAAATGAATGGCTAGTGGCAGTGGCAGCTGCGCACAAATACATATACACATATAACGTAACAACAAGTAAGAGTGATCGAACTAAGCAAGAAAGAGAGAAAAAGAAAGAGCTGTTCGACGTGGAGATACCCTGTATCCAGAAGATAACCTGGATATTCCCTGCGATTATATTCTTACAATAATGTTATAATTATCATATGTTAATATATATTTTGTGAAATTTCATTTCGATTTCCTGGAAAAGCTAAAGTGCAAATTGTATTTTCTTACAATTGGCTAACAAATATTTCATACATCAAAATCTAAGCAAATACAAAAATCTACACATTTGCACAACTCCATAGCCCATTGAGAATATGTACAGGGTATATATGTGAACAAATTTGAGTACACAAACAGTGTTGACATGCATGCATTTTGAAATTCGGTTTCAGTTGTCGGTGTCAACTCTGTTTTACTCTCTTAGCTGACTCTATTTGCATCAATCGGATCGGTATGTCTGTGTGTGTGTGTGTAGGTGTAGGTGTCCTCAACTTCGTAAACCTTACCTAGCGCACACTGGAAAATGAATAGCTTGCAGTTAGTTGGTTATCTAAGCCGGCGACGCATCTCGCAGTCGATGATTGCCCATAAGCATAATTATCGCTACCCAGCAGCGAACTATTTAATGAGTCACCATTACAGAATGCCTTCTGTTTGCACACAATATTATTTATGACCTAGCAAATACTCCTCAATGCAGAGTTGTATGCGGAAGCTTCTTTTTGCGTATTTATTACATTAATTGGTTTCCAATCCGTTTTACTATCTCCTTTAATTACTGCAGCTGCAGCTTTGCTTATTCTAGTTTGGATTAAGTGCTTTCCTTTATCGAGTCTGTAAGCGGATATAGCGAGTAGAGATTACGTATCGAATTCGTAATGGAGTCTTTTCGCTGCTGCGATGTTCAGTGCAAAAAATAGAAGTCGAAGCATTTTTCGACATTAATCGATTTTTCGATAAAAATCGTTACAAATTTATAAATGCTATAATGTAGTTGAAGCCGTGTGTCTTATTGGTTGAAACTGATTGTAAGATTGCCCAAGAGATTGCCTATATAAATGAAATTTATTGAAATAAAAGTTGTGTGCACCTTTTGTAATTGGAGCGAGCTCAACTGTGCAGAAATAAACAAAGTGTCACAAAGAGCCCGTAATTACGGTAACCTGAGCTAATTTTCGAGTCTACCAATCAATTGTCGAGGGCAATCCCAGAGCAGAGTAGAGCAGAGCAGAGCAGAGCAGAGCCGAGCATCCTGTGTTGCCACAGACCCAAACCAGACCCAAACGAGCCATCAGGCAAATCATTTCAAAACGAGCTGTCAACCCTTTGCTGGCTGCTCGCTGACAACCCTGAAAAATATCAAATTTCATGCAATTTAATTTGTGTAGAGGCTGAGAAACTCAGCGCAAATATAAATAATAATAAAAAGTAGAGAAGCGGCGAGAGGGGAGAGGTGCCATTCACGAGGATGGCTTTGAGTGACAGCAGCGCGGCAACACCTAATTCAATTTAACAATTCATTTATCATAATCAGGCATCAAGGCGTTGTCACTCACAATTACCATCAAGCCGAGACACAGAAAGAAATAAAAAATAAATAAAAAATGCCTCACAAAAGGCTGCGAGAATCTCTGTAGAAACTTTTGTTCCGCTACTCGTCTTACGCACTGCCCTTCCGCCTTCCTACCCTTCCTACCCCATTCCAACCCCCAGTCTCCCATCCATTGTCTCGGGCATTTCCTGCCCGACTGCCAAGGATTGTCTATCTGTCACTTGGCTGCCACAGAGCACAACACGCAGTGGCAGCAACGACATCGCACAGCGGGCAATGACAACTCTGAAGCTGAAGCTCAAACTGTAGCCGAGGCCTTAGGGAACAACTCAACAGTTGAGAGCATCTCTCAATTTTGAAATGCGCCAAACATGTTCATAAAAATAGGCAGTTACTTATATGGCAGCTTAAACAGTTCTATTTTTGATCTGATTGGGTTATTTTTCGGGTTTTCCCCAGATATATCCAGATGCTTAATACTTTATTTTTTACATTTTATATCTTAATTTAATTCATATTTTTAATTTTAAGTCAATTGATTCTAAATTTTACTTTACATTTTCTTAAATTTAATTTCTTTAAATTTAAACAAATTAATTTATATTTTTGATATTATTATTATAATTGTTTTAATTTAAATCCAATTAGCTTTAAGTATTATTTTTAATTTGCGTAATGTATTTTTTTTGGAGATATTTAGGGACTTCAGCTAAATAGTGGACACGTATTGTTAGTGAAAACAGAATATCTTAACATTTTCATTAGGGTGTATTTTTTTTTATATATACATATAAAATATGGTGTATGCCAGATATAGTAATTGATTGCACTGTACGTAATATCTATTGAATGATTTAAATATACAAATTCCATTGCTTATTTCCTGCGAATATATTTCAGAACTATTTTAAATTATCTTATGCTTTAAGAATGAGATGAAAAAAACAAAAAGTCTATTGAGAAAATCCTATTTGTCATTTGATTATTAACCAAATGGTCGTGGCGCAATAAAATTATTTTATATATTATATTAGAGCATTGAGAAATCAAAGTAAAAAAGAAACTTCGGATAAAGCTTCAATTTCAATTTTTCTATATAATTAAATGGATCAAATATGTATTTCGCCGAAATATATCGGCGCATAAAATATAAACAATGAAGTAGACTTGACCTGAAGACGGCGAAATACATATTTAAAATATTATAATTATAATGATAATCCCTAAGAAATTTCTAAAATCATATTGTTGATATTATTGAAGTAAATTTGGAAATATGTTGAACATTTAATTACCTTACTTATGAATAATTGTGGTATAATATCTTTGGTAACTTAAGTTACTTTTTCGTGTAAAGAAGCAGTTAATGGAACAAATGCCAAGGTTTAGCGTAAATGCATTTTTTACGAATTTATTTTTTTTATAGAACATACTCTAAGAAACATTTATTTTTTATAAAATTCGAAATGCGTAAGCCGTCTCAATTAACCTCAATTTCCTGTACATATGTATGTAGGCCTTGCTAAGTAGGTGCTTATATGTATGCACGCGTTGCGTAGACTTGTTGACAGTTGCTGACCAGCTCTTGCTGTCATTAGGGGTACTCTGTCATCATTTTGGCGTTGCGTCAGTCATCCGTCAGTGTCGTCAGGGCGTGATATATCGCACGGCTTACGGCTCGCAAAGAAAAGAATGCCTTGGACAAAAAAACAAGCAAACCAAATTCAGAAACAACAACAGCAACATCATCAAAACAAAGAGAAACAACAGCGAAAAAAGTAAGGTACTTTCCAGAGCACACACACATGAGCCAAAAGCGAACTTGTTGAAAATCACACCTCGCTCCCGCACACACAGGAGGAAAAGAAATGTGTCACAGCAACAGCTACCAACAACAGCAACAGCAGCAGCAACAGCAACAATGATGACAATGACAACGGGCTACATTGTTGTCACATGTCACAGGAGTTGAAAGATTGTGAGTGTGTGTGTGAGAGGGGGGAGGGGTGCTGAGGGTGAAATACGAGTCCTGTGGCATGCAGCATATATAAAAAATAAGGAAAAATGGAAATGGACGAAAAATGATGAATGACAAAATTATACAGCAAATGCGACCCAGTCTGACATGTGACCACTAATGAGGATCAACTTCGCTCCTCACAGGAGCTGCCCTCTTCTTCAAATTCTTGTTGTTGTTCTTCTCTTTGTTGTAGCCACTTGAAAGCCAAATTATGGCATTGAATTTCATCTGTCTGTCCTCTACACCCAATTGTATTAAATTTCCATTTGCCATAAAATCTATACAGCAATTTTTGAAATCTCTTGAAAACTGATACCAAACACACAAAGTTGACAGGCTGCTTTCCTTTCCCTAACAGGCGTTGTGATTTTGGTTACAAGTCCTTATCTAAACGCTGTTTGCCACACATGCCATAAAAGTGCATGAAAATGATGGCTAAGGAAGTTGGCCATAATCACCTACACACACACACACACACACAGACACTTGGCTCAAATGAGCGTGTCTGTGTTTGAGATGAGACAGCTTAATGGCCAACGAATAAAAATGGTTAAGTCAGCAGGAAATGAGCAGCGTGAAAAACCTATGCATGAAGAAAAGTCAGCGCTTTTAAAGCTAAATAACACAGCGCATTGGAAAAGCGCAGAACGAACGAACAAAAATATGTTTATCGCTGAGCACTTAGTCGTTTTCTGCAATGTTCATCGATTAAATTAGTGCATAGCTAATGGGCAGGAAATATACGAAATAGGAAATATATTTTTACCACTGTAGGGGGTATATAATTATAATTTTCTTTCGTTCATAAAGCTGTCTTAGAAACAATCGATCGAAAGATGCGATTTTATATAAAGTGAACTTTTTGTTGATTCATAAGATATCCTAACCAAACTCACCAGTTATAAGTGGCATTATGATTCTAAGACATGGGCGAAGACTACTATATCATATAGCTTTCATAGGAACAATCTGCAGGTGGTTTTCTTCAATTTCTATTTAAATGTCTGCAGGTTGACTACGAAATGTCGCGCTTAAGATGACTTTTCTTTCTTATTTTCTATTATAAGACCTTATAAACAGACAATTAAAAATACAAATTATATTTAACCCACATGCATATGCATTAAAATATATATACAATGAATACAGAACGCTCTGATGAATTACATTTCTTGGAACTAAAGGTTTAGTCGTGTTACTTCTTTTACTAATTTTAGAATTAATAAATGACTTTGTTTGAGGTAACTGGCTAAGCAAAAAGATTTTTTATAAAAGCACACAATTTTCGACGTCTGGTTTTTAAAGAAGCTTTATTATATAGCGGGCCGATCTGGCTCACAGAAACAAGCTAAAGTCGACAGAACCTACAACAAAAGTAGACTAATAAAATCTGTTTCTGAGCCGATCTAAATAAGATTTATGTAGTTGATCAACCTATATTTATATATAGCTATATCTTTATTTAATTGGTATCGATATTCACTAAACGGGAGCAGTTATCGATAAAAATTAAATAAGCTTGACCAGTCTATGGTATACGAAAACATTATTCCAAATTGAAAGTATTTAGTACTTAAAGAGTCTTTGAGTGGCTTATTCAGACAGTTGGAAGGAAATGGCTAATTCGACTCTGCTGTTGATAAGGCTTCCTTCTGACAGTTCCATACTTTTGCACAACTTAATTCAGGGTATAAAAATATATGCCAAAGTGTTATCAAGACAGCTGCCTTGCCGAGGATACAAAGAGGCAGACGGGTTCAAAGACGGACAAGCCAAGGTAATCAAATACGTATAAGCCCTCTAAAGTCGCGAATATCTCCTCATTTTAGAGTGACACATTTCGAAATGGGCATTAAAACCGAATACTTTCAAATAAATGGCTTCGGCAATTACGAAAATTTGAAAGCGGAAGCGGCTAATTTTGAAAAATAATAAATAGTTGGTTGGACTACAAATGGTGACATGGCAGTTGCAGTTGCAATTTTCCAACGACACTTTCATTGCCACAAAAACGAGACGCGTTTTGCCCCGCCCCCCTCCCCCTTCAAATCGACGCCCCATGGTAGTAAACTTGAGCCGTTAAATGAGTCCCACTGTGCGAGGAACGGCGCCGACATCAAATGTCGCGATCGACGATCCAAAAACTGTTGTGCGAGTGTCTGTGTGTGTGTGTGCGAGTGTGCGAGTGTGTGTGTGTGTGTGCGAGTGTGTTTGAGTGCGCCTAAGTAGTAGTTGTCATTTGAGTGACTTTAATGGTCTGTTGAGACATAATCGCTGCCATTTTAAATGGAATTTTATTGCCACTTCACGAAATTTTTATTGCGGCAGTCGTTGGAGTTGGAGGCGCATAACAAAAAAAAAAAGACTTGGCGACTTGGCGACTTGGTCGAAGACCAACCCAAATACGTTGGCTGCATGCGGTGACGATGACGTCGACCAGAGGCAGACCGCAGAGTAGGGAGTGTGGAGCGCGGTGGCGGCTGCAATGGCAACCAAATTGTTGCATTTAAAAGCAAATTGATGGCCGCAAAACTAAAGGAGGCCACAACATCAACATCAGCATCAGCATCAACATCGAGTGGGGCAGGCGAATTCAAGTTCTGCCCCGTCCACGCATAAAGCAAAAGCCTAATAAGCCACAAAGAGCAAAGGAGCGGGAGACGGTGGTTGCAGCAGCAGCAGCAGCGGCAGCAGCAACGAGCAACAAGCCTAAACAACGATGTGTTGGTATAATTTTGTAGACTAGTTTATTGGACACATTAAATATGGCCCGATAATTAAGTCATAAATTAGATTGCAGCCGGGGCAACATCAACAGCGACGACGACGACGACGACGTCGCAACATCGACGAGTGTCACCATATCAGGTTACGTGGCATCCGCAGCAGGCGGCCTGCCAGCCACCGGAGTGTTGTGCGTGATAGGGAGGGAAGTTGTGGGGGGGGGGCGACAGCGGGGGAAATGCGTCTCATTTAAAATTGATGCCTAATCGAATTTCTTTATCGCGTGTGTATGTCTTCTGTTAGCCCGACACGGCGACGACTAAAAGTGACTGCAAAACTGCTGAGTGGCTGATACTCGAGACTCGAGATCTGGCCACAAAATTTATGTATTTGCATATTGCGACACTAAATGTTTTAAGGTCTACGGCGCGCGATCGTGTCAGGAAGCTAATGTTTAATGAATTCAATTTCTTTATGCGCTACTTGTGCCTCTCCCTTCTCCCATCTCTCATCGCCCCCCCTGCGATCTGTGTATGCCAACAAAAGTTGGCGGCTCCTGAGCAGTGTTTACACGCTGGCTTTCTGCATCTGGGTTTCGGGCATTTGCTTTACGAGAGAGACCTGTGCATTTTACAAACTGAAAATATAAGTTTGAACAAAATTAATTGAATGTATTTAAGCGTTTAACACATTGTTTAAGGAACTCAACTAATTTCACTACAAATACTACTACACTACTACAAATAGGTTCAGTTAGTCAACCTTCGAACTATACTCAACAAATATAAGCATAGTTATCTTCATAAAATAAGAAAGTGGACATAACACTAATAATTTCAAAATCTACAGCAGACTGAACGGTCGCTGTGAATATCTCCCTGATGACGAATCGAAGTATATAAAAAATAAAAACTTGATCTGTTGCCAGCCAAAAACATTTTTATGTTGAATATTGTTAAATGAATTTAACCAAAGAATAGTTATTATGCATATTATTAAATGAATTAACCACAGACCAAGTAATTTTTTATAAATCCGAACCACAAATATTTTCAGTTATTCAGAATTCGACCAGCGCCAAGAAAATAAACAAATAATAACTTTTTTCAAACCGCAACCGTTAAGTGAAATGAACCGATTTAAAATCACAAACTGAACTGGAATAGGATTCAGAACATTTTTAAAAATGAGAAACCGAAACTGATATTATTTTTCACTAAAACATTGTAGCTTTTTTTTTTTTGTTTTGCTCATCCATGTTTAGAAAACATATTTCTGAGAATAAGAAATAAGAAATCGAATATCATATTTAAAGTACTCCGAAGCTTTCTCTATAAAATTCATGAAAAAATAGCTCCAATATCTTTTTTATATGCAGATACTTTTTGTCAGATTTTGAACTGATTCTTAGAAAGTGCAAATTAAATCTATCTTTTAATTTGAATATCATATGAAAATTATAAATGATAAATAAATAACTTCCCTTTCCCTAAAATGAGATGAGTATTATATATTATACAATAAACAAATTAAAAATGATAAAAAGGGTATAGTAAAGTTTTCAACTAATATCAACTGGTTTTTGGACTACCTGTAGTATTCTGGCTTATTATTTACTGAGTGTAGCCAAGACTTGGCCGATGCCATACGTAATTTACGAACACTGCTTCCAATCTCCGTTTTCGCTGAGAGTCTACTGCTTCTGCGGTCATCTGAGCCGAGTCAAATATGATCATGAGGATGTCAATCAGTTTGCCTGTAAAGCAACAGCTGCTGGGTAATGGAGACGTCTCCGCTCACAGGCTGCCAGCTCATCAGGTGTCGAGTGTGAAAGCCAACCAACGACTTCTGTGGTCACCACAAGATGCAACCGGGGGAACTGGTGCAGCAGCAGGAGCAGGAACTGGAATAGGCGTGGACCACCTTCTGGTATGTAATTGAATATAAGCTCAGGCTAACGTGCAAATGTTTTCAGGGAATTTGCATGTAAATTCGAAATGCAAAATGCAAAAAGCTCATCCTTGTGCTTCAATCATTCAATCACTGCAATCTGAGGGGAGAGGAGAGCAGTGAAAAGGAGGAAGGCTCTCTTGATGGATGACAATCAATCTCAAGTGTCGGGCAAATATCAGTTTATTTTCATTGAAGCGTAGCACGAATCGTGCAATCGTGCAACGTGCCCCTGACACATGCAACTCAAGTCTGAGTGAGTGACAACAGTCGCACTGAGTGAATGATTGAATGCCCGATAGCTTGACTCACGGACAATTGAAAGACTGACTGACTAACTTCGGTTTAGAGGCACATATGAGAATATAATCAGACTTATTTATAGTCGAAAGTAAATTTAGATTCTCCTACAGCTCAGATAGTGATGTGGCTTTTAAAATATACATAAATCATAATGCATGTACGTGACTAAGCCATTGAAAATCATTCTGGCTCTCCTCTCAATTTATTATTAGCTCTACAAATGTTGTAGGCTTTTCGGAAGCCAGGAAATTTCAGAGAACTTTGTGAGAAGTAGTCAGATTTTTGGGATTTTTGATCAGCAACAGAATACTACAATTAAAGTTGGAAACCCGATTCTAGGTCAAAATTCATGTCCACATTTCATTCTATAAAATGCCTTGAATGGTTGTCAAAGGTGACAAAACTACATATCAAATTGACGTGCAATTCTGGAAAGGTTAATTTTTAAATAAAACGTTTCAAAATGTGATTGTGGAATTGGGACTATCCTTTCCACAGCCTTGCCAAAAGTGATCAAATTTAAAAATAACCAGGGATTCTATTTCATGGTTTGGCCCATAGATTAATACTAGATTGAAAGTTTGAAAATGCTTGTTTATTTTTTATTATTAAATATGATTTTCAAAACCATTGCCATATGCCGATCTCTGAATGATGTCACCAGCAATCTACCCACACACTTAGGTAAATCTAGTTGGAAATTTGTGACAGATATATGGCTTTATCGATTTGCATATATCAATGTAATCAATTTAGCAGCCCATCAATTTCACTTTGATAATTTCACAATAAAAGCACTTTGTCTAATGATTATATATTCTTATTTTTTATAGTCTTAAAACTCTAGCACCAAGATGGACTGAAAGCAAAATACTTTTATACCTTTTGAACTAGAGTATAAAAACAAATAAATTTAAATATTTTGAAGCTACCGAAAGACATATTTATGTTGTAAAAAGAGGTCACCAACCAATCCAATAAATTATATATGCAAAATAAACGATGAGAAACAACAAAACCAAGTCAGAGTTGTGCCACTCCACAACTAGTTAATGGATGAACACACAAATTCTATGCGAGGCATCCGAGTTGACTCTTGTTTCATCAGGTCGTCCACTGGCTCATTGAATATTGAATAAACAAAGAGACGGAGAGACGGAGAGAAGCACATCTTCAGCATTGCAGCCAAATTGCTGTTGATGCCCAGTTAACAAGTCACGCCGAGAGAGCGTCTCAAGAGCAGCAGCAGCTGCCACTTGCCACCACTGTCTGCCTGCCACTAACCCTACGTGCCACCATGTGCTCCATCCTGGCTGACTGGCCGACTGGCTGGTTGGTTGGCTGGCTTGTCATTCAATGCCATTGTCGTTGTCACTTTCATCATTGTCAGCTTCGTTGATTTTGTCATTGTCATTGTTTGGGGAGTTTGAGGAGCAGCGTGTTCGATTTGGAGAGGGTTCGGCCGGCATCTGATCAACATCAATTTATTAGTTTTATTTTCTGCACGGCCACAACATTTATAATCAAATCTTTTTAATCGTTTTCAGTTTTTTTCCCTCTCAGGGATTTGTGTCGCGTCACTTCCGTTTGCCGCCCAAGACATTTGTCGTCAGCACGAGCGACAGCTCGGGCTCCCAGTTGCCTGATGATGCCCCAGCTACCTGCTGTGCTCCCCTCTCCCCTCTCGCCGATAATGATGATGATGATGAGTTGCCCGGTGCCCGGTGCCCGGTGCCAGGTGCCTGATGAGTCTATTATCAAGCTGGCCGTGTCAGCAGTTATGCCTGATGTCCGAATAATAGCTAAATAACAAAAAAAAAAGAAAATGCAGAAGGGAACCCTAAATAGCAATTAGCTTGTAATTTGAGTTGGCCTCGGGCAGCGGAAGTAGTCATGATAATTGGAATTATTGTATACATAGAGCTGGCTCACATGTGGGAATAATTGAAAGAGCCGCAGGAAGCAGCTAAACACACAAGTCCCACAATGAGTGAGCAATCGACCTGGCTACACTCACAGCGCTAGTTACTAGCTCTAATTAAGCAAATAATTTCCCTCTAATAACAATAACTTAAAGTGTCTATTGCAAAACAATTAATTGCGGATTTATTGTAGCTGTAAAATATGCTAAAAGCCAATAGTCGCATATCTGATTAGCATATATGTTATTTATCTGATTGTTAATGAATAGTTTTACTAGATTTATAAATAATAAAATACCTTTCACTTTTATGTAAGCGCAAAAATATAAAAAACACGCCTCAAAGTTGGTACAAAAATATATCTACAACAAATATTACGGTTATGAGACTTTACTTAAAATATATTAATTGATCGTTGAAAACTTCTAAAAAATTAAAAAATGCATTAAAATTTCTATGAGCTGCAGAAGTAGAAAATGTAAAGGTAAAAGTTTTACCATCGAGATGAATATTTTTAATGAGGAAAATGGATTTTCTATTACAAAAGTATTCATTTTTGTATTTGGCTGTTTCATATTATTATGAATAGAAATAGTTAAATAGTTTAAGTCATTTTTATTAAAGAGTTGAGCAAAATTACCTATATTTTTTCAGCTTTATCTGAATTGTAGAATACTTTCTATGAATATTCTTTTATTAATCTCTAATTTGATCCTTAATCAAGCCATTTCTTTGTTGACAGTTTGACCGAAAGTTGAGTTCTAGCAGACTCTGATGTGTGATTTAGATTAAATAAAATGGAATGTTCTAGTCGAGAGAGCTCGACTAGCTGATACTCTGCACACAGCTGTTAAATACATGGCAGGTTTGCTCAACATTAAAATATGTTTTCTTACAGTTGATCAATAAGGTGTCTCTGTATATTATATATCTACTGAAACTTTAACTTTACATTTGGGAAGTTGATTGCAATCGGAAATCTATGCAAATCATTATTCGCAAAACGTTGTCGTGTTATCGATAAAATAAAATAAAGTTGACCTACGATAACTTGTATTTCAACTATGTCTCTAGCTCTTATAGTCTATGAATTCGACTCGGATATTGATGCTGACAGAGAATATATATAATTTATGGGGTCGAAGATGCTTTCTGCTGCCTACAACACACTGTGGCACAACTGTATTACACACTTTCTCACATTCTTAATGGGTTCTGGGCATAAATGTGTATTCTACATTTCCTCGTCGGAAGTGGTCCGTTATTGAATAAATAATCCAACTGAAATGCGGCACGTCAAGAATAGTTGAAGAGGAGATTATTTGAGTAATTTGTAGCCATGTTGTGTCATGTACTCTTAATTTAAGCTAGTATAATCGTGTGCATAGTTAATCGCACGCAACCGTGGCCATTAGGAGAGTTGCTTGCTGTAATTGCTTTCCATTCTTGCTTTCAGCTGAAGTGTTCGCTTGATGGCTCAACACACCCAACTGCTGCCCCCCCTTCGCCCCTTCACCCGTCCATCCATCCATCCATCCATCCATCCATCCATCAGTCGTCGTCAGTCAAAGTTGTACCGCCCATCAGTCAGCTCGTCACTCAGTCATTCAGTCAGTCAGTGAGTCGGTCGGTTTTTGCCAGTTTGCGAGCTTGTCATGCCTCTGAAGGCGTGCCGTGCCCCATTCAGTTGCAATGTGTTGTGTAGACTGTCAACGCGTTTGCTTGCTATGTCTGTCTTCTTCCTCTCCGTCCCTCTCTCTCTCTCTCTCTGCCTCTCTCTTTCTGTGTGTGTGTGTGAAAGCTTTGAATTTATATGGCAGTGTCAGTTGTCAATCACATTTGCAAACTGTCACACACGCGGAGCTTGAGCTGGCAGTTGAAGCCGGAGCTGGAGCTGGAGTTGGAGTTGGAGTTGCGGCTGCTGCTTCTGATGGAGACGGAGATGGAATTGGGGGGAACTGGGGCCAGGAAAACGGGCACAGCGGCAGCAACATATTAATCTTTGCCAAGCAGCAAGAAGGATACGCGAGCACGAGCAGCAGTTGGAGAACTGATGATGAGAAGGAAAACGAGGCGTTGCTGCGGAAACAGGAAAAAGCAGTCAAAGCAGACGTTGACAGGCATAAGTAATGTAAAAAAATTACTTTATAATGGAGTGCGAAAATGAAAATTGCGACAGCAGCAAAAAGAGAGCGGGGGGCAGAGTGAGAGTGAAGCGGAGACGTCACATTTGGTGGATTGCTACAAGCAATTTAGGTAAGATAATCACTCGAGGAGTGTGCCGCAAGAGCGTCGCATTATAGCTGGGCAACATGTTGCTGTTGGCCCGGCCATGTTGCTGGCGTGTCATTGTTGTTGTTGCTGTTGCTGCTGGCGTTCAACTGACTGACTGTTGCCTGTCAACTGTTCTGAGTGTGTGTGTGAGCATTTCAAATGCGTTGCGCTGACACCTCAAACACACACACACATGCAACAACAACAACAACAACTGGGACTGCGACTGCAACACGCCCTTGCGCCAGCCTAGCTGACAGCACTCTGACAGTTTTTGTTGTTCACGCGAGTAATTCATTTTATGCTGCTGCTGTTGGTGCTGCAACCAGCAACAACTCCCTCCTTGGCTGTCGCCTCGTTGCTTCATTTCACATCACAAAAATGCCAAGCAAAGCGACGCGCGTTGACATGTGAGAGACGACGACGAGGACGAGGACGAGGGCGAGGATGTCGGCTCTGCCAGGACATGCTGCCAAGGGCCCCCAACGAAACGTTCCTGTGACAAGTGACAGTTAAGTTGCTGCTGTCGTTGTTGCTGCTGCTGCTGCTGCTATCGTTGTTGTTGTTGCTGCTGTTGCTGCTGTTGTTGCTGTTGCTATTGCTATTGCCACTGCGCCAACGTCAAGCGACGTAATTCATTTTGCATGTGCGTGCAAAATTTTCAAGCGTATTTATTACGTAAATTAACAACAACAACAACAACAACAGCAGCAGCAACAACAGCAGCAACAACAGCAGCAGCAACAACAACAGCAGCAATAACATATCCCCACATCAGCGACGACAGCAGGATGTTCATGACGCAGCGGAAATAAATTTTGCGTGAACAATACAACGCATTACACTGCAGGTTAGGTTACTTTTTTTCACCTCTCTCTTTCTCTCTCTCTCCTCTCCCTCCTCTCTCTGTCTCTCTCTATCCACGCTGGCTGACAAAATTAATGGCACAGCGAGCAGCGGAGCTGACAGCCAAGGAGGAGATGAGAGGGGGACACGAGCAGAGAGCCACGCACACATGCTAATGAGCCGTCAGCTAAGCGAGGAGCTGATGTGGCGGGAAGAGGTGGGGCGGAGAGGAGGCAGATAGAGCACTGGCAGACAGTGTCCTGCGGCAGACGCATGAAACGGCTGCCAGGCAGGAAGCGACTGTCAGCAGGCAGAGGGGTGCTCTGGAAACCTATTTGCGCCAAAGTAAGCGAGAAGAAATTTAATGAATGAAAGGCAGTTGTAATAAATATGAAAACTTTAAGTTTAACTAAAACTCAAAGCAATTTAAATAAATCAACGAAGAACCATTATTTCAAACAACGAAAGAATATATAAATATATATATATATATATATATATACATATGTCAGCAGATTAATTCAGGTCTCTCAGCCGGCTTAATATAATTATTTTTAACTGCTTTAAAGAGCACATCTCCGACCCCATAAAGTATATTTCTTGATCAGGATTAACAGTCGATTCGCTATGGGCATGTATCTGTTGAGCTAGAAATTTTGGATGTGGAATATAAGTTCAAGATCAAGTTTAATAGATAATTCCACACGTTTCGCGTTTATCGATAACAATCGATTTCCGATATTAAAAGACACAGTTGTATGGATATAGCTTGGTGATTGATATATAATATACCCTGACACACTATTGATCGATTGTTGACAATTAAAATCGAATAAGAAAAAACTATTTTTGTTTGCCAAAACGTAATTAAAACTCATTTATCAGCTGAGAGCAGAGTATCAACTAGTTGAGCTGCTCCGACTATAGCACTCTAAATTGTTGCTTAGGAATGACTTGATTGAATATCAATTGACAGATCATGAAAAGCAGCATGTGTAAATAATACTTACGATCACTTTGCCTAACGATCGTTTAGCTAATTATTCAAAAACCACAGTAATTTTGCATACTTGTAGCTAATATATGTATCTGCTAATGGAGTCGGTCACAGTTTATGAAATGCGTAATATATGCATTAAATGCTGCACTCTAAATTAGCCGTGTCTAATCGGTAATCAAGTATGCAGTAAAAAGTCTACAATATTCGAGAGTTAAATGGGTGAATGCAAATCTTGGCTCGAATGGCCACATCATCAGCCGACAAACGGAGCTGCGAATGTATCAATTTACATGAAGCAACACTTAATTTGAAAATTATATGCAAGAGGAAGTGCAATAAATTCACAAACACGTCGCCATGGCGATCCGGTCCGGTCCACAATGCGAATCCCCAACCGAATCCGATGGGATTCGGGTTGGCATGGAAAGAACGGGGACAATCAGCAAACAGTCGGCGCTCTTTGGCTAAACCCGTTTTGCTTTACGCGCTGCCAGCTTAGCAAATGTTTCTATCAATTTGAAAAGCGGCTCGTAAAATTTGAGAAATGTTGACCATAACCGTGGCCAATTCGAGCTCCCAAGACGGGCAACAGGCAACAGACAACAGACAACAGGCCACTGGCAACAGCGACCCGTTTAATGTTACATCAATTTATGTGATTTCCACACAAGCTAATTGATTATAAGCTCGGTAAACTATGCAACAGTTGACAGTCGGCCAATGCCTAATCTTAATGCATTTTTATGGTGCATGCAACATCTAGTGACAGTTGGCCAGCTATCAATTTTGATGGAAGTGCGCCTAAGTCGCCAGACACAACTATTCTCAACTACCCACTTACAAGCTGAACAATTTTTCTTTGCCCTGTCTGAGTACATGTTATACAAGCAATTAAATAACACCCAGCGATTGCAGGTTGTCCCATTGAGAGGTGTATGGATATATATACTACAGAGATACTCTTTGGTTGTGCATTTTAACTTAAAGTGTGCGCTATTTAGGGGAATACTAAAAAATGATTTGCTCTTTTTTATTTAATAACAACCTAAAGCAGTCCAGAAGTATTAAAAAGGATTAGCTCAAAATTGAATAATAGTTTAATTATGTAATTTGATCTAAAAACAAATCTTAAATTATACTCACAATTAAATTATATTAAAATAAAAGTGAATGTTTAAATAAAGGCTTGAAATGGTAAAGATAAAAAAGAAAATAATTTTAAATTGTCAAATGATCCAATATGTATTGCAAGGAATGGAGAAACCTAGAAGAAAACAATTAGATTGGCTTAATAATTTTTGAAAAACAAATCGGAAAGACTGAGTCAAACTGATTCTTATCGAGAAATTAAATATATCTAATGAAATCAGAAAGGACTGCTTAAGTGTTTTCCTATTAAATATACAATCGCTCTTCTTGATTGCGAGAAGGTATTTATACAATGAGTTAGTTGTAGAGTCCCCAAAATACCTTCATCAAATCAAAATGAGATCGTGAAGCGAAAGGCAAGCAATGCGAATCTTTTGGATTTGGCAAAAATAAAACTACAGATAAATGTAAAATATTCAATCTGCTAGTTAATGACTTAATCACATGACAGCTGCACAAGTCGAGAAAAATGTCTACTGGCCCAAGGTTGAAGCTTGAATTCTACGAAAGATACACACACACAGAGGCGGAGAGGGGAGCTGACATTTGGAGGCCTGTGCGGAGAGACAAGGAAATTTGACAGCGAACACGCAGGAGGTCCTCACCCGAATGCGAGACCACCAAGGGGCAGACGGGTAGCTCGGGGCAGGAGGTGGGCTGCGGGGTGCGGGGTGCGGATACGGGTCGAGCTGCTGTCAGTTTGGCAAGCTTTTAACCCATGCTCGCAATTGAATTTCTCTGGGGTCGCACACACACAGACAAAACACAGCGGGCTAGCTGAGGCTGGAGAGGCGGGACGAGGCGAGGCGAGGACTTGGACAGGACTTTCAGCTAACTGACATTGGCAGGCGGTCCTCGGCGGGGGATCGGCAGCAAAGCACCTTGACTTGACACTGATAGCAGAAAAGAACTGAGAACTGAGCAGGACGAGGCAGGGCAGGACATGACTGAGCAGGACTGGGTAGTTGCCCAAACCCAAGTTCGTCGCTAAACAAACTTGCAGTCGCCGCGCATTGAATTGACTTTGTTAAGTTGAGTTGACTTGACGCTTGACTGGCAAAATGTTCGAGTGGAATATATGCGACTATTTACAAGCTTTGGGCAGGCATGCTGTGAAATCTGCAAATTGCCATGTCATTATTTGTTAGCATCAAACCGACAGACGACAGCCGACAGCGACCAATGACTGGATGAGACAATGTGAATGGGAATGGGAATGAGAAGGAGTATCAGGACGCTGTCGACGCCCCTGCCTGTCTGTGCACACGTTGCCTGGCGTCAAAAGTGTAATTGGCAGTCCGCCCTAAACCCGAATCCCGCTCACCCCATTGCCCATTCCCATTGCCATTGCCATTGCCATTGCCAGTCCGATTGCGATTGCGTTTGCGGATGAGGGGTGTGTGTAACCCGACGTCGGCTTACACACTCAAGTCAAGCGTCCGCCCGTCAGACAGTTGGTAACTGTCAGTGGGCATGTTCGACTTGACAGCATAATATTACAAATCCCTGCCGAAAGCAGACACTAACGATGACATGCGGCCGACCAGTCGAGCGAGTGTGCAAACGGCAAAAAGGACAACCGCAAGCAGAGGGGAGCCAAACGCAAACGCAAACCCAAACCCAAAGGACGACTACGCAAATTTTGTAATAAAAAGGTATATGTATACACATATATTTAACGCTATTCGATGCAGGTAAAACTCAGACACACACACACACACACACAGCCAGTTGCAGATGCGAGTTGGCAGATGTTGAGGTCCGATGTGTCAAGCATGTTATTTGCAAGATTGCTCTGAGGTTAACCAGGCTACATTGTGGCCGCTTTTATTATTTGCTGAAGGATGCACGCAAGGGTATCCTTGAACCCGTTCAGTTTGACAACTAAAATATATTGTGGGCAAAGCCAGACTTTTGAACAATTGAATAACTCCTTTTGACACAAAATAAAAAGTGGAAAAGAGAAATGCGTTTTATTAATTTAAAAAAAGACCAGAAATGCAGAGAAAGGCTGTAAAATGAAAATTTCCCTGTTTGCTTTTTTACAAATAATTTCAAATTGTACGAAAAACAATTACTTATAATCAGAAAGATGTATTTGTGTTGTTCAGATATATTTTGTATTATTTAGAAATTAATTTCTAAAATGAGCAGTAGGCATTTGTAGCCAGTTCTCAAGCTCTTAATAGTATATATATAATACATAAATTATACATTTTTATTATTATTATTGGGGGGGAATTGCACCGCGACCTACTAGATCTATTGTGCCCCCTTCTGAGCCTTCTGAGCACGAATGGGAGGATCCTTGTTGGGCTGAGGTCTTCTATCTCTCTGAAATTCAAAACATGCATCACTAGGATGCAGCATCTTCTTCTAGTTAATGCGACACATACTGCTAGGATGTGCTTCGAGGATTCCTCCTCTCTTTCACAAAACCTGCAGAGATCGCTGCTATATATACCCAATTTAATTAGGTGACTTCTTAGTCTACAGTGCCTGTCAATAGACCGGTAAGTATCCTAAGGCTGTTCTTTCCCATGGTTATAAATGAAATAAATTATACATAAATAATGTAAATAAAATGTCTATCAAAATGTATTTATATTTGACATAAAAGGCTGGATCATTACAATTATATATATTTATACTGTAAGTCGATGTTCGCGAAACGGATGCAGTTATCGATAAAATGAAATAAACTTGCTCTGCTTATGATAGATGTCTCTGAGACCGGCTTGTTGATAAAGACGGACATGTCTAAATCGCCATGGCTGCTGATGCTGATCAAGAATATACATTACATACTTCTGCACAACTTTAATTTACTTTTCCTCCTCATTTTCAAAGTATTCCCGGTATAAATATAACGTTATTTGTGCAAGAATATGTATAAATAATTGTATTAATAATTGTGATAATTTCAAAAGACTGCCGCAATAATAACTGAATGAATTAGTGATAGGGATATTAAGTATGCAGTAGCAAACCTAGACGCTCTCAGATAACTTTCATATAAATGCTGACGGTTGAGTTCAGTCATTAAGTCATTTGCAAAATGTATTTGCCAACATAATTGTCAGTCATAAAGTACAAGTGTAAAGAGCAAGGGGCAGCAGCAGAATTGTGTGATAAATGAAGATGCAGCTGCTGCAGCTACATCAACGCTAATTGCTCTTTGCATTATACAGATACACAGATGCACACAGATACAGATACAGATACAGATACTGAGATAGTCGGATACTCACTCGGCAAAGCATAATTCATTTCTCTTGAATGCCAGCGAATGCCGCACACTTGTGATGTGAGTGTGACAAATACACGACACAACGTCTGAGTGGTCTCCAACTTATTCATGAGTATATTTATATACTCATGCTTAAGCTGGTTGAGGCTAAGCTAGCGGAGAGGGACGGGGACGGGGACGGGGACGGGGACGGGGACGGGGACGGGGACAGAGGGGCGCTCACTGCCAGGGCGACAGCAGAAATGTCAAAATGCATTAACATTTAATTGAGGCTAATTTAAGGCGAAATATTTCGCTCGGCACATATGAGAATTTATGCGTCTCATTTTGTCGCATCTCTTCACAGTTGCTTTATTTATTTATTTCTTTTCTTGTTTCGATTTTCCTTTCAGCCGGATATGTTGAGAAATGAGCGCATTTTGTAAAAATGTCACATTACATTTAATTTATGTGACGCCAACGCACACACGCACCATCAATTTGTATCTGTGAGTGCACAAATGTATCTATACACATACATACACACATATGTATCTCTGCAGTTCTGTTCTGCTCTGCTCTGCTCTGTTCTGTTCAAGTGTAGCGTGAAATTGTTTTGATGATGTTCCATAAAAATTATCCAGCTGTCATTATCAACGGCAATTTAACCCCCGCTTAGCGTTAACTATTTGTCAGTTTGCTATTACTATGTGTGTGTGTGTGTGTGTGTGTGTGTGTGTTTGTGTGTGTCTGGTTCACGGTTCACGGTTCACGGTTCACGGCTCAGTGTTCACGTTCATGTTCACGCCTTGAACCGTGAGCCACACCGCCTTTGATTGACAGCCATGCAAAAGCATTTTGTGGATTGCCCTCGTGTTGATTAACACAATTTGCTTTGCTTAGCCAAAGTCACGTCAGTGCGGTTGTCGTCTTTGTTGTCGGCTCTTTATGTTTTTTGGCCTCCCCTCCCCACCCCCACAAACCCCTGCCCCTCTCTCTCTCTCTCCTCGCTCTATCATTTTGCTGCATATCAAAATAATTTTCCTTTTCAAATTTGACATGACCATCTCGAGTGGGACACGTCGCCTCTTTGCATGAATGGACGGACGGAAGGACGGACGGCTTCCTGCTCTGAGTGCTTTAATGAACTTTCGCGTGTGTGTGTTAATTAGCCGGGCAAATGATTTTCTAGCTCACTGTTGGCCTGTTTGAGGAGCACTATTGTCATGATACCAACAAACAGCATAATATTTGGTTTATCCTAAATGACTTGTGCACATCCCATGACACAAAACTGAACAACAAATGTATTTTTATTATTAACAATAAGTAATAAATTACCTAAATAAAGTAAATAGTTACCTAAATATTACGTTTATTTGCGATATAAATTTAATAAAAGTTGACTAATAAATTATATGCAAAAGTCAACAAAAAAATAAAAATTTATTTTCTTTTTTATTATTAACAGTCAATTAAAATTAGCTAAATCAAAATTTGTATAATCATTATGACAATAGCAAGAATCAAATGTGAGTTATAAAAATTCTAGCAAAATATGCAAAAGGCGTCGTTTTATTTGTAAGTAAACATTCGCATTGCATAAATAACGTAAATTGTTAATAAATTTGAATAATCACATCTTAAACAATTTTTAAATTTATTTACACATATATTTAGCTGGTTTGGTGAATACTTATCACTGTCAGGGGAAACGTGTGTTGACTTAATATTTAGTCATTTTTGCATCAAAATATTTGCAGAACAAATTTGGAGAGGCTCGTTACTCGCAGCCCCCTCCCACAAATGGGGGATGGGCTCAACCAGGCGACACTTGACGCAATCTGCAATAGACTGTTATTTGCACACGTGTGGCAAGGTTAAATTCCTTGAGCATGGGACAAGAATGAAATTTAGTGTTATTATAATGATGATAATGTTATGACTAATCCATGCATACAATTAATGGCCTCTTTTTCAAGCAACTTAGAATGACGCATTGAATGTTGAATAATAGCGGAAAACTTAGAGAAAAATATAATTAATATTTAAGTATGCTTAAATTTTATAATATATTTCCCCTTTAAGTACAACATTCGATTATAACTGTTATGATAATGTAACTCATCGATAAATCATTCCTTTTCATTTTGCATTTATCGATACAAATCGATTTCCGAATGTAAAAAAACCCAGCTGTAAAGTTCAATTGATTTATAATATACCCAGACATATTATTGATTAACTGTACAATTTTCATTGGGATCGAATAAGAAGCAAAAGTATTTTCATATTGAAATAAATAATATATATTATAAATTTAACAATTGGATTTGGGGTATCTCCTAGTCGACTTGAATATTCTAACTACTTCTGCATCCTTTAGAAGCCCTTAGATTAGATGATTTTGACAAGCAATCGATTTCGTCATTAATATAGACTATATAGAATCGATCACTGCAAAGCTGTTGAGCTGTTTGTTAAATTCAAAAGTAATACCCAGTATTTCCTGTACAATGATTCTGTCTTCTACACGTCCAGCTGTTAATTATGAATTCAAATTTGATCTGCCAATCAAGCTTTTGTAAACAGAATCATTAAAGTCACTCATTCACACACACACACACACATTTATGTATGTGTACGCTAGCGTCTATAAATCTGAAGTATAAGAGTGAACCATAAATTATCGTCGCAATTATAGCTGGCATTTTGCACATTCATTCGGAGCTGTTCCGCTCGATTTGCCGCCTAGAAAGAGAGAGAGCGAAAGAGGGAGGGAGGGAGGGAGGGAGGGAGGCAGAGAGGGAAGTGAGAAAGGGACAGCCGAGAGGTTATCAAAATGCAATAAATCAGATTGTTTTATATATGTACAAATATGATATATTTTATAGCGCAACACCCAACGACGACCACTGTGAAATTCTCCATGCCATGCAAGTTGCCCATTCGTTAAACGGTGGGAGGAGTGCGAGGGGTGCGAGGGGTGCGAGGTGTGCGCGGAGTGTTTGCGGTGTTTGCGGCGTTGGCTGTCTGAACTTATAAACAGACATTAAGTCTGTTAAGCACGAGAAAAATTCGCATTATATGGTGTAAATCAAAGACAGGCGACATCGCCCGACATACAGATTTATATCCATATGTTTAAACAAGTATCGGCCGCCTGCCAGTTGGTAAAAGTGAAAACTGGATATTACTGTAACACCAGATGCAGACCGCTGCTATATAAATCAGTCAGCTGCGGTGAGTTTGTTGTGTTATACGTTTTGCCATAAGTCAAATAGAGACGATAGAGTTGGAGAGAACAGGCAATCAACTTTGGAGTGTTGGAAAACAAATAAACAGCGTGTTACACTTGATAAACACTGCAGATAGTCAACTCAGCGATTCTGCTGCTGCTGCTGCTGGGCTCGATGAATGCTTGGCAAATATTTGCACAGTTGGCTGCTTGGTTGGTTTGACCAAAAAAAAAATGGGTTTTGAAAGTGGTTGAGCATCGTTTTGTTTGCCCAGAACCAGTAGCACTCATAGGCAGCATAATCCGGGGTATTTACACCTCTTGGGCCATGTTAGTTGATTTGTGCGGCTGCGGGTTGTAAATCTAATCGTGATTACAAGTTCTATTTAACCTTTTCTCTGTCCCTCTCTCTCCCTCCCTCTCTCTCTCTCTCTCTCTCTCTCTCTCTCCCTCGTTTGCGCGGCTCTAACCAATATTAGTTCAGTGAAGTTTCTGTTAAGTGTGCAAACAAACTTCAGCTTCTTATGTACTTGGTTACAGTGGTTCACAACAAGTTCCTCATTATACACTGCACAGTTTAAACTGGGGTAAAGGGTATAATGAATTTGTGCAAAAGCATGTAACAGGCATGCAACTCCATACAATATATATATATTATTGATCAGCATTAGGAACCCAGTCGTTTTAGCCACGCTTTTCTGTCCCGCTTTATGAACAAGCCGATCTCAGACACTATAAGATCCAAAGACTTCAAATTTCGTATATCAAGCGCAGGTGGAAAAATCACGAAAATCGATATAAATCGATTTCAGATTTCAATAAAAGACGCAATTGTAAAGATATAGCAATCAATTTGATATATAATATACCCACACAACATTTTGATCAGAATATAAATCGATTTCCGATAGCAATAAAATATGCAATTATAAAGATCTTTATCAACTGAGAAAATTCCATTAGGTTCGGTAAAGAAAGGCAGGTTTTATTATAGATTATTTGTAGATTTATTTATGGATTATTCAACTTTAATATTCTAACTTGATTTATCTCAATCCCACATCTAAGCCAGCTAGAACTATGTTGTTAAGAGTTGGTTTCAGAGTATTTGCCAGTCGAGCCCTCTCTGCTAGAGCATTCTAAAATATTTGTTGCCTAGATATCTTATTTATATTCATAATCTTTTGAAATACCAAAATGTATATATCTGCAAAAGTCTACTAATGGGCAGTTCAAATAATATGATGGCTTAAAAACAAAACTAAAAAAATCAAGGTCTTTTAATATTGAAATAGATAGGACAGATAACATGGGGAGCTAGCGTTGCGGCGTTTAGTCCACCAACTCAAAGAGCGCCGGAAGCCTGTTATCCCCTTTGAAAAACGAAAAAACAGGGGAAAAAGGAAGAGAAATAGCTGCTGTCGTTAATTGAAAAGCCATTGAAAAGCCTCAACTCGACGATAGATGAAATGGATGAAATGGAGCTTTTATCGTTTATTTATTGCAACGTCGTTTTTTTCTTTCCATTTCGTAATTTTGATTGATGACTGACTTAATGTCACTTTTTTGCCGCCGCCGCCGCCGCCGCCGCCGCCGCCGCCTGGACTGTTGTCCAATGATAAATTAATAAAACTTTGTTTATTCTGTTGCCCCCAGTGCGAAGCCCCATTGGCAGCTCCAGCGCCAGCGCCAGTCTTAGCTGCCAGGTCCAGTGTTCGATTTTTTGGTGTCGTCGGGCAAGTTGGAGCTACGCATTTTGTGGTGCTCCCTTTCACATATAATTTGCTGTCATAAATCGTGGGGACGACGCTGGCGACGTCAGTGGCGGCCATCTTTTATTGTTTGTTGTTTATTGTTTATTGTTTGCTTAACAATTTTTCAATGTATTCTCGTGCCCACACAATTTGCTTGCGTGCCTCCAACGAAGTGGCCCGCTCCCCAGACCATAAATCAAATTCTGACAGCGCATTGTCATTTAATCAATAATTTATAAACAATTTCGCGCTGCACGGCGCACAAAGCAAAAAATAAAAAACAAATGCAAAAAAACAACACAAATTAAAATGTGCGTGCATTTTGCTTGTTTTTGGCTCTGCTGGATGTTGGCATTAAAATAAATGAGTGCCTTAACCCATTTAATGAGAGCTGATTGAAATTAAGCCCATAAATCATTTAAATACCCAATGACTTACACGCTCGTCCATAAAAGGTATTATGGCAATAATATCGCTCAGATGTTGCAGCAAAAGCATTGAAATCAAGTCCAAACTGCAAATTTCATTATTTTATTCCTTTTTATTTACTTATTTGTTTTTTCAAACTCTACGAAGATTAATCCCGACGGTATTCGAAACCTATCAGAGCATATTAAAAATTAAATAAAAAACACTTGACATGGATCCAGCGAAAAACATATTTAAATTATAAACAATAAACAATCCAAGTACCTGAGTAAAAATTATTTTCAAATGTAGCCATATCAATATTTAAACAAAACTGCATGATATGAATAAATAAATAAGCAAATGCTTTTATCAAATATTTACACATCTTTTTCGTAGAAAAGCAATATTTATTTAAATTTGTCCAACATACAAAAATGTGTAATTATTTGCTTCCTCGTTTCCCGTTTGCGAAAAATTGGTAACGCATGGGTTAAAGTTGGACAGCTATATAACATTTTTGTTGTTGGGCCTTCTTCACGCTTACTTTTGGTGGGCGTTTTGACACTGAAAAAGTACGTGCCAAAATGACCAAAAGAGCGAAAAGGCAAAGCGGAAAAAAATGACAAAGCGTACAAAAATTAAATGTCAAAATCCCCCAAGCGCCCAAAAGCTTGTCAGCTTGTACAAAACAGTTAACGGTAGACAGTAGTTTCAGTAAATGGGTGTGCTTAAGTGTGCAACCTAGGAGGGAAGTGGTGGCAGAGGGGGAGTGGAAGGAGGAGGTGCCTCTCAGTGGAGGTGCTGATGGCGGCGGTGGCGGCACTTTTTGATTTTACTTTACTGCTGACCAAAGCGCAAAATCACTTTTGACGTTTTTATTCTTGTGTCGGGGATTGTTGGGGATTTTTTACTGAGTCTTTTGTATGTTTGTTGCTGTTGTTGTTGTTGTCTTTGTCTGTTTCTCTTGTCTACTAGTGTGCGTGTGTGTGTGTGTGTGTGTGTGTGTGTGTGGAGCGGGCGACTCGTTTCGTTTTCATTATACGAAGCGCGTCCGAATTCATTTCAAGTTTTGCCGCCGACGTCGCCAAAGTCGAGTTGAGGCGTCTTCAGCTGTCCAACTGTTGGCTTTTGCTCGCCACTCGCCTTAAGTCCAACATAAGTCGGCCTAAGCGTTCAAAAGCCTAAACGAGTGCACAGGCATATGAGTATCCATCTCTCTCTCTCTCTCTCTCACTCGCGCGACCCAAAAACAACCAGATGAAATACAAAAAAAAATACATAATAATCATCAACATCAACATCAACAAGGCATAGAGGCGGGTTGCAAAGAGAGCCAGAGAGACCGTTCAGCTGTCAAGTCGGCTTTGTATTTTGTATTTTGCGCTCAAAACTTAGACAAACTTGACAGTTGGAAGACAGTAGTATTTATAACTTCGCCCCCCGCCTCAACAGTACCCTTCCCCAGCAACAAAAATGAGACAAGACTGACAGCGGCTCAGCAAAAGAGTTAATACTGTGATTAAATGACCGCCAGAGTGCCACTGTCAGACAGTTGGCTGATGGTGGGCGGCTTAAATGCTTGACAGCTTGATGCCAGGCAGCTTCGGTCGGTTGCTGCCGCTGCCGCTGCCGCTGCCGCAGACATTTAGCCAACATTCAACATCGATGCCAACGAAACAAAGTCGGATACATATTTTGCCATTTTTGAGTCGCTCTGTTGAGCCTACGCAGAAGCGCTTGTTAAATCCCATCATTGATCGCCAGACAAGACAGTTTAAGTTGGCATCGATACAATCAATGAATTTCAATTGTGACACGTCAATCCATTAAAACACTTACAGCAAATATGCCTCCCATAAAATACACTTTCTTCTCAATGGACATATTATTATTTTATAATGTTATACAATCAATGAATGTCAGATGAGAAGACTACACTTTTTTCTTAATAGAGATCTTAATATCAAAAATATACATTTTTTCTATAATTTATAATAGATATTTAGTCCAAAAAGTACATTTACATTTTCTCCTCTAAGTAGGTTAATAATTTCTCACATAATTTGACAAAACTTATAACAGACTACTATAAGTTATGGTTTTATTATTTTGATTCGAATTGTGAACATTGATCAAAATATGGAAATGTTTAAACCATTGATGTGTGATATATTTAAACCAGAATCATTTCCTACATCCTTCAAACTTTAAAAGCTTTTCATAAATGTATACACAACTTCAATTTTAAAATCGAATTATGTAATCATCTCAAATCGAAAACCTAGGTTAATAAATAATAAAATGAAATAAAATAATATTAAAATTATTATTTAATATTTCCGACTTAAAAATACTTATGTAATATTATATATACAAATATAAGTGCACTTTAGGTGGCAATAAATATAAAAGAACACCATTTTATGACATACCTTTTGACACCTTTTTGTGCACCTGTCAATTTGAAATTATAAAACCCATTTTTACGCAACTCTTATTTGAGTACACCAATAAACTGGAGGCTGCTCATCATAAATCTCAAAGTTGATCACAAAACGACACTGCAATGTGCAAAAAACCATAGACGATAAACAGCGTATCTTAGATCTATATATATATATATATGTATATATAGATATAGATATATGTTGAGTATGAGCTGTCTATCAGCAAGTGTGTACTGCAATATAAAATGACAATAAAATACTGTGTTTTACGCTTTGACATACTTATAGTACACATTTGTTTCCCTTGAGCTGATGTGAAGCTCTTAATATGCCCAATAAGAGAAGATGTTAAGCTCTTTAGCCCGACCTACGAGTATGCCATAAATTAGGGGGCTTAGTATAAAATGGATGGGGGGAATGGTTCATATAATTGGTTGAGTAGTCTGTCATAAGGCGTATGATAAACCGTCGAGATTTGTAAACAACAATCATAGATTAAATAGAATGGTGCAGTGATAATCGTGTGCCAGTCGACAATCAACGTCAACGACAGCAAAAAAAAAGACAACAAACAGATCTTGCAAATCTCAAGATCACAATCTAACCGGTTGAGAGTTATCTAAATGGCATCTGGAGCCCAAAGCAAACTAACCAAATGTGTATGAGATACTAAATTTAGACAGCGAGGCACGTTCACGAGACCTGCACCACGGATCCGTTTGCTCGAGACTTGACTTGACTTGGCACAATCTGTTTGCCACAATTGCCATGCAGATGAAAAGCTGTTTATTATCTTTGCAGCTAAGCATTTAAGTAGCTGCAAAATGTTGATGTAGTATATTACTTAAATTTACTATACGCGCCTGTCATGTTTTCAAATGTTTTCAAAGAAAACAGCACACACACACAGACAGTCACAGGCAGACTGAGACAGACAGACTCCCCACACCCCACACCCCACCCCCTCCACGCAGAGTTGACACTTGTCAGGGGGCTTTTGCAATGCGTCGTCGTCTGTTTATCTTGAAAATGCCACAAAAGCCATGCCGAAGCTATTTTTAAAAGATAGCTCTTTACTTAGCGGTAAGTATTACAAATGCTCGCTGCTGTTATTATTATTGTGTGTGTGCGAGTGTGTGTGCGAGTGTGTGTGTGGGTAGCTTATTAGTTGAGCGTCTGAATCGGCAGTCAAACAAATTTTTAATTGCCCACACAAATTATCACTTGAATCTAGCGCCCCAATGAAAACGGAACCATCATAAAATTCTATAAAATATAGTGGTCTCTAGGACGGGAGAGGACAGGCGAGTGTTGGCTTTAACGGGGGCCAAATCTTGAACTCTCTGTGAGTATGTGGCACATTAGCGCCATAAATTTCAATTTTAATTGCTTTGTATTTAGATTAGAGACGCAGCAATTGTGTCGCCTCCTACTTATGTAACCTATTCAATTTAATTCTATATTCTTTAACAAAATGCTGCTCCCACAAGAAATGTCTCATCTACATATATGTGGCGTGACAAAGTGTCAAAGCAAATAACAAGGGAGGTGCCGTGGTGAACTATGCGCCGCGTCCTTATCGAAGATCCAATGCTCTATTAAATATGATTAAAATAAAATTGCATTTTATAATCAATTCAATCGTGAGAATTTGCATATTTAATTGAATATTTAGAAAACTGCTAACAGATTTGTTAGTTAGATTTAAGTTTAAGTCGGACGCGCTTAATTACTTAATTACTACTTAATTATAATCACTAGACAATAATAAAGTACTCTTTAATAAATAAAATAATTCTTTCCTTTGTCAAAATATTTTCTTGACATAGTGTTTATACTCAGAGAGTTCAAATCGTTAACAGAATTGATAGTTACATTTGTGAGTAGGTCAGTAATCTAGTCAAGCACACGAAAACTCAATTAATTTCATATGCTAATGTGATATTTTTTGCATGTTAGTAACAAATAAAAATAAATAATGTTGCTGGTGGTTTTGAAAAAATCGAACACTAATCTAGTAGTTAAAATTAATTAAAATAAATAATGTTGTTTGTTGCTCTAAAAAAACAAATCGAATAGTAGTGGAGTAGCAAACATAAATGTTTAGATAGATAAACACATTACTCACTTTACCAATTAAGTGACAAAGTTGCAATGAAAATGTGCAATTTTCAGCTGGCTATGCAACCTCGGCAAATTAAGAGCTTTAAAATTATTTCGTCACTTTCAACAATTATATATTACATTTTTGTCGATTGAGACATTTCCAAAATCGGTCACAAAGCCAAACAACATCAATAGACTGAGTGTATTGAAGATGTTGGGACACAGAAAAATCGTGTCGAAGTGTTTAATAAATAACAAATCACCCAAAAGACCTCAGACACACAGGCAAGTGAAACCCAAAAACAGAACATAACACAAAACTCAAGTGATCAAGTAATAAACAAAGGCCTGGAACGATTCGCTTTAAAATTTATGTGAGTTGATCTGTTTTCAAGTGGCCTCATGTGCTGAAGTGGAACGTCTTATCAGCTGGTACAATATTCCGGTACAGATTTACAATTAATTGCTAGCAATTGTGAATACGGCAGTGCAGTCATAAAAATAAAACTTGTACATATATGTCGATGTGTAGAGTGTAACTGTTGTTTTATTAATGCTCATAATTAATGCGATATCTTTGTGCGAATCAAATCGGGAAACTACTCAACTTCATTAGCACGTCGTAAATAATGTCAGGAAACGGCAATGTGCAGCAAATTTATGTGCTGAATAATTTAAAAATGTTGGAAAAATAAATAATTTGAAAAGAAAGTCGAGCACAAAAGCTACAAAACAAAAATTATAAAATCCAACACAGAAACAATAGAACTTTAACAAGAAATATAATTTATAGCCACTTAAGTCATAAATTTATTTTTCATTTCGACCAATTCACATTTACAACGAGCCACGCAAGCAGCACACTCCCCTCTACCCCTTCTTAAAATACCCTATAATTGGAGTAGATTTAGGTAACATATGAAGTTTGTCAAAGATTCACATGTAAATCTATATTTTTGTACATTATTTATATTTATATTTATATTTATATTTATATTTATATTTATATTTATATTTATATTTATATTTATATTTATATTTATATTTATATTTATATTTATATTTATATTTATATTTATATTTATATTTATATTTATATTTATATTTATATTTATATTTATATTTATATTTATATTTATATTTATATTTATATTTATATTTATATTTATATTTATATTTATATTTATATTTATATTTATATTTATATTTATATTTATATTTATATTTATATTTATATTTATATTTATATTTATATTTATATTTATATTTATATTTATATTTATATTTATATTTATATTTATATTTATATTTATATTTATATTTATATTTATATTTATATTTATATTTATATTTATATTTATATTTATATTTATATTTATATTTATATTTATATTTATATTTATATTTATATTTATATTTATATTTATATTTATATTTATATTTATATTTATATTTATATTTATATTTATATTTATATTTATATTTATATTTATATTTATATTTATATTTATATTTATATTTATATTTATATTTATATTTATATTTATATTTATATTTATATTTATATTTATATTTATATTTATATTTATATTTATATTTATATTTATATTTATATTTATATTTATATTTATATTTATATTTATATTTATATTTATATTTATATTTATATTTATATTTATATTTATATTTATATTTATATTTATATTTATATTTATAGTTATATTTATATTTATATTTATATTTATATTTATATTTATATTTATATTTACATTTATATTTATATTTATATTTATATTTATATTTATATTTATATTTATATTTATATTTATATTTATATTTATATTTATATTTATATTTATATTTATATTTATATTTATATTTATATTTATATTTATATTTATATTTATATTTATATTTATATTTATATTTATATTTATATTTATATTTATATTTATATTTATATTTATATTTATATTTATATTTATATTTATATTTATATTTATATTTATATTTATATTTATATTTATATTTATATTTATATTTATATTTATATTTATATTTATATTTATATTTATATTTATATTTATATTTATATTTATATTTATATTTATATTTATATTTATATTTATATTTATATTTATATTTATATTTATATTTATATTTATATTTATATTTATATTTATATTTATATTTATATTTATATTTATATTTATATTTATATTTATATTTATATTTATATTTATATTTATATTTATATTTATATTTATATTTATATTTATATTTATATTTATATTTATATTTATATTTATATTTATATTTATATTTATATTTATATTTATATTTATATTTATATTTATATTTATATTTATATTTATATTTATATTTATATTTATATTTATATTTATATTTATATTTATATTTATATTTATATTTATATTTATATTTATATTTATATTTATATTTATATTTATATTTATATTTATATTTATATTTATATTTATATTTATATTTATATTTATATTTATATTTATATTTATATTTATATTTATATTTATATTTATATTTATATTTATATTTATATTTATATTTATATTTATATTTATATTTATATTTATATTTATATTTATATTTATATTTATATTTATATTTATATTTATATTTATATTTATATTTATATTTATATTTATATTTATATTTATATTTATATTTATATTTATATTTATATTTATATTTATATTTATATTTATATTTATATTTATATTTATATTTATATTTATATTTATATTTATATTTATATTTATATTTATATTTATATTTATATTTATATTTATATTTATATTTATATTTATATTTATATTTATATTTATATTTATATTTATATTTATATTTATATTTATATTTATATTTATATTTATATTTATATTTATATTTATATTTATATTTATATTTATATTTATATTTATATTTATATTTATATTTATATTTATATTTATATTTATATTTATATTTATATTTATATTTATATTTATATTTATATTTATATTTATATTTATATTTATATTTATATTTATATTTATATTTATATTTATATTTATATTTATATTTATATTTATATTTATATTTATATTTATATTTATATTTATATTTATATTTATATTTATATTTATATTTATATTTATATTTATATTTATATTTATATTTATATTTATATTTATATTTATATTTATATTTATATTTATATTTATATTTATATTTATATTTATATTTATATTTATATTTATATTTATATTTATATTTATATTTATATTTATATTTATATTTATATTTATATTTATATTTATATTTATATTTATATTTATATTTATATTTATATTTATATTTATATTTATATTTATATTTATATTTATATTTATATTTATATTTATATTTATATTTATATTTATATTTATATTTATATTTATATTTATATTTATATTTATATTTATATTTATATTTATATTTATATTTATATTTATATTTATATTTATATTTATATTTATATTTATATTTATATTTATATTTATATTTATATTTATATTTATATTTATATTTATAT
This sequence comes from Drosophila melanocephala, assembly GCA_037043625.1. NCBI lineage: Eukaryota > Metazoa > Arthropoda > Insecta > Diptera > Drosophilidae > Drosophila > Drosophila melanocephala. The sequence goes on from JBAMBD010000052.1 coordinate 462,454, forward strand.
TTATATTTATATTTATATTTATATTTATATTTATATTTATATTTATATTTATATTTATATTTATATTTATATTTATATTTATATTTATATTTATATTTATATTTATATTTATATTTATATTTATATTTATATTTATATTTATATTTATATTTATATTTATATTTATATTTATATTTATATTTATATTTATATTTATATTTATATTTATATTTATATTTATATTTATATTTATATTTATATTTATATTTATATTTATATTTATATTTATATTTATATTTATATTTATATTTATATTTATATTTATATTTATATTTATATTTATATTTATATTTATATTTATATTTATATTTATATTTATATTTATATTTATATTTATATTTATATTTATATTTATATTTATATTTATATTTATATTTATATTTATATTTATATTTATATTTATATTTATATTTATATTTATATTTATATTTATATTTATATTTATATTTATATTTATATTTATATTTATATTTATATTTATATTTATATTTATATTTATATTTATATTTATATTTATATTTATATTTATATTTATATTTATATTTATATTTATATTTATATTTATATTTATATTTATATTTATATTTATATTTATATTTATATTTATATTTATTATATTGCTGGATATTTATATGCTTTTACCGCCTTTGGGGGCAAGATTGGGCGTTGTCCAACATCTAGATTTTTGAAGGATTGTACTAGCAATATATCTTTTAGATTTGATGATTCTATTCTATCCTTAAAATTGTGATATGCGGATTTATCGATTTAACAGGTGTATTGGTTTGGGGATGCGGAGTGGGCGTGGCCATCTAATTTTTTTATCGATTCTTGGGGGAGTTACAAATCGTGGAAGATGTGCGCACTTCAAATTTCTAGGGCCGAAGTTCCTGGGTGCGGAGGGTGTGGGCGTGGAAGGAGTTTGCCAGCAAGTTATTCTCAAAGTTTGGAGACTCAATCTTTAAAATTGTGGGAGATATGCGGAGTTATCGAGATCCGATTATTGTTATTATCGATTTGCTAGCCTATTAGCGAACGTAGCACTCCAATTTTTACACCCTTTACCTTTAGTATCAAAGTATAAAATAGATTTTTACTTACCGCTCAATAATCATTAGCATTCCGCCAGATTGTCAAGACAGATAGACGCCATCCGGAGCTGGGCAGATATATATTTGGATATAAGGTGATTTATGGGCTGATTATATGTATATTTTATATATATAGATGAGCAACTTAATCGGTGTTTTTTGTTTATTATTTTTTTTGCTCGTTGTTTTGTCGTAGTTCTTATTTAAATATTATTTTTATTTTTAGTTTTAGTTTTATGCATTATTGAAACTAGTTTGAACTTAAGGCCGGAATAAGGCACACGTTACGGTTTCGCGATCTCGTAAATTGAATGATATTTTGTTCTCTTCTTCTTATTGTTTATTGTATTTTTTACATAATGTTTTTTTTTTTAAATTTCAAAGTTGGTTTGTTTCTTCTTTTAGTTACTTTTATTTTGCTTACATAATCTTTTTGCTTATTGAAACTTGTTAAACCATTCAATTAAGAGTTAATTTATTTATATCTTATTTGTCAATTTGAAGAATTTTTTGTTTGTTTTAGATTGTTTGCTAATTCAACTTGTTACTTTGTTCTTGGTTGTTTAAATTTATCATCACAATTTGTTAATTATTTATTAATTTTATTTTTTTTTTGTTGTACGCCAAAAATATCACCCAAATATTGATTTATTTATTTACTTTATTTACTTTTTCGTCGTTTTTCTCTCGCTGGGTCCCCACTCAAATAATTAATTAATCGATATCATTTAATCGTTATTATTTATAGTTAAATTAAAAATAAAACTAAATGCGTTTTTTAAGTTTTTTAATGATATTTGTGTTTATTTTGGTTGTGTATTAGTTAGTGTAGTGTAATCGTAATCGCTATCGTTATAGATATTATGATCTGCTACTTTATATGTTACACATTTGTTGGATTATATCGACTAGCTTTAAATTCTTAGTATGCTTATTACTATTTCTTTATATATATATAATATTTGCTTACAATTATTTCAGAGTGTGTGTTCGAGTGTGTGTGTAAATGCTAGCTATATGGTAAGTGGTATTCAAAACTGTCTGTTCCGGTGTCAGTGTGTTTCCGATAAGCATACAATGAAAGTATTTTGATGCCGATCGGTTGGCTTTGAGCAATAATTATTTTGGCTAAACTCTATGCAAAACTTTAAATTTTGCAAAAATAAATGCAAATTAGATTAAAAATTTATTGAATGTATATATATATATATATTATATATATATGTATATATTTTTTTTATTGTCCAACCTTTTAAATAATCAGCTGCTTTATTAATGAATGTGACGAATGTTGAGAATGTTGTGTTGTTGTGCGTGAAAAATAAATGCTTAAATTAAATGAAAAATTTAATATTTTTAATTCTTAATTAATTTTTGTGAAGCTTGAATGAGAATGTTGTTAGTTATTGGAAAAACATAAATGAAAAATTTAATAATAATTTTTATTAGTTATTTATTTGATCGTTGTTCAAGTTTGTTGAATTTTATTTCACTTTTTGACATTTTTCTTGTTGGCGATTTCGAGTTTAGTTTTTTTTTCGAGTTTTTAAATATAATTATTTATGTATCAAAATTGAAGAGTTCGTTCCGTTTCATTAAATATACTTAAGCTTTGTACTTTTGATTCCAATATGTTTTTTGCAATACTCTCTCTAATAATCCGTTATTTTGTCGCTTTTATTTTGATTAATTTTAAATAATTATTTTTTGGCTTGATTTGATTTGGTTGAGTTTGCAGTTGTTTTTTAGCTTCGTGTTGTTGCTTGTTGAATTTTTTATTTAGATTGCTCAGGTCGAGATTTGATTTGTTTATATATATATATATATATATATATATATATATGTGATATATAAAAGTAATTAAAGTAAGTATATATATGTGTGAGCGAATTAAAATAAATAGTTTTAACTGTTATCCGTTCTATTGCGTGACAAACTGAATTATGGTTTAGTTGACATGGAGTTCTATTGTTATTTGCTTCATTACGGCAAACATTTGTGGCTTTAAAACGTTTTTTGGTCTATTGTTTTTTTTTTTTGATTAAATTATGATGATCTGAAATCGAAAATGAACGATCAGTATTCTGGAATATTGAGGGAGTTGAGAGTTTATTCAAGCAAAAGTTGGAGAGAGTCTTATTAAAAAAAAGAAAGAAAAAAAAAGAAGAATTAAAAATGAAAGAAAAGTTATACTAAAAATAGAATGAGACAGAATTATTAAGAAAGGAAAGAAAACTAAAGCAGAAATAAAAAATAAAGAAAGTTTTTAATAATAATAATATAATGAAAAAACAACGTTTTGTCTATTTATTTGTTTTATTCTTAATTATAATAATATAATGAAAAAAAATAATGTTTTGTTTTTTTTTTATGAAAAGAAAAGAAAAAAAAATGATAAAGAAAAGTTGGGAATGTTATAAAAAAATGTAAATGTAGATAGGAATTTTGGAATATTATTATTAGGTTGTGTTAAGGAATGGGAATCTTAATAAAATTTCAAAGGTAGGGAGGAATATTGTACAGATTTTTTAAGTAAAGTGTTTTTCTTTTAGAAGGACAGATTATTATGAAAAGAAAAAAATAACATGAGTAAAAAAAGAGAAGCTGAAAATATTAAAACAAAAATTGTAAAAAATGTATATAAAAGAAAATAAAGAAGAAAAATTTTGGGATTCTTAGTAAGTTTAAAATATACGACGTTTTTTCAAGAATAAAAAAAGAAACTAAATAAAGAAAAAAAATAATATTTATAATAAAATAATAATAATTGTGGTTTGGTTTAAATATGTGTTGGCAGTATTAACAATAATTTAAAAATAAAGTATTTATCGAAATATAGATATTTATTAGATGGATCTTCTGTTAATTAATTTAATTTCATTTAATAATTAATTTCAAATGCTGAGTGGATTATTTGATGGGGTTCTTAATAATATTTTGGATAAAAAATTTTTTGATTCTTAACCGAATTTTAAATTTAAAAATTCACAAAAATGGAGGATGGTTTGAACATTAGTTGGGATTAGCTTCAAAGCTAAGGAGAATCGGTTTTTTTCTGGTTAGGCTTTCAGATTTAAATTTTTTTTTTTGGTATTTTAATGCTGTATTTTTTGTTGCAGTATTTTTGTTGCAGTATTTTTGTTGCTGTATTTTTATTGTTGTAATTTCTTGCACAGGGTGTTTCACAGAGGTGTATTCACATTTAGGAAATAAAAATGCTCCGCGTGGTCTAAACGATCCGCAGTCGGCTGTTCTACTCCATAGACTATTGCGTCTCTCAATGCCGACACTCCGAAATAATGGCGAAACAAAAAATTTCCAGCTCTTACGGTAAAATCCAGGCATGTCAGTGTGTGAGTACATATGTGTGTGTGTGTGTGGGTGGGTATGCCTATGTGTGCGTGTGTGCGTGAACAGGTCGAGGAGCACAGCGTTCGGTAGGCTTATTATGAGATAAAAATGCTGGACGTTAAACAAAAACGACAGCAGCAGCAGCGACGTCAACAGCGACGGCAGAAGAAGCAGCAGCGACAGCAGCAGCAGCAGTGGTCAGTGACGACAGCGACGCTGTTGCTGGTGCAGCGCCGACATCATCGGCTGCGCTTTTGAATTTAGTCGTTGTTGATGTTCATGCCGTTTATCGGTTATCGGTTAGCTGAAGTAAAATTCATTTTAACTGTAATTTCTCTACAGATAAATATGTTAAAGAAAAATATAATTTTTCGTCCCCGAATTAAAGTCGAATTAAAAATATATATTATTACCTATGCACATTAAAATTTTATTAAAAGAAAATATTAACAAATTTTTATACAACTTGTTCCACATTAATTAAATGTTGTATTTTTTTAAATCATACAAACAATTTTTGTTTTATTTATTTGTTTAATGTCATCTAATATCAGTCGAGTTAAAAACGTTTCTATTTTCAGAAGTTTCAGTATTTTTCATGGAATGCTTTTAAATAAGCATAATATTATAGTATTTTACTTAATAAAATGTTAATTCAATAAAAAAAAATTCAATGAATATTTTTTTTTTACTCATATAAGTCGACAATAAATAAATGAAGAAATTCACAAGTAAAATTATCGATAATATCAATCGAATTTATTATATTTAATATTTCTTGCATTTTTTCAAAGGAAAAAAAAAACAAAGAAAACCATCAATAATATTTATTAAATTAAATTTATTTTGTACTTAAAAAAATAAAAATAAATAAGTAAAGTTATCGATAATATCAATATTTTATTTTTTATTTATTTTGCTCATATCCAAAAAAAAATATATAAAAATAAACAAGTAAAATAATCGATAATATCAATTAAATTAAATTAAATTTATATTGTATTTTTTGACTTATTTAGTCAGCATTTAATAAGTAAAATTATCGATAATATCAATTTGAGGAATCGACTCTTTAAGCTTTCAGCCCATAGTCGATTGCCCAAAATTGACAAGCGTCAGCGTCAATGCCAACGCCAACGTCGACGTCTACGCCGCCGCCAACGTCAACGTCAGCTACAGTTGCATTTGCCGTTGCATTTACCGTTGCATATTTGGCAGGCGATGTCCAGCCAAATGTTTGTTGTTGTTGCTTGTCGCTGCTTTTACGGAAGGGAGTCAGAAAATGCGTCTGGGCCCATTCCGCGCTCACACACACATACACAGACAGTGTCAAGTGCAGTTTTCGTTGCTGCTGCACTTTCTACAGTAACAACCCTTATTTTTGCACCCTCAACCCAGTTGATTGCAAACTGCAACTGCAACAGCAGCCACCCCATTGCAAAATGGTACCGCCAACCGCACCCTCGCCCTCTTGTCTGCTGCAACTCTGCATGCAAAATTTTGTGCACGTTTTATGTCGCCCTCCTTTTATTGCTATCCGCCTCGCACGCTTGTCTTTAGCATCTGCTCTCTCGCGCACATACACTCCACTCTCTCCACGCTCTCTCTCTCACTCGCTGGCTCATTCACTTGCTCACTCACTCGCTCTTCTGGCGCTCTCTCACACTCTCTTTCGGCTCATCTGTTCTTCTTCTTTCTGGCTGTTTATGTTTATGCTAATGCCCTGTAGATGTGTGTGTCCGTGACTGTGTGTGTGTGCCTGGATGCATTTCCGCTGCACTTATGTGCATGCACACATACACACGCATATATATGTATATATTTATATTTATGTATATGCTTGATTTGAGCCCACTTATATGCATGTGTGCAATTTTACATCAAATACATAGCTGCATATATACATATATAAATATAAGTATGTACACATACATATATATACATGTATGTGTGTGCACTTTTTACTGCTTGTCATCGTTGTCGTTGTAGTTGTCTATGTATCGATTTCGCCATAGCCGGCTAGACTTTCAGCATTATCGATTTGCCCAAATTTACAGTTCATCTTGCAGCCAGGAAAAAAGTTTGTTTTACTATGCATAGATCGGTGAGCTTTATCTGTGTGTGTGTGGGAGAGGGGTATCTGTGGCTCAAATCGAATTGATCTGCTAAGCGCAAATAGCAGCAATCGGCTGATAAATAAAACGCCTAGCAAAAAGCAGGCGGTGGGTGTCAATGTCCCAAAGCTAATTGATCTGTACGGCGCGACTTGCAGCTGTTAAATTGGATTGCTTAAATTCTAATACCACACAAATATTGAATTATTTAATTATTGTTCTATTTAATTCTTTTTAGATTATTCTTAAAATTATTATTATTATTTATTTTATAATATTCCATTTAATTACCTATATATTATTTTAATAATGATTATATAAATTATTTATTTATTTATATATGTATATTCTATTTAATTCTTTTTATTTTACTATTATAATTATTATAATGAATTATTGAATTATTTATTTATTATTATTTTTTAATTTAATTTAATTCGCTTTCTCCCTTCCCCTCTCTCTCGCATTCCTTCAGCAACATACGCCCTTCCTCTTCTTCTTTTAGCGAGAATTAGCCGTCTTGTGAATTCTTCCCCCACAATGCTCTCCTCGTCCTCTTATAAACATATTCGTCTTTTTCTCGTCTACTTTTTCGCAACATTTGTTATTGCAAAGCTTTTCACTCCGAGCAACCATTTTGGTTTATAGTTTCACTGATTCTTAGCTGATCTTAATTTAAAACGCCAAACTATAAATCTCCCTTTTTAAGCATTTTAATTATGACTTCAGGTTATATATATAAATAATATAATAAATACAAAATCAACTTTTCCAGACAGCTGCACATGATGTGCACACAATTTCGATATAACTCAAATAAATGCATATTTTTAGCAGAAACTCTCACCCCTCCCACTCACCACTTAAATAATTCACCCGCACAAAGAAGCACGCATCATTATATGTTTATATACATGTGCATACAAACATGCTTGTCGCATTGTAAATGCTTTAATAATTTAATTCACAATGGTCATATGCATATAAACATATACCTAACACATAGTTGAATGGTAGAGGGCGGGGCGGGGGGATTACTCAATCGTATTGTTGCTGGAATTCCGCCATTTTGCGTGAGATGCATGCAAGAAATGCAATTGTCCGCATGCACACATGTATATATACATATGCATGTATACACACACACACATTGCTTGACATTGTCGCAGACTTTGAATTGATTCTGCGTATTTTTACTATCCATTTTTATATATTTTACATTCTATATTATCAGTTTTATTATTCTTTTATTTATTCAATTTTTTATATTTGTAAAACCAATTAATTTTAAATTATTTAATTTTGTATTAAATATTAATTTTGTTTACTAATTGAGAAATTTAAGCTCTATTTTTATATTTTACTTTATTTGTTGCAATAGATAAATGGATATTTTATTATAAATGCTACTTTTACACTTAAGCCATTTATTTTGCATTTTATTTTAATTTTGTTTTAATATAAATTGTCGCAAATTTTTATTTTAATTATTAATTATAATTATTAATAATTTGAGCATATTTTTATATTTTACATTATTTGTTAGATGGGAAAAACAAGAAAAAATCGATTTTTCAATATATTTCTTGTAATTTATTTCTTAATAATAGAAAAAATTTTAACACAATATAAAAAAATCTACTAATTTTAACACATTTTATTTCGTATATTTAGAAAGAATTGTCGAACTTGTTTCTAAAAACCCGAACATCATTCTAATTTTCATGGAGATTTTCTAAATTATTCTAAATTAAAATTAATAGTGAAAAGCTTTAATAATTTTAAGACACTTATATTTAGAAGTTATTATAAAGAACCAGAATATTTTTCTTATTTTCAGAGCGTTTTTATTTTAATGAAATTTTTTCCACATTTTAATAACTATTTCTTAATAATAAAAACATTTTTAAAATATAGAAAAAATATTTATTTGTTAATGATTTATAAGAAATAGAAAATAGAAAATAGTTCAACAATTTTGAACCTGATATTTATAAAAATTGTCTGACTTTTCAAAATAATTTCTAAAAATAGGAAATTTCTTAGAAGTGTTTTCTATTTTAAGAAATAAATTAAGAAAGTAGAAGAAAGTTAGATTTCCAGAATTATTATAGAATATATACGAAATAATGTCTCAATTTTTTTTTTATTATTTTATTGTGTTTGTATATTTATTATATTATATATTATTCTTTTTTATTCTAATTTTTTTTATAAAAATGTAATAAATAATTAAGACATTTTTGCCTAATGCTCTTTATTTTTTTATTATTTATTTATATTATTTTCTTATTTCTTACTAATATTTATTTTATATTTATGATTTTTTTTTGCAGTTTAGAAGACTTCCTTGTTAGGTGCAGCATGAACGTTTGATACTCTGCCACATATATTCCAACAAGGAGGACGATTATGACTTCGACGAGGACGACAAGAACGAGGATGACGAGGCTGATGAGGATGAGACTGGCGAGGACGATGACAACGGCGACTAGCAAGGCCAAACCTATGTCAAGGTTGTCTGCTCTGCTCTGCTGGGCTGAGCTGTCTTGGCATGCGACCATGCAACCATGCAACCATTCAACCATGTAGCATGCAACATGCGGCACACAACCAACAGCCTGCAATCGGCTGCTCTGCCTCCACATGTGGCTTGTGTTTGCTGCTGCTGTTGCAATCAGAACTAGCTGCAGCTGCAGCTTCAGCTTCTCTATATATAACTCTGTGGGTGTGTGGCATGTGTGTGTGGCATGTGTTGGGTGGGGGCTTCAATAGTTCTGTTTATGCATTGAAGCCAAACATCGCAGCTGATACGCTTAAGGACCCGAAGCAAAAGCCGAGAAGACTTTTCGAACCCAAAATTTATATTTAACTTTTTATTTATTTTTTTTGCTCTTCAAATTCAATTAAGCAAAATACAAAAATATATAAATAAATATAAATATAAATACAAAATATAAAATGTAAAACACAAAATATAAAACAAAAAATATCAAATTCACAATACACAAATTTCAAATATAAAATACAAAATGCAATAATAAATAGTCAAATGTAGTTAATATATAATTTATAATACAAAATATTTACTATACTATAAATAAAACATTTTTGTGTATTTCTTTAAAAATCATCGCTGTTCTTTTCTTAATTCCAGTTTAAAGCTTTTTTAAATGTAGAAAACATATATTTTATTTCCAGGTTGTTTTTGTTATATTATTCGCTTTTAGTTACTTATATTTTTTCTAAAAATCAACTAATGTTGGATTTTGTATTTAAATACCCCCAGATTTAATTTTCAATTTTATTTTAAATTTAATTTAAATCAGTTATTTTACTTTTTGTATTTTTTGTGTCGACTGACTCTAGTTGACAGTAATAAATAATAACAAGTAAGACTGCTGTAGTCGAGTGAGCTCGACTACTCTAGATCCTGAAACCAGTTGGTAAATATATTCTAGTTTTATTGGAAAATTTCCCTTTTAAAGTTTTGCACTAAAATGTGAGCAGGTCTGCAAGCGCGCTCCGCCGACTAACACGTGAACATTCATACATAAATACACACAAAACAATATTGACGCTCGCATCGACCATCGTGGCATCTCTTTCTTACACATGTGGTCACATAATTATGCATACAGAAAATGGTTTTGCTGCTGATAGAAATGAGATCAATATGAGAATGTATTTTCGACTATAATTTGAGTGGTTCTTATCGATCGCTATATTTGAGAAATGGAGGCAATTATCGAAAAAGCAAGCTTGATCTGCGCCTGGTATACCAGAATCTATATTCCAAATTTTATTTTAATTTTGTTGAATATTTTTGTTTTTTAATTTGTACTTGTTGTTTTTTTAAATTTGAATTAAATTATTTTAATTGTATATATGTGTATATTGTTTATATTAATTTGTAACTATAATTTTCAATTGAAATTTCAAAGAAATATATATTGTATATATTATTTTATATATATGTTGTAAAACAGAAGAAAATCTAATCTTTTTCAGTTTTATTAAAAAAAAGATAATATTTTTATTTATTAATTATTTATTTTATATTATTTTGTTGAATAACTGAGATGAGGTAATTGCATAAAAAGAAAAGCCATATACATTTTAATAAGCATGCTAAATTATATACAAAATGCTGTAATTTCTACATGTAAACATGTGTGTAAGTTTATAAATACACAAAAGTATATATGCCCATCTATATATGTAAATGTTTCGCAGGCATAGAAGTTCGGGCATGGGTTACATAGATAACAGCTACATGTCTCGCTGGGATGACCGCACCTGTTTCGCGTTGCACTCAACACTCGAATTTAACCCATGCTGGAAACGCGTACTTAAAAAGCACACGCCTATTGCACCCAACGATTAGGTTTGGTTTTGGGCGTGTTTGAAAATGCAATTTGTTGTGAATAAACAGCAGCAATGCGCTGCCCAAAGAGAAACTATTTACAATTTACAATTATACATTTTCATTGTTGGCCGCGCGGCCATCTTGTTTTTCTAGACGCTGCTGGCTGCGTGGTGGGTGGAGAGTGGGAAACAGTGGTGTCCATTTTGGACATGCGATAAATGCATGCGTATGTGTATGTGTGTGTGTGTGTGCATGTAATGCCTATACTCATACTACTACACTTATATGTAATTAATGTATTACTTTTGCTTATACATTAACAACTCTTATACATGTGTGTAATTATATTATGCATAATTATCGATGCAATTATTTTGGGATAAATTATAATATGCAAATTATTTTATTAATTTTATGGCGACGGTAGTTTTTGTTTTTTTTTTATACATTTACAATATTACAATTTTCTCTTCTTCTTTCATAATAAGCGATACACGAGAGCGAGATGAAATTGCTGCTGCCGGCAAATCGGTCAGCGAGGTCATTTTCGGAGAGTGCAAGCGTAGCTCAAACAGAAAGAGAGAGAGAGAGAGAGAGATCTTTTAAGGTTGCAGTTAGCTATTTTCTATTTTCTATCTATCTAAAATGCATTTGGGTAGCTGCTCTTCACAGCATTGAACTTATGATCATAATATATCTTTTCGATTTTCATAACTAAGCAATCAATGATTGCATTGTTTCAATTGCTTAGAGATATATATAAGTTTACTTTGCATAATCATAAAAGATTACTGCTTATGCTTCTTCTTCATCTCTTAGCAAACTAAATTAATTATAGATAAAACCTTAAAGAAATGCCAAAGAGAGAGAGTAGGCAGAAATGGACTTTTGTTGTGTAGGCAGGGAAGACTAAAATGGAAAAAAAATAAGCATTTACGATTTATCTATCCCTGTAATAAATATATAAAAATTAATGCAACTTGTTAATTGTGATTTTAACTAGTTTTAAGAACTTCAAAATAAGAAAAAAACAAATGACAAAACCTGCATTTTTTGCCTGTGTCCAAAAACTTTCTTCAGAACCTGTATGTATGTCTGTCTCACTCCCCCTCACCACTTAAGCTAGGCATAGTTGGTCCGTCCTTGAGATCGAGATTATAATTTTGCTTCGCTTGTTCTCTGCATTTCTTTGTTTCACTAACAGCAATGCAATTTACACGCCTACCCCTCTAATGCGGCCAATCCAAGTTCATATTTATTTTGCACTGTCAGCATAATTATGCGAAAGCTCAACGCGCGTCTGCAGCGTACACAATTTATTTATAAATAAATATATACAGGTATGCATATGTGTGTGTGTGTGTAGTATTACAAATATCCCCGCAAACAATAGAAAGGCATATGAACATTCAATACATGCAAGCAGGCAAGCGTGCACATGTGTGTCTGTGCGTGTGTGTGACAATGTTAATGCGATATATTATATGAATGCATACAAACGCAATATATAACAGCGAGTGAGTTGTGGTGAGTTGTCGTGAGGAGTGGTGAGGTGGATAGGCGCATTTACGCTTAGGCATATGCATGTGTGTGTGTGTGTGAGTAATGCAGCTGGACATGCAACAGAATCGAGATGTGTGTGTGTGCATTGTTATACTTATTGTTATATGCACTTAATACATGTGTGCATATGCATACATATATATGTATGTGGGTATACAATATATTGTTAATGCATTCCCGGATTCATCTCACTCTTAGCTCATTAAAATCACCCTGAGAACGTCATTACACACACACATAAGCACATATAAATAAGTACAGTTATGTATAGGGTAATATATATATCCATATATATATATATGAATAGTGGGAGAGAGAGAGAGAGAGAGCCCGGAATTTAACTCATTATTGATATAATCACACCTCAGTTGTGGCAATATAAATATATATGATGAAAATTGGAAAATAATAAATATTTATAAAATATATACATTTAAAGCACATATTTTATATAACATAATTTCGGTTGACTTATAATATATATTAATATACATATATAAAATTAAAAATAAAAAATATATATTTATAAATATATATATATATTAATATATTGAACGTAATATTTTTAATCAATTGAAGGATTATCTCGATGTGAATAAATTTTAAGCTTACATCGAAAAAGAGGAAATAAATAAATAATAATAAATCATTTATCCAATTGTGAGTCAAATTTCCAGCATTATAAACTTAAAAAACATTGAAAATTAAAAAAAAAAATTATAAAATATGATTTTTTTTTGCTTGTCAAAAACTTTGGTTTTGGATTGATTTATTAACTTTTAATTGTAATTAATCACTGTAAATTAAATTAAACATTAATTTTAATTTCTTGGCTTTTACAGTACACATTAAGAAAATAAAAACTTTCAAATTCAAAATAAATGAACGAAACAAAGTTTTTAAAGGAAATAAATATTTAACTGAATGAAAAAAAGTTTTCTAATTTAAATAAGTAACTGAGTAGTAATAGTTAGTAAGTAGTTAATAGTAGTTAATTACTAATCCAAATCGTTACTTTTGCCACTTTCTCTTAATTTCTGTACTGCTTATTATTACTTGTAAGTACTCTTTAAGGATTAAAATAGACATAATAATCTAAGCGATTCAGAGTACTGTAAAAGTTTGTCCTTGGAAATATAATATGATTTTCAATTCCCATTTTTTGCTGATTATGGTTTTTACATATAAAATTTTACTTAGAATTTTAATGAAGTTATTTCCTACTTTTTGTATTTATCTGTGTTGACTTTAAGTAAATTAATAAATAAAGATCTAAACTATTTGCCTCAATTGCATTTAGATTTTTTTGGTGAGTGTAGTTGCACGTTTTTAACTGTTGTTATTATTGTTATTTTTGTGTTTTGGGGGAATGCATTTTAAATTCTTGACCCTCACAAAACGGTTTTCGATGTTGGATCGAGCAGATGGCAGCAGATGGCATAATCTCCAATTTTTGCTTTACTCCACTTTTTCACGACTCCCCTACTTCCCTACTCAATTATTCGATTATTCCATTACTCCACTAACCCAGCAAGCCCAGCAGCGTTCAGATACAAAGATACAATAAATATTGTTGAGGAAACAATTGATAAAAAAAAATATATGTGGGTTAAAAATGCACAAGCTCAACACAAATGTATCTTTTTGGTGCTTACACATGTCTGCAGCCGCATCTGAACCCTTATCTGTATCTGTATCTCTAAAAACAAGTGCAAAACAAATTTTAAAACGTTGACTGGCGATGACCCTCTTTTCTTTGGTTTACTTCAATTAATTATAAATAGTTCTTATTTTTAATTTATATATATAATTTTAAATTGTATTTTAAATTTAATTTTATTCAATTTCCACTGATTTTTATTTTTTTTTATAAATAAAAAGTCGAGAATTTTGGCTGAGAACTTTGAACTTTGAAACGTAGACAGTTCCTTATTTTTCATTGTGATATAATTAATAATAATAATTATTATTATTATAAGTGTATCTTGACCAATCCTTTCAGTCAATTTTACATTCCTTATTTTATTTTATTTTTTCATTTTAAATTTTAACAAATTTAAATGTAAAAAATAAAAATTAAAATTTATAACCGGAATTTTAAATTCGAATTGGAATGTTTTAGAATTTAAAATTGTAAATAATAATTATGTATTCTATATCTGCATAATCTAATTTGTAACTTTCATTTTAATTAAATAAATAATAAATAATAAATCTCTGAATAAAAATGTATAGAAGAAAACAAAAAAAAAAAAACTCAGAAAGAGAAATGTTATTGATATTTACATCATTGGTATTTATTTATTATTATTATTATTTAAATTATTCAGAACTCGGAACAGTCCCCAGTTTTTAAAAATTTAAAATGTAAATTTAAAATTCAATTAAAATTACAAATTTGATATGAAAATAAAAAAACAATAATAAAACAAGAGAGAATGTTACGTTATGAAATTGCGATAGATATAAGCTAGTAGCGTTTCCTCGAAAGTTTGGTAACTGTAGCTTAACTTACGGGAGATATGCGCTTTTGAAAATTTTGGAGGCGGGAGTGGGCGTGGCCCAAAAATGTTTGGAATACGATCTTAGTAATCTACATTCCAAGTTTGGTAACTGTAGCTCTAAAATGGCGGAAAATATAGGGTTTTACCGTTTTTAGAAAATTGAAATGCGGTTCCTTGGAGGTTATCAGCAAGTTACCTTCCAAGTTCGATCACTCTATCTTCAAAATTGTGGGAAATATGAGGATTTACACTTTCCGAAATATCGACTTTGGCGATTATGGGCGTAGGTGTGGGCGTGGCCATACAAATTTGTTATCGGCTTTTAAAGGCGGTTACCAGTAATATAATTACCAAATTTGGAATATTCCGATCTTTGAAGGACATCGCCGACGACCTACTAACCAAAATTTGGTGACTGTAGCCTTAAAATTGTGGGAGACATGTGGCTTTATCGATTTGCGAATATCGATTTTATCGATTTCCTAGCCCCACAGTGGGCGTGGCACTCCAATTTTTACATTTTGTTTGATGCGGGCCCAGACCAGTATATGTTCCAAGTTTTACGTCCGTCTCTCTAAGGGTATCGAAAAAGGTTGCGTTCAACGGACGGACAGACGGACATTACACAAAACCAACGTACTATGACACCTTCGGTATCAAAGTATAATAAAGGATATATAAAATCCGAAAATATTAAATTTATAAATGGTCAAATATTAATTTTTTTCTTATTTATTTTTTATCATTAAGAAAGAGTATAAAAATATTCATGTGGATATTTGCAATTGACGTCAATTTAAAATTTAAAGAATTGTTGTACAAGTCCAACGTGCAGCGTGCAACGTGCCACGTTCAACCTGAAGAAGGGTTCGATTCGCTTAACGGTACTCTGTTGATGCCCCTTTTTGTCGGTTTGTCTACTGTTTGTTGCCTGCCCCGAGCATCCTGAGCATCTGGCCAACATTCCAAACATATATATATATATATATATAAATATATATATATATGTGTGTGTCCAATGGTTGCGCCTGCGTCCTGCTGCCGCATCTCATCTTGGTGTGCAACCCCTGTTTGCCACAGCGGTCAACCCTAAAGCTATAGGGGCAGCCCCCAAAGGAAACTAAATGATCAGGCCTGAGAATAATCTATTCAAAATTCATATTTCAACATGTGTTTGTGTGAGTGTGTGTACACTGAGAGAAAGAAAATGGTATTTAGTATTATAACTCAAAAGTTGAGCACAGCAAGTAAATATCTTAAATTATTAAAATTAATTATAAATTAAATCTTAAATTTCTAAAAATCACAATTGGCATTTCTAAAATTTTCTAAATTTTCAATTTTGGTAAGAATATATTCTATTTATATATCCTATCAACTAAGCTCATTCGACACAAAAAAATGCAAGGAGTAAAAACATATTTATAAATTTTCTAGACACTAAAACCCTTTTCATTGGCTTTTTTGTTCAATTATGTGATATATTATTAAAGATTTGTATTTTTGTACTGTATTTGGATTTCTGATATAAATTTAAATAACTTAATCATTACTTTTATATACTTATATTATTATATTGCCTTTTTCTTGCCTATATTATTTTGTATTAATATTTAACATTATCGTTTCAAGAACAGATAAACTTTAATTTAATTTCACAAAGTATTGTTTCGAAAAAGGAAGCTTTGCATTACTTTTAAAAAATTGTTTTCTTAATAGAAGAAATTATTTCTAAGAAAATATGGATGAAATTGTCATATATAAATTAAAATAATATAATACTAATAAGAATAATAATAGCAACAATAATATTTTTAATATTACTACTAATAATAACGGTTATTAAAAAAATAATAATAACAACAGTTATAATAAAAATAATAATAATAACTTTAAAAAATAATAAAAGCAATAATCATAATTATATTTATAAAAATAATAATAACAATATTAATTATGATACTAATATTAAAAATAATAATAAATATAATAAAATATTATTTCTGAAAATAAGAAAAACTTTATATTTTTTATTAATTTTATTTTACGGCGACTTATTAAAATGTAGATCGATCTTTTTGATGAGTGTAGCAGCAGATGTGAGTCTGTGATTTGCATAGTTTTATAGGTGCACAGATATTTAATAATAGCAGTGACCGATCTATTCCGAGAGAGGGTTTCCATAACGGGAAGGGTCGTTAATTTATGCAAGAAAGAGGTCACACATGTGTCTCTGTGTGTGTGTGTGTGTGTATGTGTATGTGTGGACAGGTAGTGGCCTGCCCATTGCAAGGGTTGGACAATTGCTGTGCTTTTTTTTGGTTGTTTTGGGTCAACGGGATCTGCTCGGAACTGGAATAGCGGACAGCTGGTTTGGATTCCGATTCGGATTCCCAGTTTGAAGAAAAAAATAATAAATAGATAAACCTCGCCTAGCTTCATTTGCATAACGATTGTTTTCCTGTCCAAATGTCCTGTTATGTCCTATTCTGCAAAATCCGCTCCTCTCCTGTCAGAGATTATTAATAATAGAAAAAAAATTGAAGGTATAAGTTTTTAAATTTTAATAATATATTTTAAAAAATTGGTATAAAGACAATTGTTGTTTTTTTTTGTATTTTAATAATAATTTAGAGCACAAATCAGCGTCTTTTTTAAAGAATATAAAATATGTTATATAATTAAATAAATATATAAATATAATAAAAAATACATTAAAAGTATTATACTTTTATAATAATAATGAAATTAATAAATAAACAAATAAAACAAAAATAGTAAATATATAAATATAATAATAAATATATTAAATCGTTAATAACCGTTAATAGATAACTAGATCCAATGATCAGTAACAGATAAGATTTTCTTTATGGAGATGGAAAAGCAAGAGTTCAGAGAAGGTTGTGCTGTGGTCTTGGATATCGATTTTCCTAGAAATAAACCAAGAAAGAAGAAATTTTAATTGCTATTCCACTCCCATTATTTTGACCACAGCTGTATATACATATACAGATTTGTTTACCTTAAAATTCTATTTATATATTTATATATATATAAATAGATTTCTTTGCAAATGACTATGCGTTTTAATAAGAGTTTAAAAAAAATAATATATACAAAAAAATAATATAATATAATGATATTTACATATACATTATACATAATTTATAAATGATATAACAGAAAAATTTAGTCTTGGTTAAATTAAAAATATTCATATACAAATTCATGTCTTTCCATTTATTTTTTATAATAATAAAAAACTTAACACTTACATTAAAAAATTTCGAAAAACATTTTAACAAAAATTTTTAAATGTTATAAAACTTTTTATTATAATAATAGAACATTTAAGACTTGCTTATTTTAGTGTTATGACAAAGGAAATAAGTAAAATAATTATAATTAATTTAAATGATATTCTTAAATAAAAAAAGAAAAACTTTATTATTGATGAATATATTTTTCCACGATACTATCGACAACTAGCTATTAACAAGCTAACAGCGCGGAAAACAGATAGAAATATATATTAAGCTTTGTTTCTTTTATGATTCTTGGTTTCTTCTCATTGTGTTAAATCTTAATTTTTTATTTTTTTTCTTTCTAAAATTTCTCGCTGCAAAGTAAAAATACAATCAATCATTTCAAAGCAAAAAAGCAGCAGCAAAGAAGAAAATCCCCAAAAAAAGTTGAGTAACAATAACTAAGACTGACTGTCTGTCTGTGGATGGGGTGAGCTTTTTTGGGGGGACAACACTTGAACAAACGGCATGCCCAAAAAAGGGCACAAAAACGAGAAATAAAAAGCGAATTCTTATGGCCAATGTGCGAGGGGAGAGAAGGAAGTGTGAAAGAAAAGTGAAACCGAAGCATTTTATCTGTGTGTGTGTGTGTTTGTCTTTGCTTGTGTTTGTGTGCATGAAACTCTGGCGGTCGAACATTCCGGCCGTTCCCCCCGCCTTACCCCCTCGCCCATACCTTACTTATATTTTTCCTCATTTCAATATTCGTTTGCCGAACGCGTTCCGAAGCAAGCCCTACAGCCCCACCCCCTCCCGCGCACTACCGCCCCCACCCATCAACCGCACCCAGTCACCAGTCGCCAGTCGCCATCGTAAGTTGTAGTTGTCCATTTTTTTATGCTAGTCTTCTTTTTTCTGTTTGTGTGTCTTCGCTGTGTTGACGGATAGCGAAGTTCACGCTTCGCTTTTCTAGGCGGGGGAGATGGGGAGTTATGGTGGAAAGAAGAAGAGCCTGCGCAAATACAATTTAATTGCGGGGTAGAGAAACGACAGAGCAAGAGCGAGAGAGGGGAGAGAAAAGAGTACGCCGTCGTCCGTCGAGGCCTAAGGAGGTGTCCGGATGTGCGCGGCATTGATTTGGAGAGTGGGGGAACTGGGCGGATGGACGGACGCTTTCTTACAATTTAAAATTTAATTCGGTCCGAAGAAACGCAGCAATATCAACAAAAATTGAAGTGATAAAAAGGCAAAATGCTGCGGAGTAAAAAACGTTATATGGAGCAGAGCTTGGGGCGAGCATTGCACACTGTGGATTCATTTACATTAAATGCCTTTTTTTCTTGAAATATCTATTGTAATTAAATAAAAACATCTTCAATAGTATTAATCAGGCGCAGTATGACCAACCTCATTGCATGCTGCCCAACGACTAATTATGCGCTTTTTATTACTTCGACTGATCAACTTAACGAAGGCTACACGAGCGTTTTCATAAGATATTCGCCATGTATTCACATACAGACGTCAATTTGGTCGTCAAATCTGATCGTTTCTCTCTCACAGCTACGCTTCGTGAACACGGAAGCAGTCGTGAAATATTGCAGATGAGTGTGTAGAATAGAGAGCCGTTCGCTTTATGCGTATGCGTGCATGAGTGCGAACACATGTGGAGTTGTTCTCCTAATGAGTGCGAAAGTAGCAGCAACAATGCTAGTATTGTATTGCTTTGTATTATATGCCTAATGACTAATTAAGCGAGTCATCATTGAGCGCTTCTCTGATCTGATTGATCAACTTATCAAAGCTGTACGAGACTTGAGAGAGGTGTTTACAGTTATGCGCCTTTTCAGAATCTATCTCGTGTCCATACATTTATGCACACAGAACTTTGTACAGTGGGCTAAGTAACTTTGACTTAATTTTGTGCGATAATAATAATAAAATAAAATAAAGCATATATTATTCGGAGTATTAAAATTTAAAATGGCAAAGATTTGGCCAAGGTCAGACCAAGAAATTATTAAACGTAGTAAAATATAAATAAATATATATACACATCCAAATATACACAAATATATATATGCAAACACTATTAATACACATTGAATAGCACTTTTGTATTCATCTGCTTCTGCTTTCAATTTATTTTTTCATTTGTTCTTTTTTTTATACTTGTCACAATCGAAGTTGCTCCATTGTCGTCATTTTGTTTCACCCTTTTGTTGCTGCTGTTCATTTTCTTTTGCAATACTTTCGTTTCGTTTTCATACATATGTACACATTAAAGGGGATACGAGGCGACAAATTGATGCTTGAAATATACAGGTAGCATATATGTTTATTTATTTATATTATTATTATATTACATGTATATATGAATGTTTAAAAGCTATTTCAAATTTATATACAATATGCAGCAAATATATTTAAAGGGTATTAGCTTCAGAGTAACTATTTTGTTTTTCTTTACTGTTGCTTGTTTTTTCTTCGCTCGAAAGTTTAATTGCTCGAAAATGGCGCGGTAGGCTGAAGCCTTAAAGGGCATGGTGTAGGGGTGTGTTGGATGGGGAGGTGGACTGCCAGTTGGCTAATAATAACTGCCACGAAATAAAAACAACAAAAAATATAATGAAATGAAATGAGTCGAAATAAAAACGAACGAAAAAAAAAGTGCTCTAGAAGAATTTACTATTATTATTATTTTTTATATTATCTTTTTTTTTTAATAACACACTTTTTATTTAATATCATTTAAATTGTAACTTTAATTTTAGAATATACTAAATTCAACAGATATTAAAATTTTATATATGAAGAACTTTACTTTGCTTTTGCTGGTGGAGTATTAATTACAACAGTTATTTGTTCGACTCAGCTGCATTTACATTGGGCGTGGGTGCTTTGACTCCCTTGCACAGAGTAGAACAGTCAGACAGACAGGCAAACAAATAGACATTGCACGTTAATATAACTGCAGTTGCTGCACTTCTGCTATACAGCAAAAAGAAAACAAAACTGAAAAGGCCAGCGAGCCACTTAAGAGTGTTTCTGTTTTTTCCATTTATTTTTTACTCGTTTTTTTTTTGTAGCTCAAATAATAATATAAATTACAGTACGAAACCCTTTCGTGGTGCACAATAAGTGGACTGCAATGCCTGTTTTTATGCCACTGTTCGTTGTTTGTTAACCCTTTTTCACGCACTTTTTCCATTACGAACGCACACATGCATATGTGCATATGTGTATGCATGTGTGTGTGCATGATAAAATGCTAATTACAGAGTACGAAACGTTTACGCGGTCGCGTCGCGCATTGTACCGTAAAAGCGCTGCTCCTGCTGCTGCTGCTGACCGACGGCGTCGCGTCGCATCGGCTGCTGTTTCCGATTGACTTTTGTTCGCTCCTCTCTCCCTCCTCGCGTACGTGCTGGCTGTCACCCCTCTCGCTGTAACGGTAACTACAGACAACAGTTGCGCACACAACTATCATGATGACCACAGCCTTCTTTTCAAGTTGCGTCTTGCACCGTATTCCAATTACCTAGAGGAGTAGGAGTAGTAGGAGAGGGGGGGGGGGCTATCTTGTAAATGCGTAAGTGTGTATGTACTCTACTCTACTCACACATATTCACATGCGTATGTACGCTTTGCACATTGTACCAGATAGTGGTGTGTGTGTGTGTGTGTGTGTGTGTGTGTGTGTGGGGTGAGGGGGGGGGGGGGGGGGGGGGGGTTGTGCATGTGTAAGTATGTATGTGTTTCTATATTATTTACATGTATTTTATGCCTTTACACACCTGGTCAGTAAAAAATATGTGAAGATGTTAAAATTTTCAATTTTTAAAATATCATATAAATATAAAATCCCAAAAAAAAAAACAATATATATTTTGTGGGAATGGCAATATTATTGCTTAATTTAAAAAAATGCAAATTGACCTTGAGAGTAGAATACTTATTAAATTTAAATTTTAATTAATTTGAATTGAAAGATAGCTAAATAATACATAAGTCCCCCAAAATACAAAGAACTCTCACAAAAATGTTCAAAATGAATAATTCAATTACAAGTTTATAATGAAGAAATAAAACAAATCAAAATAAATTTATGCTTAACTGTGCTTAAGAAATCACACTTATTTATATTAATTTATATGTTTATTTAATGTCCACTAACAACCTGTGCAAAATGGTTTAAAAAATACAAATTATAAATTTCAATTAAATTTAAAGTTAATAAATTTATACTGTATTAAATTTGTTTTATGTATTAAATTTGTTTTATTTTATTTTGTTCATTTTGAACCCCTAAATTCTTTATGAAAAATGGGAGTGGAAATCTATCCCCCAAAAATCAACGCCCAACTGGACAACAGTTTTCCTTTGCTTCCCCTGCCTTTTTAGTTGAGGCGCCTCTACATTTTTTTCAACAAAATCATTTTTCATTTTACATTCTTTTTCTTTTGATTAAAGTAATCAAAACTTGTACAAAAATAAAGCTTGTCAAAAGTTGAGAAAAACGGCTGCTTGGAGTAAAAGCGATAGATAAGTAATAATTGAGCTAAAGAAAAAACGAATTAAAAACTTTCTTCAGCATTTATTTCAAGGCAACAAAAAAAATTGAAAGAAACAAGCAGGTTTTTCTAAGAAGGCTAAATAATCAAAACTGTATATTTATATATATTTATGTATATATACAACTGCAAAATAAATCTCTTCACTTTAATATTTGTTCTTACTTGATAAAAAAAAAAATAGTAAATTAGATTAGCAATTTTTTTAAGTGCTAATTTTCAGCATATATTTTTTATTATTGTCCTTAAGAAGTATAACTGCTCTTGACAATGACAAAAGGGTTAAAAACGACAAGCATAAATAAAAATAAAATCAAGAAATATTTTGAAAGGTGCTTTTATTATATTTTTAATTAAATATGGTTTTATAGTTGACAATTTTATTTAAAAATACAAATTATTTAATTTCTTTTATTTTGTATAGTTAATTTGGAATTTCATGTTTTCAGTTAAATATAAATCATTTATTTTCTAAAGTTTTTTACATTAATTTAGTGCTGTTAGCTAAATAAATAAATAAATAAATAAAAAAAATAAACTTCTAACAAAAAGTATTTTCAAAGTTTTATGTCCAAAGAAAATAAATTTTAATTTATGTTTTAGGCACATTCGACTGGAAGCGCCCAGAAGTGAGAATGTAAGGGTTTATTTTACTTTGTTTATTTGCCTCACAGTTTTAAAAGGCTAAAAGAAAATTGACAACATTTAATGGAAGCAAAATGAGTAAATCCAAATAAAGGTGCCGCTGTCCATTTTAGACACCCCCATTTAAGGACAGAGACACACACCCACAGACAAACTTATATATACATACATAGACAAATTTATATACTCCGAAAAAAGAGAAAAACATTTTAGTATGCAGCAATAAATAATTAAAAATTTATTAAAAAAAACAGCCACAAGTAATTAATTATTATTTTTTATTAATCGTAAATGCATTATTGCGACTGTTTTACTTTATTTATTTGCTTCGTTATTATCTTCAATATTCAATACATAATCATTTCAATATCGAGAATATATTTAAAAATATATTTTCTTTTCGGTCGTTTATTAAAAAAGGGGAAAATTTAACTATAAATGGGAAAATAATAAAAATAATAAATAACAAATTTATAAATGCAAATCGATAAAATATCTGATACAATTTTAAAGTAATATATTTGTCTTTTTCTGTTTAAATACATTGGATAAACAATAAATAACCAAAAATAAATAATATATTATAATTAAATTGAATTTACTTTCAGATATCGATTTTTATTTTAAATTTCAATAGTAAAATTGCGTTTTTGATTACAATACCGACTTGAGTCTGATAAATAATATAATAGATAATAATTAAGTAAATAAATAATAAATAAATATTAAAAAATAAATAATAAGTTATTCCGATTCCATTTCTAAATTTCAATAGTTAAAAATGCGGTTCCGATTCCAATTCCAATACCAACTTGAGTCTGATAAATAATATAAAAAATACACAATAAATAATTAATTAATACATATTATTAATAAATTGAATTTCGATTTCGTTCCCTTTCTAAATTTCAATAGGTAAAAATGCCATTCCGATTCAGCTTCCAATTTCAATTTGAGTCTATTTCTTTTTTAATTGTATCAATTTCAATTGATTCAATTCAAAAGTTGAATTTAAATTTGATTGCGAGAAGAAGCAGGAGCAAAACAACTTAAGAGCGCACACAAAAGAGAGTTTTGCCCAACAGCAGCAATAAAATTCTCTGGTACTTTTCCAAAGCGACATCTATGAGCCGGCAGCTGTACTACAGCCAGTCAAAAACTGCATTTTAATTGAAATTCGACTTGTGCCAAATAAATAAAAATATACATATTTTTAAAAAAAATATATATATATATATGTATACAGACCCAACACAAAAATTGATTTAAAAATTCAAAAAGCCGCAAAGCAATTAAATTATCTTTCTGTCGTTAAAATCCGATTTGCAAAGCAAACAAAAATATAAAAACAAAGAGAAAAAAACATGCAATTTAAAAGTTAAAAAAATGCCATAAAAAGCAGGCGAAAAAAGTGAAAAGAAAAAAGTCAAATACGTGCAAATTCCCCAAAGGATCAGGACAGGATAATTGCCGCGATTTGCCGCCTTTTAAATTGCTTTTATTTCTCACAAATTTTTTCTCATTTCATTTCGAGAAAATAAAGGAACGAGAATTGGCCACTTTGGCATTTAAACAAACACATTTATGTTGTTGGACAAATATATGCGAGGCTCGCTGTATTGCCACTTGCTACTTGCCACACGGGGGCAAGTCCACAGCACTCGACCACAAAGTCATGTTAATTAACATGCGGCCAGCAGCGATTCTTTTTTTCCTTCTTTCTTTTTTGCCCGTAAACAGACCCGTACGGGGTTACAGTTATCCGCACCCCGTTCCCCAAACTCCCAAAAATAAAAAAAAACGCGTGCTTCTGCCTGTTGCTTTTCTTTTAAAAAAAATCAAATGAAGAAAAAAAAGGAAATTTTGAAAAAACCGCGTGTTTTTTTCACTTGCCTTTCAGTCCAATTTTTAGTCACTAGTAGTCGGGGGAGGGAAAATCCACAGCATTTCTTTGCTTCTTGTTGTTGTTGTCGATTAATTGGCTTGAAATGCTTGAAACTCGTTGCTAATCGATAAATATTTATTAATCTTTTAAATTTTAAAAGCAAGCACTTTTTAATATTTTTAATTCCTTGTTTAATATTTTGTGGCTTTGTTCAAATTTAAAAAAAGGATTAATAAAATTTTAAAATGGCTTGTCTTTTTTATCATTTTAAACTTTAATACGTCTAGCTTTATTATATCCTTTCATTTTAATTTTTATTTAATGTTTTATATATTTATTTAAATTTTAATCCATTTTGTAAAATATGTTTCTTTATTGTAAGTTCTTATTTATTTATTCATTTTTAATTTTAAATTATATTACACTTTAATACCTCTAGATTTATTATATCCTTTCATTTTAACTTTTTTTTATTAACTTACAATTTTAATGAAATTATCCATTTCTAATTTTGTATTATTTAATTTTAACAAAAAATTTAATATTGAAATTGTAGTTTTTTTAATATTAAAATAAATAAATAATATTTCACAGCATACTTTCAGGCTGTGTGCAGCAGTGAAACAAAGCTCGGCAGGCGGAAAATGCGTCCGACTTTTAATTGAATGCCAAGAAAAACCAAAAAAGTTTTTGTGCCGCTTCCTGCTGCAAGCAGTGTCTGCATCTGCATCCGTTTTCAACTTAAGCATAGCACGTAGAAAGCTACTCTATTAACCGAGCTATAATTTTCCATTTCTCATTTTCTTTTCTGTTTCTTTATTGTGTTTAATGTTTGTGTGTAGCCGGCAGATTAATATTTAATTTACAATATCTTAGTTGTTTTGCTTGACCTCTTGCCGGTTTTCATATTTTGGCCGTAATTTCTATATACATTTCAAATACTCATAAAATGTGTCCCAACAAAAATAACAGGCAATTTGTTGCAGCCTTAAAGTGTGCTGTGAAATATTGTTTGACTGACATGTAAAAGCATCAACTACCAAATGAACATTAGTTTGTGCTCAGATTATATTATTATAAAATTGTATGGGAAATCTTAGTGGGAACAATTTACATTCTAATAGCCTCAAGCTCGGAGTTGAAGTTGTGCATACATTTAATATAAGCAGCAAATGTTTCTATACAGAATGTAAGCAGACAATTTGGTACATCCTGAAAGTATGCTGTGAAATATTTTCGTCGATTGAAATTGATACTTTGCGCTTCATTGCTACATACACACAAAAAAGTAGACATTTTGGTGCTGCCTAAAAGAACGCTGTAAAATTAAAAGCCAAAATATCATTTGTGATTATAAGATTATTATTATACAATTTTTACATTTGAAATCTTAATGCCAAGAATCTATCTTCTGAAAGCTTCTTACCTTGCTTCGAATTTTTATACACTTGCTTGTGTGTTTTATCATGCTTCAAACTTAAGCTGATAACCCACCTCCCCACACCACCACACCGCTTTGCACACAGCTGCGTGCGTGTGTCGAAAAAGTCTGCTTAACGCTGCGTCCCTTTCTCCCCATCCCTTATCTTCCAGTCACTTACAACACATGTGTGAGTGCGAGCAGCAACGAATCATGCATGCATGCGTGTATATGTGTGTGTGTGTAACTGAAAAAAAGAGGACAAAAGAGCGACAAAAAGAGGAATTATTTGTTGAAATTCCTCTCTTTGGAAAATGCGGCGCTCTTAATTTAGTTTTAACTGCGAGGATTAATTAAAATAAATATATGGCTGCGAAAAAGAATAATAGGTCTGTTCTCACAAGAAATATTTTAAAATGTGTCTTTTATTTAAATCTTCTAAGTTTGAGGATTAGGTTAAATTTGTAAGTTTAAATTAAACTTAAATTTTTATGTTTTCAATATTTTCACCTTATTTAAATTTAATTATAATTATAATTTACATAATGCTTTTACTTTGACACCTTTCCCTTCAATTGAAAAAAATATATAATGGGAAGATTTGCATAAGCAGTATTAACTTTTATTTATAGGAGCATACTAAATAATTCATTATAAATCAACAACAACAAAAAAATCAAGCAAAAACAATAATAGTAACAATTAATTTAATTTGTTGGATTAAACGAAGTAATTAAAATTAAT